>CM069914.1:55085691-55430121 GCA_036172215.1 Camellia granthamiana | reverse complement strand
ACAGGATACATACACTGTCAGCAGTCCTGGTGGGGCCCGTCCCGAAGCGATTACCAGTCGCTTCTCCCATTGTCTATACATCGGAATGGTGGTACAGGCCTCCACATTCCAGTACATGCTTTTGGGTTTGGTGCAGACCATGATGCTGCTTCGATGCACTCAATCTCTGAAAGTTCTGGGGGAACATTTTCTTTCATAGAAGCTAGAGAGTGTCATTCAGGATGCTTTTGCACAGTGCATTGGAGGGCTTCTGAGTGTGGTGGTGCAGGAACTCAGGTCAGAGTTGAGTGTGTTCACCTGAGGCTGCAGCTTGGTTCAATAAGAGCAGGAAGTTACAAAACCAATGTGATGCCTGATGCAAGACTGGGTTTTATCGATGTGGTGACTTGTATGCTGAAGAAGAGAGAGATTTTTCTAGTAACAGTTGATATTCCAGTTGATGGGTCCTGTAATGAGATGTCATTACTGAAAGTTGGATGTGTTTATAAAGACCCCATTACAAAAGAATCAGTAACCTTTGAAGAAGCCGATGTACTGAAGATTCAGAGGCCTGAAATAACTGGAGATTTAGTGGTGTCAGTGGAGGTGGACAGGCAGCGGAACAGGCTCCAAGCAGCTGAGGCTATGGCAGAAGCAAGAGCCGCTGCCGAACGGGGTGATCTAGCTGGTGCAGTGTTTATCCTGGAGTGTTGTCATAAAGCGTTGTCAGAAACCATGTCAATGCAAGCTGGTGATCGGTTTATGCGCTGCATTGGGTGCAGAATTAAGGGGCAATGCAAGAAAGGATGGCGAATCGCCATGTTTATGAGTCATCTGGAAGGGCTTACGTTTTGTCTGGATTGAGCTCAGCATTCATGGCAGAGAGCAACGGCACGAGGTGATTCAACAGATGGGACAAGCCTTGTGCAGGCTTACCAGACCCCATCAATGGTCAACATGGTTAACCGATCTCAGACTATGATCTTTTGGTAGTCCTTCGCCGCAACCATCAGTCAGACGACTCAGACAAGCTCGATCGTTCCCTGCACGACCTCAGCCAAGGTAATCCTTGGCTAATTTTTGAAACTTCTCCTTGAATTATGTTCATAGGAATCCATCTCAGCACCTCCTTTTTGTTTCTTGTTGTTTTGTTTTCTTTTTTCATGGTTTTGGGGTAAGTGGGGGATAACTTGAACAGAGATAGGGATAAGAGGGATTTGGGTTTATTTCTTTGTTTAGTCTGCAGTGGACATGAATAAATGGGGACAGCTGGGAAAATGGCTCTTGGGGAAATACAGTGAGAAAGAAAAAGTGCAAAGCTCAATTCCATGGTTTTGTATATAAAGGTTAGTCCTTTTTCTTTCTTTCATTTCTTTTGTTTTTTTTGGGGTCTCTTTGAGAGGTAATGGAGGTGGTATAGCCTTGTAATTGTGGGGATACGGAGGAGAAATTCTTCAATTGAGATATGATATATCCACTCTTGATTCTTTCGACACAGTCTCTTTTGGTGCAATATTCCATTTCGTTCCTTCAACAGCTCTTGATTATTCAATTAGCATAACATTTTTTATACACATGCCTGAAAGGATTTGGTTACATCTGGCACATGACTCCCTGTCTTCAAAAAGATATACTTAGGCCAAGTTTGGGAAGACTAAATAAGTGCACTTTTTGACTTTTTATGAAATATGGGTTGGATTTGGGTTGGGTTTAAGTGATGTGTTAGAGAGGTGATGTGACTTAAATAAGATGATGTGACTTAAATAGGATAGTGACTTTTTGACTTTTTAGATTTTTTTGAAGATGCCAAACTTGGCCTTATTATCCTGTCTCATACATTCACAATTAATACGATCTAAATTTTTAATTTAATTTATAATTTAAAGAAAATTAAAATTGTGTGATTGTTGTAGAAGAGGAACATGCAATTATTCTTTCTTTTCTTTCTTTTTTTTTCGGTTTCTTATAATATTAAACTAGTAGAAATAACATTCTGTTAAATGATTTGACCATGGTTAATAATAGTAAGACTTCTCTTTTCTGGTCGGATTACAAGGTCATCAAGATAAAGAACAGAGAAGATCTGGAAGGAGAATTCTCTGCCCATATATATATATGAAGTTTAAAAATTATGCTATAAAAAAATTGACTGGTTTTATAGTAGTTGAAAGTAGCAGCTATGGCTGCTTATTAGATCCACCTCGCAGGTCGTGACAAAATTAACATTGCAATGACCAGACATTTAGTTGACTAGTGGGTGCTCAACAAACTAATGTGTGTGTCTAAGTGCATGTGATATGTGGTGTGACAATTTAACCCGCACGGGTAGTCCAATGGTCATTACAAAAATTTCAAGTTTTTGAGATGGCAAAATGCCGTCGTTAATACTCCTAATGTTGTCTAAAAAAAATTTAGCGACGGCAAAAGACGGGGCCATCTTTTTCTCTTTTTTGCTGCTGGCAATTGTTGCTTTTTTGTGACGGCATTTTTACTGTTGTCTATAATATGTAAAAATTGAGACCTTTTGCGACGGTACTGTTTTACCGTCGCTAAAAGTTTTATTTGAGATTGCAAGAAATGTTGTTGTGAATTGTGTTTTTTTTGCAACAGCATGATCACCGTCGTCAATGGTTCTAATGTTTTTTTTTTTATGACAGTGTGGTGCCGTCGTAAAAAAAAAAAAAACCTTCAATAAAATAATAAAAAATATTAAATTTTTTTTTTTTTTTTTTTTTGCGACGGTGTGGTCCCATTGCAAAAAAAAAAAAAAAAAAAAAAAAAAAAAAAAACTGCAATATAATTATTGAAAATATTAAAATTACCTATATTAAATGAAAAATAATTGGAAAAGAAATCAATAATTGCATAATAATATAAAAATTCATATATAGAAATAACAATTTCTCCATAATAAAAATATTCTTGCATCCATAATTATACATCAACAAAAATACTCCACTGCATAATATTCCATAATACATATATGGAAAATGTTTGGGACCTCCTTTTGAGGAGATCCCCACCACCCCCACAGTGATGTGGATCAATGATGTGTTTGTATTTTATTTTATTTTTTTTCTTTCTCTTTCTTACTTGGACTAATCACAAGTGAGTGGGGGTGATATTTTGTGGGGGTTTGAATCATTATTATACATATATAATATTTAAATACATAATATAGTTCATAATTCAAAATAACATAAACCAAAATTAAAAATTTTCCTCATCATTCTTCGTGGGGTAACAAAAATAAAAGTTAACCGCATTTTTTGCAGGCATGTATTCCACAAGAAGCAAACACCTACTCAGAAAATATCTGAAAACAAAAAAATAAAATAATTAATGACAATATAATTATGTGCTAATATGTTAATTACAAAAAAATATAAAATTTAACTACTATACAATTACAAAGATAATTAAGTAAATAATTTTACCTAGACCGAAATCTGGTTCTAACTCTCCAAACCGAGAATGCGATTCGAGTCTCGTCTTCTCCCATAAGTCTCTCGTGCCTAGGCAGTCGTGTGTGCCAAGTTTCGTGTTTATTCGACGTCGTTTGATAATTTTGGGGCGTCAACACCTCGAATTATAAGTTTCTTAAGGAACTAGTTTACTTAGCGTGAAATCTGGCTCTAACTCCCAAATTGGGAAACCCGATTCGAGTTTCGTCTTCTTCCTACAAGTCGCTCGCGCCTAGAAAGTCGTGTGTGCTAAGTTTCGTGCTACTCCAACGCCGTTTGATGATTTTTGGGGTTTTAACACCTCGAATTCTAAGTTTCTTAATAAACTAATTTGTCTATAGTGAAATCTGGCTTTAACTCCCAAACCGGAAACCCAATTCGAGTCCCCGTCTTCTTCCACAAATCTCTCGTGCCTAGGCGGTCGTGTGTGTGCCAAGTTTCGTGCTACTTCAATGCTGTTTGGTGATTTTAGGGCGTCAACACCTTGAATTCTAAGTTTCTTAAGAAATTAGTTTCTTAAGAAACTAGTTTGTCTATAGTGAAATTCGGCTCTAACTCTCAAACCGGAACCCGATTCGAGTCTCGTCTCTTCCACAAATCTCTCGTGCCTAGGCGGTCATGTGCTCCAAGCCGTTTTGTGATTTTGGGGCGTTAACACCTCGAATTCTAAGTTTCTTAAGAAACTAGTTTGTCTAGAGTGAAATCTGACTCTAACTCCCAAACTGGGAACCTGATTCGAGTCCCGTCTTCTACCACAAGTCTCTCGTGCCTAGGCGGTCGTGTGTGCCAAGTTTCGTGCTACTTCGACGCTGTTTGGTGATTTTATGGCGTTAACAGCTCGAATTCTAAGTTTCTTAAGAAACTAATTTGTCTAGAGTAAAATCTGGCTCTAACGCCCAAATCGGGAACCTGATTCAAGTCTCGTCTTCTCCCACAAGTCTCTCGTGCCTAGGCGGTCATGTGTGCCAAGTTTCATGCTATTCCGACGCCGTTTGGTGATTTTGGGGGGTTAACACTTCGGATTCTAAGTTTTTTAAGAAACTAGTTTGTTTAGAATGAAATTCGACTCTAACTCCCAAATCGAGAACCCGATTCGAGTCTAGTCTTCTCCCACAAATCTCTCGTGCCTAAGCGATCGTGTGTGCCAAGTTTTGTACTAATCCGACGCCGTTTGGTGATTTTAGGGCATCAACACCTCGAATTCTAAGTTTCTTAAGGAACTAGTTTGCCTAGCGTGAAATCCGGCTCTAACTCCTAAACCGGGAACTCGATTCGAGTTTCGTCTTCTCCCACAAGTCTCTCATGCCTAGGCGGTCGTGTGTGCCAAGTTTCGTGCTACTCCGAATCTATTTGATGATTTTGGGGCGTTAACACCTCGAATTCTAAGTTTCTTAAGAAATTAATTTTTTTAGAGTGAAATCCAGCTCTAACTCCCAAACTAGGAACCCGATTCGAGTCCCGTCTTCTCCCACAAGTCTCTCGTGCCTAGGCGGTCGTGTGTGCCAGGTTTCGTGCTACTCCGACATTGTTTGGTGATTTTGGAGCGTTAACACCTCAAATTCTAAGTTAATTAAGAAACTAATTTGTGTAAAGTGAAATCCGACTCTAACTCTCAAATAGGGAATTTGATTCGAGTCCCGTCTTCTTCTACAAATCTCTCATGCCTAGGCGGTCGTATGTGCCATGTTTCGTACTAATCTGAAGTCGTTTGGTGATTTTGGGGCGTCAACACCTTGAATTCTAAGTTTCTTAAGAAACTAATTTGTTTAGAGTGAAATCCGGCTCTAACTCCCAAACCGAGAATCCGATTCGAGTCCCGCCTTTTCCCACAAGTCTCTCGTACCTAGATGGTTGTGTGTGCCACGTTTCGTGCTACTCCGACGCCATTTAGTGATTTTGGGGCGTTAACACCTCGAATTCTAAGTTTCCTAAGAAACTAGTTTGTCTAGAGTGAAATCAAGCTCTAACTCCCAAACCGGGAACCCGATTCGAGTCCCGTATTTTCCCACAAGTCTCTCGTGCCTAGGCGGTCGTGTGTGCCATGTTTCGTGCTACTCCGACGCCGTTTGGTGATTTTGGGGCGTTAACACCTCGAATTCTAAGTTTCTTAAGAAACTAATTTATCTAGAGTGAAATCCGGCTCTAAATCCCAAAACTCGATTCGAGTCCTGTCTTCTCCCACACGTCTCTCGTGTCTAGGCGGTCGTGTGTGCCAAGTTTCATGCTACTCCAACGTCGTTTGGTGTTTTTGGGGCGTTAACACCTTGAATTCTAAGTTTCTTAAGAAACTAATTTGTCTAGACTAAAATTCGGCTCTAACTCCTAAACTGGGAATCCGATTCGAGTCCCGTCTTCTTCCACAAATCTCTCATGCCTAGGCGGTCGTGTGTGCCAAGTTTCACGCTAAGCTGACATCGTTTGGTATTTTGGGACGTCAACACATCGAATTCTAAGTTTTTTAAGAAACTAGTTTGTCTAGAGTGAAATCCGACTCTAACTCCCAAATCGGGAACCCAATTCGAGTCCCGTTTTCTCCCACAAGTCTCTCGTGCCTAGGCGGTCGTGTGTGCCAGGTTTTGTGCTACTCCAACGCCGTTTGGGGATTTTGGGGCGTTAACACCTCGAATTCTAAGTTTCTTAAGAAACTAATTTGTTTGGAGTGAAATCCGGCTCTAACTCCCAAACCTGGAACCCAAGTCGAGTCCCGTCTTTTTCCACAAGTCTCTCGTGCCTAGGCGGTCGTGTGTGCCAAGTTTCGTGCTACTCCGACGCCATTTGGTGATTTTGGGGCGTTAACACCTCGAATTCTAAGTTTACTAAAAAACTAGTTTGTCTAGTGTGAAATCCGGCTCTAACTCCCAAACCGGGAACCCGATTCGAGTCTCGTATTCTCCCACAAGTCTCTCATGCCTAGGCAGTCGTGTGTGCCAAGTTTTGTGCTAACAACGGAAAATCCTTTGTCTTTTTTTGTAATTATGGAATTAGCCTCTATAATTTTGGGCTGTATACAGTTAATGTATGGTTATTCTTAGCTTAGAATGCAAAGATACATTTTATACCTGATCTTCTGGTGGTGGTGTATATGGAGTCTCATCTTCTGCAGATTCCCTAAATACCCGGTGGCCACTTAATGCATCAGGAGCCTATGACAGTCCATACATAATATGTTAATCATATTCAAATTTCATTATATATATGTATATATATGTTGTATGAAAATTTAATTATTAAACAATTTAATTTATATCGAACCTGTCTATTGGGATCCACACTAGCCCTCTATGACACAAAGGCTATCATCTTAGCTCTCATCTGCTGTAAATGTGTAGAAAACGTTGCTCGTATCTCCTCCCTTAATTCATCATTTAGCTCCGCACGAACCTGCTGGGTGATCTGAACAATAGTCGATGGCTGGGGTGTTGACCATGATGGCCCAGCACCATCTTTATACACTGCGCTCCGAGGCACAGTTCTCCTATAATTGCGACAATATCCATGTTCGTCATGACCTATCAACTTATGGAAAATGGCATTCCTAGCCTCTAAAGTCCGGCAATCCTCAGGTAGCATGAAGAGTTGACAATTAAACTCATCATGTATTGAATAAGACATACAAGTATATGTCAAATTAAGATGGTTGACACAAAAAATAAAAAATAAAATTTAAATTCAATGTTAGGTGTTTGGAAACTACCAAGGTCTAGATAACCTCAGGGTCATCTGCTCTACGTGTCATAAGCCAAACATTCATCTTATCAGTAGACTCCTCCTTGCTGGTCATCTAGAGTTTTTTAGAAATAAGAAAATTAGAATCCAAATAATTTTCAAATATATAATGCTTATTTATATAAAAAAAAGTAAAATAAAATAAAATATAAACCTAATGCCGGATCTGAGCGAAAGTAGTACGCCCTGTGGTATGAGATATGCCGTGAGCTCGCCGATTTTAGCGTTCTTAGTTGCAATTTTTTGTAACAGATTCAACAAATGGCAGTTCATAAATATGATTTGTATGTTTACATATCATACATATAACTTATTTGTATACCTCAGCATCAGAAGTATGCCAATACTCCACAAGTTCTTCCTGCTGGCTTGGCACAATGTGCAAAGAAACATCATCCTTCAGATTAGGATTAGAACTTCTAGGCTTGAAATACTTTGTCTTAATTTTATTCTTGTGATCCTTCCATATGCTGTTGCAGGTTTTCATGCAGATTGGCTTATACTCCTCTGGACATACATTCAAATTGTCCTACAAAACACAATTTAAAAGTTTAAATAATAATAACACAATTTTAGAATTTGAAGTTTTGTACAAAAGTATACTTTTACCTTTAGATCCTTCCAGATAGTATCAATAATATTGTCGGGCACAGTGATCCAGTCAAAAAAAATAAGATGAACAATGTTACCATTGCACACAATAAGGCCAAGTTGAGTGGTTAACTTAGACACATTATCTCCTATTGGGCAGTAATTTTCGTCAAATTGTATGTCCAACTTTGTACCAGTACCCTACGCCTTAATGCCCTTGGCACATCCTCTACCACGCCTAGTTGAGGTTGACAAAGAACTAACATGACCTGCGAGATACAATAAGAGTAAGCAATATACAATGATAATAAACAAATGCAAATTAAAAAAATGTTAGTATAAATCGAATCCTTATACCTGAGGTGGGCTGTGAAGAAATCGAAGGGTCTGGAAGATACAATGAGAATAAACAAGTTATATATAATGAGAATAAATAAATGTATATTTAAATAATTTTTATACAAATCAAAGCAAATTTATATACCTGCGGTTGGCTGTGAAGATGATGACTCTAGTTGGGATGATAGCTGCTGTGGTGCTAGTGATGGTGGACACACCGATGGTAAGCGTGGAGGCTGAGTAAATGATAGCTGCTGTGGTGCCACTGATAGTGGTTGATGCGGTGGCACTAATGGCCCCTCTAATGGTGGTCGCTGGAATGCCTCCTCTAATGGTGATGCCACTAATGGTGGTCGCTGCGGTGGCTGGTTAGATGGTGGTGGCACTAATGGCCCTTCTGATAGTGGTCGATGTGATGCCTCCTCTGATGGTATTGCTACTGATGTCCTCTTATGTACCACATCGGACATCATGCGTAGGGGATGATCAGGCTTTCTCTTCCTTGCCATAATAATCTGCAAGCAATATGACATTAATTGACATTAGAAACATGGAGAATGGTTTTGAATCAACTATAATATGACATTAATTGAACTAATACAATTACAAAGACAAAGTAAATTAAGAAACTGATGATTAACTACAACCTTGGCCTTAATTCAATTACTGATGTTGATTAAATATCAGTCTATTTCAACATCAACTGTTTCTTCTTCTACGGCTTCCCTCACCCAACCAACTTCTTCATCACGGAGCATTATATTTTCTTCCAATTGTTGGCTCATATATGGCTCGATTTCTGGATCAGTCGAATTCATATCAAATAAACCTCTTTGAGACATCTTCACCACCACTTGCCAGTCTAGTTCTAACGGGTCTGCAACATACCAAACTTGCTCTGCTTGGGATGCCAAGATGAAAGGTTCATTGGTAATTCGATCATCTCGGTACAACAAATGATTGAAGTTGACCAACATGAAATTGAAGACATTTTCTTTCTTCCAGTGAATGTTGTCAATCCAATCACACTTAAACAACACATGTTTTTTCTCATTGGAATATCGAATCTCAACAATATCTGTCAATTGCCTATAATAGTACACAAAACCCACACGAGGATTCTTGTCTTTCTGACTAGCATAACTTATGGTATCTGCCTTTAAAGCTATACCATAATTTTGTGTGGCTCGACGGTCATCCATGGCCTTTATTCGACACTGAAACCCATTCATTATATACCCGTTAAACCTCATTGTCAGGTTATGAGGACCATTTGCCAATAGAATAATCTCTTCAGAAAATGTGACATCACTAGTCCTTCGCAAAGTTTGGACCTATTTAAAACAAAAATGTAAAATTTAAAATGTAGTTCGACTTAGGTAACTAGAATCTGTAGATTTAAATACATACACGTTCCTTGAACCAAATGTGTAAAGTTTCAAAATGTTCACGCCGAAGCTGATGATTGTCGACATGAGGCATTTTGAGCTTAAGTACTTCAAGGTATTTGCTGTGTAGATTGAAAATTTATCAATAAAAAAAATTTGGTTCAAAATTTAATAAAACATAATAAAATATTGAGTGAGTGACATAACCTATTTTATGAATGGTTGAACCACGCTTGTATTGAATAAGACATACCGATGAGCTTGTACCCAAGAAGTATTATCAAGATAAAAGCTTGTGTTTTCACCAACAGCATGACCCATATTATCATCACCACTGTAGTTCCTCACGGGTCGACTAGATTTGGTTTCCACATCATTGAGATATTGTGCATAAAAATTCATGCATTCTTCCATAAGATATCCTTTAGCAATTGAACCTTCTGGATGAGCTCTATTACGCACATATTGCTTTAAAGTAAGAAGATACCTCTTAATTGGATACATCCATCGAAACTTAATTCGCTCCAGCCAATAATGCTTCGTCAGCTAGATGTACAGACAAGTGCTCCATTATATCAAAAAAAGTTAGAGGAAATATTTTCTCTATATGACAAAGTGTTACGGCAATACGATTTTGAATATATTGTAAATCCGTCGCACGATTCACTTTGGAATACAATTGTCTAAAGAAATTGCTCAATTCAATTAATGGTTCAATTACATTCTTCGGTAACGATTTTCGAATAGCTAATGAAATAAGTTGTTGCGTCACAATATGACTATCGTGGTTCTTAAGACCCCCAATACTTCTATTATGTGAGCGCACACGACGCGATATATTGGATGAATACCCGTCGGGAACTCTAACTTCCTTCAACACTTTCAAGAACAAATCTTTCTCATCCATGGTCATCGTGAATTGTGCTGGTAGTAAATAAGCTTTATTTGATCCTCTTAACTGCAAATGTAGGGGTTTTCTAATATTCATATCTTATAAATCACGCCGAGCATTAACACCATCCTTCGATTTTCCTGCAACCCCTAATATTGTCCACAACACATTGTTACAAACATTCTTCTCTATATGTATCATATCGAGGTTGTGTCTTATTAGATTGTGCTCCCAATATGGCAGTTCATAAAATGTACTCTTTTTCTTCCAGCTATAGGTGTGATGTCTAGCTTTCTCCTTCTCTACTTGTCTCCTATGCCTCTCTTTAAGGTCATCCCTCTTGTATTGGGTTAAAATACCCTCAGATTCTAATTATAGCAGCATCTTAGTTCCAGACAACAATTTTGGTTTGAGTCTGACTTCCCGACTACCATTAAATGATACTTTATCCTTTTTGAATTTATGGCCACTAGGTAAAATTTTGCAATGACCTAAGTATGATTGTTTCCTATCATGCTTCAACCAACACGATGTAGTTTCCTTATTGCAACAAGGACATGTATATTTGCCTTCAGTGCTCTATCTTGACAAATTTGCATATGTAGAAAAATCACTAATTGTCCACAGTAAAGCTGCATGCATTTGAAACATTTGATTTATTGATACATCAAATGTGGAGAAACCGTCATTCCATAGTTCTTTCAACTCCTCAATCAACGGTTGCATATACCCATCAATCTTGTCACGAGGTCCTTTTAGGTCATCAATACGCACAGATAAAATTAGAAATGGTTGTTTTATGAACATCCATGGTGGTAAGTTGTATGGAATGAGCACAACAAACCAAGTGCTATGAACTATGTTTGTCGTCCTGAATAGGTCAAAACCATCATATGCTAAACCAAGCCTTACACTTCAGCAATCATTACTAAAGTTAATATTCCGACGGTTAAAATCTTTCCATGCAAGGGAGTCAGTAGGATGCCTAAAGACATCGTCATCAGTTTGTTCCTCTGCGTGCCATCTCATCAACTTGGCTGTCTTGGATGACATAAACAACCTCTGCAACCTTGGCTTTAAAGGAAAATACCTCATTTGTTTTGCAGCTATTCGTTTGCCACCTTTGTTAGGATCATTTGAACCATCATTACCATTTGATTTCCATTTAGAACTGTTGCATATGACACATTTATCAAGATTGGCGTCCTCGTTTCGAAACACCATGCAACTGTTGGGACATGCATCCCACGTCTCATACGTGAAACCCAAATCTGTTGTGACCTTTTGAGCTTTATAATATGAGTCCGGGAGTTTCACACCCAACGGGAACGCCTCATTCAATAACTTAAGCAACATGTCAACAGACTTGTCTGTCCACTGATTAAGCACCTTCAGATGTAGAAGTCGAACAATGAATGACAAAGATGTGAACTTCTGACAACCTGGATACAATTCACTTTGTGCATCTTGAAGAAGTTTGAAATACTTTGCAGTCTCTGTATTTGGACCGAGCTAGGGTTCAAATGCATGGGGATTAGGCCCCTGTGGTTCATTACCCTCAACACTTGTACCAACATATGGATTTCCCATAGCCCCTTGTATCATTCCAACCATATTATTCCCAATGTCTAAATTAGCCAATGTTTTATTCTCTCGATTACCATGCAGAGATACATAAGATTCCTCATGATTAATCCAATGTTTGTACTTTTTTAAAAAACCATTCAAAATCAGATGCTCCCGTACGCTCTCTCGTACAAGATGGTATCGATTTTCACATTTCCTACACAGACAACTAATCATCGAACCTTCAATCCTATTGGTGTAGGTAAACACAAAGAATTGATCAATTCCATTAATGTATTCCCTCAACATCCTATTTGGCAAATCAATCCAACTCTTATCCATCATCTGTACTTCCCTTAAATATCGCTTCTGCACACATCTACAAAAATATCTCATCAAAGTAACTCTAAATATTATACCTACGTATTCATGCATCATGATACCTATCCGTCCAATTTCTCTCAAATAGGTAGGTGGTCTTATCTCATATAGTTATTTACCGATTTGATGGGAGAACCAATAACCTGATAACAGACTGAAGCAATCATATCCAAAGAAAATGCATGTAACGCACCGAAATAATTCAACATGAGCTACCCATACCAATCGATATTCACTAAACAATAGTAATAAACCTTCCACTTTTACATCATTGATAATGAGTTTATACAAAAGTTCCACATGTGATATACATTCAACGTAACAAAAGAACACATGAATCTATAGCATGTGCAACATTTAGACTCAAAACAATAGAATGCCCTTAAGGGCTTACATCTTCCAAGGCATAAGCCTGGTTACACAAAAATGGTTTCTACAACCCATACACATTAGCCCTTGGCTCACAAAAAAATTACACAAAATAAAAGAGCTATGTACTCTTCTCAAAAAAAATATCCATGCCCTTAGTTCGGCAGGATCGTCACATCTTTACCTGCACCAAATTCCATAGGGGTGAGCATAAAGCCTAGTAAAAAATTCTCACAAAGTATATATAGTTATGCCATTCCAATGAAAAATGCAAATGTCAATGACATGGCATGCACTTTTTATAGCAAATCCAGTACATGCTCTTTAGAAGATCATCATCTTTAAATAAAATTTGTAATCTCAACTTATTTCAAAACTTGCAATTTTTATCAATAGGGGCGGTAAATACGATACTGGTAATCCCTAGGCTGGTGTCTGCAAGTAGACTCCACGAGTACTACCAAACTGTCATTTTTACCGGTATTAACCGGAAGGTTCGACACCTATCTGCGTGGGTTTCTGGTCTTTTACCAAGGACACTCAGGCCAACTTATCAAATTCAACTACACCCCCTATCTGGACTTACCACGTATTTCCCCCATTCACATTACCATAGTTCTCATTTCAATAAAGAAAAAAAAAAGTGATTTTCTTGAAGTAAATGTTTTCATCCAAAATTCACAATGCACAATGATAATAACATGAGTAAATTTGTAATGCAAGGATTTTTTGTACTTCACAACATTTCCCATTTTCAATATCTCCACCATAATGTCCACAATCTCATTTCCCATTACCGCTTTTCAACGCCCTTCCTCAAGATAACCATACGTTATCTACACTTAGCCACAATTTCACTTTTCACAATCCTTAGCAATAGAGTTTCATCAAGATTTCATATAATGTTTTCAAACATTAACTCTCCATGTTTATAGTTTTCACAATCTCATCATGCATAACACTTAACATTTTATACATAAATGTTTCCATGCATTCAACAACAAATTTAAACATAGGTCCACCCTTATCTTGTCAATAAAATTTTCATTTCTTTATACCACATTAGAAAAATCCATACTAATTGACTCATCTAAACACAAGAAAAGAAGAATCTCATAATTGTTCTCATGTTTTCTCAAAACTCCCAGTTTCTAGGGTTTTCATCAAAAACCCAATAATCCTCCCATCCCATGGTGAAACCCAATCAAAGCTATATTTTTGTCAAATTTAGCATAAAGAACATTCTTATAGATAAAAAAAAGTTGAGATTTAAAACCCCTTTTTGAAAAACCCATTTTCTCTTTCTTCATTTAGTGCAAGATTAAAATCAACACAACAACCTCATGGAAGCTTTAAAATCAACATATATGAAGCAAAACATGTATATATGACTCAAGAATTCCCTACCTCAATGATTGATGGAGAAATGGAGTAGAAACCCTAGGATTCAAGGATGAGAGGAAGCTTAATCTCTACCACCACAAGTGGAACTCTAGCTCTAGATCTTCAAGGTTGTGAGAGATGATGATGATGATCAAACCCAATGGAGCAAGGATCAAAGGTTCTTGATGCTTTGGTTAGGGTTTTTAGAGAGAAGAAGGAGGGGAAAATGTTTTTAGAGAGAGAGAGAGAGATGTTAGAATGAGATACAAACAACCCCAAAAATGTAAAAAAAAAAAAAGAGTTTTCGGATCTGCCCCGCCCAGCACGTGTGGCACATGCCCCCGCACGTGCGGCTGCCCTCTCCCGCACGTGCGACACTGATCCTTGCACGTGCAGCTGGTCCCGCACTTGCTCTCCGCACCTACAATTTAAGCAGAATGCAACACACTTGGACTCCTCTCTTTCCAGCACGTGCGGCTTGGCCTCCAGCACGTGCGGCCCCAACCTCCACGTGCGGCCCCCGCCTAGCAGCCCAAAATTTCCTGATTTGACTCCTGGGCACTCCGGACCCAACCGCGCATCCTCCGGAATAGGTGAAATCTCTTAATAAATAAGACAAGAATAAGAACTAAATCTCAAGGAGTATTTCCGGATACCTCAAACTCACTAAGAGCGAGAAGAAAACGGAGTAAGGACGGAAGAAAAGAAAAGGAAAACAAGACCCGGTTGTCACAATGCACTTGACTTTGAAGTTTACATTGAGAACATAAATAAATGAAATACTTATACAACAACACGTGGGACATAAAAATGCTGCAAAACACCAAGTATTCCATCACTAATTCAACATGTCTAGAACATTACGAGGTGCACAGAATATCATAGGCTTTAAGAGCCGGGAAAAAAAAATGTAGACAAAAATAATTGCACCCTCATCTCTTAAAACAAGTAGTACACTTCCATTCCATAGCAATGAATTTAGCTATCCAAAATAATCCAATTTCCCAACTATTGTCTTGAAGGATTCCTTAGGAAAAATAACATGTATAATATAGAGTGAACAAATTAGAAGCAGCATACTAATAACTCTATTTCAAGGACCTAAACAAGTTATGTACCTCATCCAGTATATAAAGTGGAGCTGGTTTGAAGCACAAGTCTATCCATAAATGTGTCCATTTAATAAATTTAATTTAATTATTGTCATTCTTTTTTAGTTCCACAAGTCTGAACAAAAGTAATTTGAACAAGTGTTTATAGTATTAAAACACTAGGAAATAAATTAACCCGGAAAATGTGACCTCAAGTGAGTTCAAATACTAAAAATTACCTAATTACCTCACATGTTGATTGACACCAAAAAATCCTGCTACTGTAATGTTAGGCATTCTCTTCTTTTTCTTGCTCGCATTAAATGGCATGTTAGGGCATACTTACCCAAATGTTAATTTGAGTAAAAAAAACAACCCAAACCCTTCACTCCTTGATTCAAACTCATCAAATTAAGTTTTACGCAAATTTTACACAAATGAAGGGAGATTTGATTTAAATCTTGACTCAAATGTCCAAAGGTTATATGTACTTCATTTATTTACTAGATTGTCATTTTTGATATGATGGAAAATTTTAAAAATAATTTGAGTAAAAATTGGTGTTTTCCATTGGAGTTTTTCATATCAAATGAAACTTTTACTTAGATTTGAGTCATGATTAGAGGTGGCCTTAGGTGTCTGTCCATTGTACATTTATAATGACTGTGTATAACAACATTAAGTTTGTTAATTAATGAATATCAAATAAACCCAATACCTTTGGTTAACTCCACAAAAGACCAGACATATTAATCTTTGCAGGCATTGGTTTTGAAAGCTTTTCAAGGAATAAGGCATACATCATAATGGTCTAATGGTTTCAAACTCATTAAATTTTAAGGATCTGAAATGAATTGATTTGACATCACTAATTTAAGGCATATTCAATTCAATGTAACCAATGGATTTGAGAGCTGGATTTTAAATAACATGGAGAATACAATTATTGGAAATCTGCCTACAAAATATTTTATATGTACAAGGATCATACCAAAATCAATCTCTCACACGCTATTCAATCCTCCACCTTAAAATTATTAATAGCTAACTTTGTTATAAATTTGAAAAATCTAACCTCATAATTAGGCACAATTAAATTTTTGAAAACAATGAACAAGCTATCCACATGAGTAAATCAACTTTGCATTGGACTAAAAGACAATATTTGTAGAGGGTTAGATGCAAATTATAGTTTATAAATGAATTAATTGATGTTCTCTCACCAAGGTTCTTGTCAAGGGTCTTGGTGAATTGGTTCAAGGGAGGTGGGACCTTCAAGCGTTGGTTGAGGATCCTTCTCTTCCTCTGAATTTGAACAACCTTGGGCCACTTCACAAACCGGTGCAGATCTTTCTTCGGAGGCAATGCCCCCCTATCCCAAATTGCTTTGGACGCTTCTCGAACAACGGATTCACTACCTTCTGCTATACCATATATATACCATCATATATCAACATATTAACTACAGAAAAAGATTGACTACTTATTTGTGCAAATTAATAGAGATGTGATTCTGTACCGGTTTCTTCTTAGCTGCTGCAGCTGGTTTCACACCTTTCTTTGGGGCCTTCAAAGTATAAAAATGAAATTAACATCGATGATTAATCAAAACCAACTTTTCTCAAACTGAAATCCAGTAGCATGAAATGTAATCGCGATGAACTTAAGAAATGTAATCGTAATTACTTATGCCTAGCTATGAACAGCACAAAGACATATATAATACATACATATATATATATATAGAGAGAGAGAGAGCATACAGGCGTCACTCGCTGAGTGAGTGAACGAGGAGTAGTTGAGACTGACTGAGCTCGCACAAGAGAAAGATAGAGACGCCGCACCACCGCTAGCCGTTGTCAAGAGCGATTGAGACTACTAGCTGTCGTCGCTCGTCGAGAGAGAGATCGTCGATGAACACTCGCCATCGTCGCTCGTCAAGAAACTTGTTTTAGGGATTTGGGGGGAAAACGATCTTGCTTCAAAGGTTTTAGGGATTTTGGGGGGAAAACGATCGAGCGCCAATGGGCTAAAGAAGTGGATATCGAAAATTTTTCATTACTTTTTGCGATGGTATATTTAAACCGTCACAAATGATAAATCCAATAGGTAAAACAATGCCGTTTTAATAAGGGTTTTTTTGCGATGGACAATTGCCGTCACAAATTGTCCACTATTTGCGACAGTAAATTTCTCCTGTCTCAAAAAATTTCTTTTTGCAACGGTACACAAGGCGTCGCGAATACTTCCGTATTTAACATACCTTTTCTTGTATGCTTATTAGCTACTGGGTAACTGCCGTCGCAAAAGCTATTTATTTACGACGGTTTAAAATGCCGTCGCAAAAGATCATTTTTTGTGACGGGATACGTGCCGTCGCAAAAAGTTCAGTGTTTTATAAGGACTTTTCTTGTAGTGGGTTGAAGGGCAAACATTGAGGTGACACAAACTCGGATTTCTTGGATTAGTGATTGCAGATGTCTGGAGTTTACTTGTCCCAAAGGTCTCACAGATAAGTTAGTGTGAAAGTCGTCGTTCCAATGAACCAATAATCAGCTTCAGACTTTATTCAATTGGGAACACTACCCTCTTGACATTATATGGATTGAATGGTAGATGGAGGGGTGCGACTTGAGGACAGATTGGTGAACTATGTATATGCACATAAACCCAAAAAAATTGTTCTCTTCTATTGAGAAACTCATAGTGTTAGTTTCATCAGTCATGGATCCTACACCGCCAGAAGCGCCACTGCTGCCACTACCTCCACCCCCACCTGCACGAGCTGGCGGAGGACTTTTGGAATTATTGTAAGTTTCTTTCTTTCTTTCTTTCTTTTTCCCCCTCATTTTTTATTTTTTTTTTCACTTTGAAAGTCCTACAAGAGAAGTTAGTGAAGCTAAAACTTCACATGACTTCTCATGTATATGTTTTTGCAGCTTGTGGTGTCTGTGCTGTTGTGGTCTGTTCACATGCTGCTGCACTCCACTGTTTGAGCCTGGGCCTCCACCTCTGTAGGGATGCATTGGGCAATTTGGTTAGTCTATTAGGTTGTGTTTATCATTTCAGAATGTTTGTTTTTAAGTTTAGTTTATTAAAAACATGATTAAAAATACAGCATAAATGAAATTATCATTTACCATTGTAAATAAGTGAATGATTATTTCATAATATTTTATTTTTATTCTAATAAACTAAACATTATCTAATGTGTCAATGAAATTATTACATTATTTGTAATTGTGCTGTGAGATATATATATATATAAGAGTAAATTATTTATTTACAATTTTGTGATGATACTTTTGAAGTTGTTTGGAAATATTTTCTTCCCCAGTGTGAAACTGTTGTGTTAAATGTGAATATCATTTTTACTTAGTTTATAAAATAAAATACCCATTTAATTTAGCCCAGCTGGCTCTCTTTGTGGGACCATCTTCGCTTGAGTCCAGCCTGGTGTTGATCAAATGGGCTTGCATTTCTAGAAATTGTGCTCATTGTGGGCCTAAATTAATGGTGATGATCTGGGCCAGAAGCCCAAGATCTGGCTGGCTTTACTTTGTTGGTTTAAAATTCTTTAATTAATCTTCAAATTTCAACATTGCCTACTAGGCCATCACTCAACTAGGGGGCTTTTATACAATTTTCAAATTAAAAAATATTATAAAAATTAATAAAATTTATGAATTTTTATATATAAATTTTAATAAATTTTTTTGAAATTTGAAACAAGACCTAATTTAGTAATGTGATGGGTATCACATTATTTGAGTAAAAATATTTTGTTAGTTTATATAATATAACTTAATCAAGTGATGGATTTGTAAAACATTTGCCATCTTTGTGGGATCACCTTAATTCTTTGTGCGATGACCTTAGTTTGTATAACATTACTTAATCAAATAAGACCAGTTATTTCTTCTTCTTTTTTTAAAAAAAAATCTTTTTTTTTTTTTAAGTGAGAGCCTTTATTAAAACACTATCATTCTTTTTGTTTCACACTATTTTTTGAATTTTTATAACTATCATTTTGTTCCTCTAACAAATTATTATTAAAGACAAAATACGTATTGATTATCATCTATGTCATTGCAAAACTGTCATCATTGTTGCTACCACTATAACCTCCCTACCCAGCCCCTGCCACTAGGGGTGTTCGCGGATCGGTTTTGGGCGGTTTGCGGTTCGGTTTTGACCCACCCGCATCTATGCGGTTTGGAAAAAGTTAACCCGCAACTGCCCGCAGTGCGGTTTGCGGTTTATGCGGATAGGGTTTGGAAATGTGCGGGCGATTGCGAACAGTTTGCGGTTTACACTTTTTTCTTTAAAAACTAATTTTTGAGTTTTTTTTTCCCACCGAATTTAGGCATCAGATTCATTTTATATATTTGTGATAACAATTTTCTGATGAGTTTACAAATAAAAATTGAATATCAATTCATTAAATGAAAGTACCCAAAACAAAGAGACCCTGCACTAGCATTTTTGCCATGAAAAAAATGTATATCAATGCATTAAAGGTTGTACTCAATTAGAATTGTCAGTTCAGTAATCAATAATCAAACTAGAAGTTCCATCGATCACCAGAAGGAAAATTTTATTAGGAAAAAGTGGATGAATCACCAATGAAAATCATATAAGAAATCAAGTTTAAGACTTGATAATTCTACGGCATTAAGAAAATTGAGAAATACTTAAAAATAAAGATCCTAGTGTCATAGAGAATATAATGGTGCTCCTGTAAAAGTTACAAAGTTGGTATATAAAAAATAATAATAATAATTAAAGTGCGGGTGGTTTTTGTGGGTTGCGGGTTTAAACCGCGACCCGCCCGCAACCCGTAAATTTGTCATATTTCAAACCACATCCGCCCGCATTATATTTGCGAAACCGCCCATTTATATGCTGGTTGGATGGGTTGGGCAGTTTGAGCGGTTCGGATAAATCGTTGCCTACCCCTACCTGCCACCATGACCCAACTTCCCTATCCCACTCTTGCACCACCCTTTCCCAACAGTCCTTAACCCTCACTACACCCTTTCCTATACCCTTGTACCACCCTCTTTGTCACCTTTCAATCACCCTCAAAACTCTAGACTTTTGCCTCCCCACCTTGAAATCTTACCAGAAGAGGTAGCAAAGGGTAAGTGATTGGAAAGCAGGTAGTAAAGAGAAGGGGACTAAAAAGAATGTGGGGGGAGAAAAGGACGGTACCAACAAACAATAATAGTGTTAATTGATGGTTTAAGGTTAGGCTCTGTTTGTTTTCAGAGGTAAAATGGAAGGAATTAATAGTGAGAGAATTGATAGTGAAGGGATTAAGTAAAATTGTATTTGTTTTAATGATAGTTGTTAGTGTAGGAATTGTTAAATTATTTTTATATAAAATAATAAAACAAATATAAAAATATAAAAAATTAAACATTAATGTTTAAAAAAATTCTCAATATATAAAAAATAAAAATAAATAAATAAATTTCTAATCCCTTCACTATTTTTCTAATACCACGTTCACCTCCTTCATCCCAATCGCCCTTCTAAGCTTTATCTTGATCCCCTCCTCCATCCTAATCCCTTTCCCAACTCTACAAACAAACAAAACACTAAATAATCTCACGTCCATCCTAATCCCCTCCCATCCATTACACCCCAAAACAAACGGGATTTTACAAAGTTGGAGATGGAGGTATTGTAAGAATTAAGTCATCTGAACCAAGTAAATTTTTGTTTTTTTTATTTTTTTTTTATGTATATGTGTAAGAACTTAGTAATTTTTTAATCGAGAGAGGTGTGATGTGCAAATAGAAATTTTCAATAATCATGCCCTTGATATTGTTATATATTTATAAATCCTCCCCACCGTTTGTTGAGTGCTCTGTCTGCCACTAATAAGTTTGACCAAACCAAACCCCATGCCTCCATGACCCTCTCCGAATGAATTCAAATTTGACCACTACCAAATTTATTTATTTATTTTTATTCTCTTCTTTTCTTTCATTCATTCACGTAAATTATATTGACAAATTCCTTTTTTTTCTATGAAGAGCCACTCAAACTATTAAAATAATTACACATCTTTTAAAATGTGTTTAAAAAATTATTTTATTAAATAATATCTGAACTGTGTGAGTGACTTTGAAATATTTTTTATTTTATTTTTAGACAAGTTTAAAAAGTCTTGGTGGGCATTTTATAATTTTAGTCTAAAAGTTAAAAAAATTATTAAAAAATCAAAAAACCTATAACTTATATAAAAAAGTTAAAGATTCCCTTTTCTTTTTATTCTTTATACATTTTTTCGTAAAAAATTAGAAAACCATTCTAAACATACTAATTTTTTTACGTTATATTTTAACCAAAAAGTCAAAAAATAACTAAAATAACATATTCTCAAATAAGGCCTAAGTGTTGGCCAAATTCCTAATCCATCCTTTGTACACCCCTATAGTGTATACTTAAGAGGAGAAAGTATTAGAGACTAAGGGTGTGTTTAGTTTGGGCGTGTTTGGTAACGTTTACGTTTTCAGTCTATATTTACAAAAATTTTATAAACTGATTTTTGTTTATTTTTAAAAAAACATAAACTACAAACGCGTTTGGTTTTAACAAAATATTTTAAAAAATTTAAGAATATCAAAAAGAGTGAGAAATGGCAAGTAGTGGCGGGTGGTGGGTGGTGACGAGTGGTGGCGACGAAAGACGGTGGTGGAAAATGATGGCAGGTAGTGGTGGTGGCGGAAGACGGTGGTGGAAAATGGTGGCAGGTGGTGGGTGATGGTGGCAGAAAACGGTGGTGGAAAGCGGTGGCAAGCGGCGGGTGGGTGGGTGGTGGTGGCGGAAGACGGTGGTGAAAAGTGGTGGCAAATGGCGAGTGGTGGTGGCGGCGGAAGACAGTGGTGGAAAGTGGTGGCGGGTGGTGACGGCAGAAGACGATGGTGGAAAGCGGTGACGGGTGGATGGATAGTGGTGGCAGGTGGGTGGTGGATGGCGGGTGGTGGCGGGTGAGCGGTGGTGGCGGTGGGTGGGTGACGGTGGCGGGTGGGCGGTGGTGGTGGCGAGTGGTGGGTGGTGGTGGTGGTGGTGGTAGCGAGTGGTGGTGGTGGCAGATGGGTAGTGGTGGTGACGGGTGGGTGGTGGGTGATGGTGGTGGTGGTAGATGGTGGGTGGGTGGCAGGTGGCTGGTGGCTGGTGGCTAGTGGTGGATGGTGGTGGCAGGTGGTGGTGACAAGCGGATGGATGGTGGTGGTGGGTGGCAGGTGGGTGGTGGTGGTGGTGGCGGGTAGGTGGCAGGTAGGTGGTGGCTGGTGGTGGCAGGTGGTTGATGGTGGTAGCAAGTGGGTGGTGAGTGGTGGTGGCGGGTAGGTGACGGGTGGTGGTGGCGGGCGGATGGATGGTAGTGGCGGGTGGTGAGTGGTGGCGGGTGGGTGGTGGTGGTGGTGGCTGATGGGTGGCAGGTGGGTGGTGGTGACGGATGGCAGGTGGTGGTGGCATGTGGGTGGTGAGTGGTGGTGGTAGGTGGGTGGTGAGTGGTGGTGGTAGGTGGTGGTGGCAGAAGACAGTGGTGGAAAATGGTGACGGATGGTGGCTAGTGTTGGGTGGTAAAAAAAAAAAATTGAAAACTTAAAACAGAAATACATTTTTTGAGTTTACATTTTTTGGCCAAATTTATAAACTGAGACCATTGATTTATAAATCAAAAATTTACCAAACAAGTTTTTATTTGAGTTTTTTAAATTTTTGTAAATATAAACTGAAAACGTAAGTATTACCAAACAGCACCTTTGTGTTTTAAGATAAATTTTCAAAAAATATTTGGGATGAGAGTTTAGAATTTTTTTTGGTTTGTTTGATTGTATATTTTGAAAATAATTTTGGAGTTTGGGAATTTGAGATGATTTGATATTTTGTTGTAATTGATTAGATGTGTGTAAGAGAAAAAGTAATTGAAAATGAGAGAGGAGAGAGAAAAAGTGATTGATTGATGTATAATAGAGAGAGAAGTATTTTTGAAATTTTTTTGAAAAATTTTGTAACCAAACATATTCTTGAAAATTTTCTTCCAAAAACACACCCTAAGTTCTTACCTTATATGTTACACTTGTTTGATTGGTTAGTAGTTTAAGAGGTGTTTTGGCAACACATTAAAAAAGTTAAAAGTCAATTAAACTAGTGAAAAAAGTTTAAAAAAAAAAGTCAAAAAATTAACTTTTAACCATCTTCCCAAAACATTCCTAAATCTACCTTTATTTTTCTATTTTTTTTTTAAACAAGAGTTTAAATCTACTTGATTCACTTAAACTGCTTTCAGAAAATAAGAAAGCACTAAAATGGAAATTCAGATCACTTGTTTCGTCACCATGAACTAATAAGATTTAAGGAGAAAATGATGCATAAAATAAGACAAGTCATGAATCAACAAGATTAAAGGAGACACAGAATGTGGTTCTTCTGTACAGTTTATTATAAGTTAAAATGAATAATCAGAAAATAAAAATCAAAAGCAATTCGCCGTTTTAGCTTTTATATAATTAGTTTTTTCAAATTTATTTAAATTATTTGTGTCTACTAAAGCAAAAGGTAAATCAAACAATCTGATACAAATTTATAAAATAAAATAAAAAATTATAAGTAACTCAAATAAGTCTGGTTTAATTCAATTTATTTTTTTCCCCCACACTTTGATTTTATTAGTGCACTAATGTGAAGTGATAAATGGATATGATGTGAACAAAAAATAAATGTTTTTATGCCGTGAGGAGTTTTTTGGGATTGACTTTTTTTTAGTAATTTTGTTCTTTTTTTCATGGTTAATAAAAAAATTTAAATATTTTTTAGAAAAATTTTAACTTTTAGAATCTGGAGTAGGCGAAATAAAAAAATAAAAAAAATATTCCTGGTGTTGTCTAAGTCAGATGCAAAGTATGAAACAAAAAGAAGAATGAGAAATAGGTAGTATGATTTTGTTGGTACCTTTCCATAATAATATAAAAATATATATATATATAAAATAAATTAAATAAAAATGACAAAATAATTATTTTATTAGAGGATGAAATACAAAATAAACAACACAACTAAATACATAAATAAATTAGATTATATTACCAAAAGAACAAATTATTAACGTGGATAACTAAAAATTAGAATCCGTCGAGGTAAACTAAATTCTGAAAAATTAAAGAACAAATAATAAGAAAATAAGCAAACCGAAGCTTATGTGATACCACAGTTTTCTTAAAATAGAATCACCGCCTCCCGATGAATGCTGGAGGTATGCCAGCGTCTGTCTCCCAGAATACGACGGTTGAAACTAGCTAATACAGAATCACCTTCTGAATAGTTTGGCAAACTTGACAATGGATGTACTATCTCTAACAAGAACCAAAGAAGAGGCTAACAAAAGAAGATAGGAAAATTTTTTTTTAGTATAAAAAACCATCTCCAACTTTTTATCACAAAACACCATTTTATTTTTCATCACAAAACCTCTCTAAAAAAAACTTCTTTCAAGTTTGAGGGGAAAATGCCTCTATTTATACAAGTAGGAGAATCCCTAACCATGAAAGCTATATATTAATAGGGTCATCAAATGCCATTAACCAAGGCCATCAACTCTAGCCTTTAGGGCTAGAGTTACAAAGGTTGAAAACTTATGACCTAATATGGTCATCAACTCTATCATCAAAAGATGAGACCCCGTTTGTTTTCAGAAGTAGAATGGAGAGGATTTATAGTGAGGGGATTAATAGTGATGAGATTGTTAGTAAGTGAATTGATAGTGAGGGGATTAAGTAAAATTGTGTTTGTTTTGATGATAGTTGTTAATGTAGGAAATGTTAAATTATTTTTATATAAAATAATAAAACAAAATAAAAAAATATAAAAAATTAAACATTAATGTTTTAAAAAAATACCCAATATGTAAAAAACAAAAAAAAAAAAACAAAAAAATTTCTAATCCCTTCATTATTTTTCTAATACCACGACCTTCTCTTCCATTCCAATCCCCCTTTCAACCTCCATCTTAATCCCCTCCTCCATCCTAATCCCTTCCTCAATTTTACAAATAAACACAACACTAAATAACACCACCTCCATCCTAATCCCCTCCCATTTATTACACCCCAAAACAAATGGGACCTGAGAGTTACAAATGTTTAAACCTCCCATGTGCTTAATATATATAAATAAATATGTATATAATGATGTTTGAATAAACTAGCTAAGATGGGTCACAAAATGAATACTAATGTTGGGTCACAATCTGATCCAAACTCAATTCTCAAACATATGTACAAACTAAGCCCAATATAACATAACTTAGCCCAAGCTTAAGATTAAGTTTAAGTCTAAGTCCAAGACCAAACCCAACACATGCACATACACGAGGACAAGCACAAGTATAGGCCTAGTCCAAACTAAGACTAAGACCTCATTTGGAAAGTGACTTTTTTAGTCAAAAAGTCAAAAAGTTATTAAAAAAATTAAAAAGCCAACAACTTATACCAAAAAGTTAGAGATTCCATTTTCTCTCTACTTTTTGCATATCTTTTTGTAAAAAATCAAAAAGTCATTCCAAACATACTAGTTTTTTTTATATCGTATTTTAACTAAAAAGCCAAAAAATTACTAAAAGAATTTGTTCCTAAACGAGACCTAAGTCTAAATCTAAGTCCAACTTTATTGATGCCCGCTTTATGAAACAATTCTCATTCACAACTCAATGGTTTCGGCTCATTATTTTTATATGGTAATC
The DNA here is from genome assembly GCA_036172215.1 of Camellia granthamiana. NCBI lineage: Eukaryota > Viridiplantae > Streptophyta > Magnoliopsida > Ericales > Theaceae > Camellia > Camellia granthamiana. Next base: position 55,404,196 of record CM069914.1, on the reverse strand, counting down.
TTCTCACTTGAGAAAATACAAAACCACTCAGACCTACCTCAACCAGCGGTTAGGTCCCACTTTAATTTCAAATTAAAGTTACCGAAAAGCCATTATTTTTCAATAATCCCCCACATGAATAAAATTGGTCGAATAAAGAAAAACGGATAACGCTTAACAACAAAGACTCGAAAAGAGAGCACACAGAATAACCCTGCATCAGAAAAGGTAACTGTTGGCCTTGAACCTTTCGTAGTGAAAGCCTATCGAATTTACTGGTCGACTAGTGAACATGATGTCTTGAACTGTTTTGCTATTTGTGCAAACCGAGCTAATAGACCTCACACAGGAGTTACCCCAACCATTGTTATTGTTCTCATTGGTGTGTCCGGTTTGACCCTGGAATACTAGCCTGGTTCAGAGAGTATTTTTAAAGAATTCGGCCTCGTCAATTCTTAAAGAAGTAGCCCCACTTCGCATTTACATTTGTGACCTACATAAGGTATCTCATTACACTACGGTTGACTATTCACAATACTTAGGTCATTAAAAGTATCAGCTTAACCTTCTACCCCACAGAGTATCACTGTATAAAGGAATGGGTAGGAGGATTTCCCTCCACAGTGACTCACCCGTTACACGCAATTAGGTTGTCCTTTGAACCTAGATCTTAGGATCTCCAGTCAACTAAGTTGGGTTTTCCATTCCGGTAACATTCACTAAAGGTCTTAACCCCATTCCTTTTGACGACTTTTCTATTAACTCTCGATTTAACCCTTTGGTTAATAGATCTATAATATCGCCCTTAGACTGTATATAGTCTATAGTGACAATACACAAGAGTAGTCGTCGTATGGAACTATGTCTTCAACAAAAATGTTTAGACCTTCCATCTGTGCCCTATCAATACTTGATTGGTTGTCGCAAAGTATATAAAATTGTTAGTACAAGTTTTGATCAACATGGAATATCCTCAATAAAACGGCAAAGCCATTCAGTTACTTTAGTAGATTTATCTAAACTACTGAATTCCGATTCCATCATTGATCTCGTGATACACATTTGCTTGGAAGATCTCCAAGACACGGTTGCAGCTTCAATTAGAGAAAACATATCCACTAATGGATTCGTAGTCTTTGTGTCAAATATCCAGTAAGCGCCTTTGTACCCTTCTAGTACAATTAGATATCAAGTGTTATGCAACCCATAATCTCAGGTGTAGTGTAAATAATCCAACACCCTCATAATGTCCTTCCAATAAGTATCATTAGGATTACTTATATATCTACTAAGCATGTTTACTAAGTAAGCTATACATGGCCTTGTACACCTTATTAGATACTTTAAACTTCCAATGACCCAAGAATATTCCATTATTCTGGTCAAACGGAGACTAAAGTCTACCGAAGTCCTCGCACATTTGTATCTGATTTATATTTCTTAAGACTCAAAAAATGAGACTAGGAAAGTATAACACCATCAGATGTTTTGGAAATCCTAATACCTAGATCTGCAAGACCCATATCTTTCATGTCAAACTTAAAGTTTAATAACTTCTTGATAGTTGTGAACATCTTCTCATAACTACCAACAATGAGCATGTCACTTATACACAGACACAACATGGCATATATTATTGTCAGTGTCTTTGACATAAACACATTTGTCAATACCCACTTGACAACATAGTGTAGTCAAATTTCTCATGCCTTTGTTTCGGTGCTTATTTCAAATCTTAAAGATTTATTCAACTAAATCTTCATATAGGAAAGCTATCTGAATATCCATCTTGATGTATTTTTAGATCTCGTACAATTGCTATCACACTCACTATAACTGGTGATCACGTATCAAAGTAATCCAGGGCCAGCAATGCTAGGTATCATGAAAAACCTTTCATGAAAATAATCATGAAAGCTTTGTGACCCTTGGATTACACTTAGAATAAAGCACCACACACTAATCAAGATAATCCAATGATCATAAATCTTTCATGATCATTTTCATGAAAATTTTTTCATAATCCCTAACTTTTCTTATCCAGGCCTTTTCTTTGCCGGTATCCTTTAATAACAAGCCCATCTCATCGACTTTGATTCATTTGTATCCCAAGGCTTACTGCCTATGCAAGATAAAGCTAAATTTCCTAAAAAAATTACAACTTCAAAGAAGTTTTTAGCCTCATGAGCCACCATATAGGTTTAAGAAGATTTAGGTAGAAGAACTTTAAAGTCTTAGCATGTTAACATCTTCTAGGCTCATCTCTTTTCTCATGAAAATCTTTTCCTCAATTTCATGATAGTATTCTTGTGTAAATCTGAATATTAGATTTGTCCATACAAAAAACCGATATGCACTACTATATTGTGCATAACCGTTGAATATAAAGTCAACAAATTTTAAGGCTATTCTACCCACTTGGGTTTAGGTATTGCCGCCTTTTGCATGACACCCCACATTTGCCATCTTTTGTATGACACCCCCACACTTGTAGAATTTATACGAAGGCTCCTAGCCTCTCCAAAAATTCATACAGGGCCTTTAAACAATTCCATGTGTCACAATGATTATGAAACTCTCAAAATCATATCATAGAAAACATATTCCCAGACTGTCATTAACCGAATTAGGTCTTTCTCGAATTCAAGGTGCCAAAACAAGTTTGGTCCAATATGTCACTCTGAAGCCAATAGTCTTACTATTAGGAAACACAAATCTAGTGTTTAATAATCTACTATTCGAAACTTCATAACATGGCCACTAGACTTTCCACTAGCAATCACTAATTTCTCATCATGTGATCAGTAGACTTTCCACTACTCGGAACCACAATGTTTTAAATGTAATCAGTAGTCACTTTCATTACTAGGAATCATCATATCTTGACATATGATTAATAGCCTCTCCACTACTAGGAACCATCATGTCTTAACATGTAATCAGTAATCTATTTACTATTAGGAACCACAAACTCATAACTGTGTAGCCAGCAGTCTAACACCTCCTAGGAACCACCAGTTTTCTAATTTCTATGATCAGTGATCTTGTACTCACTAGGAGCCACAAATTTAAATATATATTTGGAATTTAAAAATTCAAAAATATATTCATCTACCCTAACGGGTTGTCTCATCTTTGTTTTTAGGCAAAGCCACATAGCAATCATACGTGCTATAATTCACGCAAGAATAACATACTAATTGCCTCTGATAAATTCAGAGATATCATCATGTAATTTTATGATTTCTTTTAATCACATTTTATCTCTCTAGATCTTCCTTTAAAAACCTCACAAGGTTTAAGGTTGTCAGGTGGAACAACATTTTCTGTTATCACTTCTTGACAGAATTTAACTATTCTGCTTTTCTAGAAACTAAACTTAACATTAGAAAATTCCAAAGTCTGAAATTTAATTAAAAACTGATCTTACCACTTACCCTAGAATCGAACATGGTCGGAAAAATTCTCAGGAAGACTGGAGGGGTCACACCGGTCCCACTTAAGATCCAGTTAACCTTACACAAAACTTTCAAGAGCATGTTGACTCTTAGTCCATGAGAAACAAATTTAGAATTAAGTTTTCTAGGGGATAAACTAGGTTAAAACAAACCCAGTTTACAAACTTATAAGCAATTAAAAATTGCTATTTGAATTACACCACTCATAAAAGTTAACCAGTACTCTCGGAACTGAGCCCATTATTTTTGAATAAAAATCAGAAATATTTTAGCTAATGCTAAAATTTGGTTTTTTCTCCCAAAACCAAAACACTTTAGAAATAATCAGATTATAGCCAAAGACTTTCTCCAAATTTGATTTTCTAACACTTTAGGAATAAAAAGATGAAACCCAAAGACTTCCTCTAACCACAAAGGTTTGAAACCAAATCCATCTTAATTACAATTTCCGAACAAATCAGAAATACTTTTTAGCTAAAACTAAACTTTGGTTTCTATTACAGAAAACCAAAACACTTTGAGAATAAAAAATTAATCCTAAAGGCTTTTTCTAAATCCTAAGGTTTATAATTTCTTTCTTTCCCTATTTCCTTTCACTATGGTGAAACTTTACAAACTAGAAAATAAAACCATTGCAAATGAAAATGGAAATGCAATGGTTACAATTACAAATTGTCTAAATTTGCAAAACTGAGTTCATGGTTGCATTCGGAACCATCTGTTTAGCGAAGAACACACTTCTCTACTTGTAATGCTTATCTTTGTATAAAACACATTACAAAACTCTATCCTCGTTGTCGCTAAATCTCCATGCTCACTGTTCATATATACACTTGGATACAAGATGAGTCAATGAACCAATAAAGTGAATATTATATAAGTAATTTCAGTTATAATTCACAATGTGTAATTTAAAGGCTATAGATGCATTGCCGTTACAAGAATATCATGAGTTGTATGGCTATAAATCAATTATACATAAAGGAATCTTATAGTTATAATGTTGGCAATCCAACCATATAACTATGAGCAAATATATATAACAATAGAGTTAAATTCCCACTTCTCATTCCATGAATACAAAAATATTTTGGAGTAATTTCCTTAATAACCTATCAAGATATGAAAGAACTCATAATTGATACAATAAAAAATAAATAGAATAAAATATCACTATAATACCAAGCTATACCACCATGTGATAATGCAACACAATTATAAGTAAGCTCAGAAATAAGACCATTATATAGAAAAATCGAAACTATTTTATTAAATTTTCTCCCAAAACAAACCTGTTTGGAGATATTCTATACCATCGAAAACCTCTCGACTAGTTGATTCTCTTGAAATTATCAAAATCCAGCTATTAGTTTTTTTTTTCAGAATTTAATTAATCAAATTAAATCGAAATTATCACCACACTTTCAAAACAACATACGGAATAAATCCGAAATCAAACTGAACTATAAAGTGAATAATTAAATTCATTATAATTTTGAAGGTCCAATATTATTCCTTATTCCACGGAAAGGTAATCCTGGTCAAATAAAAAGTAGTAGTCCAATTTACTAATTCTGATTTATTTTATTTGTTTGTATTATATATTAGCCTTTTTTTCTTTGGTAAACTTGTAAAGAAAATTAGCTACAAAAGAAAATAATCAAACAAATCAAATAAAATAGTAAGAATCTTACACAACAAAATTTTTATTTTTATAAACTCTTACCAACGTAAACACAAACAATCAAATAACTCATGCAATAACAACTAATTAATATAAAAAATTACACGAATAAATTATTAGAAATAAACAACTCAAAACAATTCAATAACTCTAGGCAATTAAATTAATTTTAATTCCAAGAGTTACTATAATAAATTAAAATAAAAGCTAAATTATTTTTCCAAAAACTATTTATAAAAATCTATTTTAAGATTGTTGGTACCTTTCCATAACAATACAATAAAAATATATAAAATAAATTAAATAAAAATGACAAAATAATTTTTTTTATTAGAGGATGAAGTACAGAATAAATGACACAACTAAATACAGAAATAAATTTGATTACATTACTAAAAGAACAAATTATTAACATGGATAACCAAATATTAGAACTCATCAAGGTAAACTAAATTCTGAAAAATTAAAGAACAAATAATAAGAAAAGAAGCAAATCGACGCTTGTATGATATCACAGTTTCTTTAAAACAAATTTATCGCCTCCCGATAGATGTTAAAGGTACGCTGGCGTCTATCTCCCAAGATATGACGGTTGAAACCAGCAAATGGAGAAGCACTTTTTGAATAGTTTCGGCAAACTTGACAATGGATGCACTCTCTCTAACAAGAACCAAAGAAGAGGCTAACAAAAGAAGATAGAAAAATCTTTCTTTGATGTAAAAAATCATTTCCAACTTTTTATCTCAAAACACCATTTCATTTTTCATCGCAAAACCTCTCTAAAAAAAACTTCTTTCAAGTTGGAGGGGAAATGCCTCTATTTATATAAGTAGGAGAATCCTTAGCCATGAAGGCTATACATCAATAGGGCCATCAAATGCCATTAACCAAGGCCATCAACTTTAGCCATTAGGGCTAGAGTTACAAAGGTTCACTAATATGGTCATCAACTCCATTATCAAAAGATGAGAATTACAAAAATCTAAACCTCCCACGTGCTTAATATATATAAATAAATATGTATATAATAATGTTTGAATAAACCAACTAGATGAGTCACAAAATGGATATTAATGTTAGGTCACAACTCTATTCATATCCAATTCTTAAACATATGCACAAGCTAAGCCCAACACAATATAGCTTAGCCTAGGCTTAAGATTAAGTCCAAGTCTAAGTCCAAGACCAAATCCAACACATATACATGCACAAGTACAAGCACAAACATAAGTCTAGGCCCAGTTCAAACTAAGACTAAGTCTAAATCTAAGCCCAATTTTATTAATGCCTACTTTATGAGACAATTTTCATTCACAATTCAATAGTTTCGGCTCATTATTTTTATATTGTAATCTTTGCACTTGAGAGAATACAAAACTACTCAGATTCACCTCAATTGGTGGTCGAGTCCCACTTTAATTTCAAATTAAAGTTGTCAAAAAATTATTATTTTCCAACCGATTCTTCAAAGTGACAATAGTTGTCGATTAATGACGACATTGTATTTTTTTTTGCAAGAGCATTCTAAGCATGCTATTAACAATTTTCTCTTATAATTTCTCATGTTTTACTAAAAATTTATTATAAAAAAACTTAAAATAATATACAAGAGAAATTCTGTGCATCACTCTTGAATTCAGATAAAATCTTTGAACTATTAAGATGAGATTTTGGTTTTAAGATCACAAAACTTGTTATCTATAATAAAAAGCTGTCTATCAACTTGATCCGTGAGCTCATATGGTAACTTGTTTGAACCAATCCTATTGAGTAAGGTTTGGATTTAAGGTATTGCCTCTCAACATGGCTTGACTTGTAAAAAAAAAAAAGCCCGTTAAACAGATTTAGACATCATTTTTTGATTAAAATAATTAAAAAATTAAAACATCTTATCATATCAAAAAAAAAAAAAAATTTCACATTCATTTATAAAAAAAATCAAAAAATTAATTAAAATATCACTCCTAGACGAGCTCTCAGTAGTATTAATGAGAGTGATCATGATATAAGCCTAATCAACTAGATCGATGGGATCTATTCAGGGAACTAAGACATGAGTAGTCATGATATAAGCCTAATCAACTGGATCAATGGGATATATTGAGGTCTCGTTTAGGAATATGTTATTTTAATAATTTTTTAATTTTTTTATAAAAAGATATATAAAAAAATAAAAAGAATAATGTGACAATTTATAATAATTTTTTAATTTTTAACTAAAATATATAATTGATAAACGAGGCCTAAGACATTTTTGGCCCCAATCATGAAACATCGGGGAATTGTGTGCTGATTATCTATATTATGAAAAATGTTAGAAATTCTAAATGTTTTATTAAATATTCTACTAAATGTCTTACATGGGTGTGAAACTTACACTATGTAAGTTCCATGTGAGTCTCACACCTATATGAGATTTGATAAAACATTTGAGATTTCTAACATCACTCTGGTATTATATGTTGCCTAAGCCAAACCTTAGTGCTTATGGTAGACCAATTACATTAAAAAGGGCAACAAAAAAAATCCTAAAATTTTCACAATGTTGCCTAAGCCAAACTTTAGTGCTTATGGTAGACCAATTACACTAAAAAGGGCAAAAAAAAAAAAAGAAAAAAAAAAAAAAAAGAAAAAAATCCTAAAATTATTCACAAGGTGGCCAGCCAGCTGTAAGTACTTTATTGATTTGATTTCAAATGGTGGATTTCGCCAAAACCAAACACAGCTCAGTGGCCTTTATGCACAGTTTTTAGCAAAAACTTTGATATAATATATATTTTTTAAACTTATAAACAACTTTAATATGTTACATGAAATAGAGTGCAATTGTATTTATCTAAAATAATTTGTACTGTTTAAAAAAAATATATATAATGTTTGAGAGCTCTAATGCAACTCTAATGATGTGGAGAGCACCTATGTGAAGGTAGGACTCACACTCCTCTCTTTATCTCTCTATTCTCTCTCTCTTCCACCTCACTGGAGTTTCATTTAGAACTTTTAAATTAAAGCTATGTATCATTACTAAAAAAAAAAACCGTTCAAAATCTAAAACTTGTATTACTTTTTAAACTGTATCTACATGATCAGATCATATTTATCTTCAAAATAATGAACGACTTATTTTCAAGATCATATTTGTCATTCACTTCTCTAATAACAAATGTGACTTGATCGCTAGATTTTAGTTATTTGATTAATTTAATTTTTTATATAAATAAGTTTTATAAAAAATTATATAAAATAAATGATTTAAATTGTTAAAGTGAATATTATGATGTGCTCTACCAGCCCAATGTATAATTCAGTTGGTTTAGGCAATTGCAGATAATCCATTTTAATTTTTCTCAATCTCAAGCGACAACTTTTAATGTTGAAACAACTTCAGCATTATGTGAAAGATGTTTGGTTTTAAAGGTGATTTTGAAAAGGATAGTGTTAGGAATATCAATTTTTTTATTAAATAAATAATTAAATTTCTTTTTAAAGAAATTGATTTTTTTTTGGGTACTTTAAAAGCATTTTTATTTTCAAGATTTTATCAATAACAAAGGGAAGAAAATAAAAATTTATGAAAACTAAAAACGAGGATAATTAGCATTAAGTTAGGGTGACAAAAAGTTGATTAGAAATTTAAAAATAAAATACCCTAAAATGATTAACAATAAAAAAAATTAAAATGATAAAAGTATAAAAGTTTTACAATTTCCACTACTTTAGGGTATATATGCAACCGGGAGTGGTGGCCAAGGGGATAACACCTGCCTTCCACAGGAAGAGTAGGGTTCGAATTTGAGGGGTGTAACTAATTTTGGGCTATTGTGTTGTATTTCGATTGAAACTTTACTTCTTACTATAGCATGTGAATGAGGTCTATTATGTGTCCCAGTAATGGATCCCTTTTTTTGAGTTGAGTTAAATTAAAATAAAAATAAATAGTATGATTTTTCAAAGTTATAAGTTGTCGCTTAAGGACTATATTGTATTTTTTTATACTAGAGCATTCTAAACATGCTATTAACAATTTTCTATTATAATTTCTCATGTTTTACTAAAACTTTATTATAAAAAAATTAAAATAATATACAAGACAAATTCTATGCATCACTCTTGAATTCAAATAAAATCCTTGAACTATTAAGATGAGATTTTGGTTTTGAAGCCACAAAACTTGTTATCTATAATAAAAAGTGGTCTGTCAACTTAATCCATGAGCTCATATGGTAAATCTTTTGAACCAATCCTATTGAGTATGGATGGGATTTAAGGGATTGATTCTCGGGAACGGATCGTCGGTCGCCCTTTCCTGTCGCCCCCAAAACGACGTCGTTTTGGGGGCGAATTTTCAAAAAAAAAAAAACGCAGAGGCAGAGGGAGGGAGGGAGGGAGGGAGGGAGGAAGGAGAGGGAGGGAGGAGGGAGGAGGAAGGGAAGGGCCGGCCGGACTGGAGGGGGCCATAAATACAGGGGGGGAGGAGGAGGAGGCGGCGGCGGCGGAGCGAGGGCAGCGGTCGCAGGTGCTGCGACGAGGTGGAGTGACGGCGGGCGACGCGATGGCAACGGTGGTCGCAGGTGCTGCGACGAGCGACGAGGGACGGCGGGCGACGGCGGGCGGCGAGGGACGAGCTGCCTCCTTCATCCCTCCCTCCCTCTTCCTCTCCTTCTCCTTCTCCTTCCTCCCTCTTCTACGTTTTTTTTTTTTGAAAATTCGCCCCCGAAACGACGTCGTTTTGGGGGCGACAGGAAAGGGCGACGGGGAAGGGCTACGGGTGATCCGGATTCTTGATTCTCAGCATGACCTGACTTGTCCCCAAAAAAAAAAAAAAAAAAACCGTTAAATAGATTTAGACACCATTTTTTGCAACACATTTGATGTGATTTGAGGTGGTGATTTTTTAGTTAAAATAGTTAAAATGTTATCTCCTCATATCATTCTTTTTATTTTTTATACATTTTTTTTATAAAAAATAATTAAAATATCACTTTCCAAACGAGTTCTCAATAATATTAATGAGAGTGGTCATGATATAAGCCTAATTAACTAGATCGATGAGCTCTAGGATACGGGGTCATTGTTGTGACCCCCTTATTGTGCCTAAAACGGCACAATTTCACCCTTTTTTTTTTTTTTTTTTTCTCATGTTCTCATTATGTTTTTTGGCATGATAAATTACACTTTGCCCTTATATTTGGTTACTTTTTTACTTTAATTCTTAAAATTTATTTTTTTTATTTTAATCTTTTATGTTTCAGATTTTTTCAATTTAGGAAAAAAAGGAGTATTTTTGTCTAATTTTGAACAGAAACTGAAAGAATTCTGAAACTAGAGCTGCAAACGAGCCGAGCCGAGCCGAGCCAAGTTTTAGTATGTTTGGGCTTGTTTATTAAGATTTTAACGAGCTCGAGCTGAATAAAAATTTAACGAACCGAGCTCGAGCCGAGTTGGCTTAGGCTCGACTCGAGCTTGAGCCTGTTCACGAGTCTTAACGAGCCAAAAAATTTATGAATTCATACTTGCATGTAAGACTAAAGTTACAATTAAAACTTTAATTATACAATTATATATACAATATAAATAAACATACTAAAAAAAAGTTCATATTTTATTAAATAATAATATTTACTACTACTATTATATAAATGTACTATTTATAGTTAACTATTATTTACATTTATATTTTTTAAATATATAAATAGCATATTTCTCTTATTTTTTATACATATTTTTATATTATTTAATATATAAATAATAAATATTAAACAAGCTAGCTAATGAGCCGAGCTTTGGAATGTTTAGGCTTGTTTATTAAAAATTTAACGAGCTCGAACTCGAGGTCGAACGTAAAAAAAAATTAACGAACCGAGTTCGAACGAGTTTTTACGAGCCGAGCTCGAGCCTGTTCACGAACGATTCTATTCATTTGCATGAAACATAAAAGATGAAAATAAAAAAAATAATTTTTAAGAGTTAAAGTAAAAAAATGATCAAATATAAGAACAAAATGAAATTTATCATGTTAAAAAATATAATAAAAATATGAAAATAAAAAATAATAATAATAAAATAAAAGTGCGCCGTTTTAGGAACAGCAGGAGGTCATAATAACAGTGTCCCCCGTATCCCGCAAAATCATGAAACAACCATACGGGGATTGTGTGCTGATTATCTATATATGTTGCCTAAGCCAAACTTTGGTGCTTATGGTAGACCAATTACATTAAAAAGGCCAAATAAACACACAAAAATAAATAAATATATAAAAATAAATCCTAAAGTTGTTCACAAGGTGGCCAGCTGTACGTACTTTATTGATCTGATTTCAAAGGTGGGTTTTGCCCAAACCAAACACGCCTCAGCGGTCTTTATGTACAGTTGTTACTAATTTCAGAAAGTAATATCACATTAATGCTTAAGTTTTTTCAACATTAAAAGCTGTCGGTTGAAATTGAGAAAAATTAAAATGCATTCTCTGCAATTGGCTTAACCAACTGAATTATCCATTGGACTGGTTGAGCACGTCCTAATATTCATTTTGATAATTTAAATAGTTTATTTTATTTAATTTTTTTTAAAAATTATTTATATAAAAAATTAAATTAATTAAATAACCAAAATCTAATGATCATGTCACATTTGTTATTAGAGAAGTGAATGATAAATATGATCTTGAAAATAAATCGCTCATTATGTTGAAGATAAATATAATTTGATTATGTAGATACACTTTACAAAGTAATACAAGTTGTCTTAGATGAATACAACTATAGCTTTTTTCGTGTAATATATTAAAGTTGTTTATAAATTAAAAATATATATTATATCAAAGTGTTTAGTATAACTTATGTTCATAATTTATGAAATAAAATTATTGTTTATTCTTTTAGAACACAACAAAATATTTTTTACAATTTTTTTCTTAAAGAAATTGACTTTTTTTTGTACTTTAAAAGCATTTTCATTTTCAAGATTTTATCAAGAATGAAGGGAAAAAAAAAAATTTATGAAAACTAAAAACGAGGAAAATTAGCGTTAAGTTAGAGTGACAAAAAGTTGATTAGAAATTTAAAAATAAAATAAAATACCATAAAATGAGTAACAATATAAAAAAAAAATGATAAAAGTACAAAAGTTGTATAATTTCCACCACTTTAGGGTACATAATGCAAGTAGATAACAAACCTGTCTTCCATAGGAAAGAGCATGGTTCAAATCCTGAAGGTGCGAATAATTTTGATTTATTATGTTGTATTCTGATTGAGATTTTGTCTCTTATTGTGGCATGTAAGTGAGGTATATTGTGTATCTCGGTGGCGAGTCTCTTCCTTTGAGTTGAGTTAAATCTAATCGGCAACCGGTCAGAATTTACGAATGTTATGATACCCTAATGATTTTTTATTTATTTATTATTTTATTCAAAAAGCAAAAGAGAGAGAGAGTACAAAATGCATACATAAAATAATATAATTTGTGCACATAACTAACGCTTTTTAAATAAGTGATTTCATAATATTGATTTTTATTTTTATTCTTTCTAAATTTTGATCCACTCTCTATTAGTCAAAACCAAATAAGTATGGCGCACATAGTTTTGTTAAATAAATCAAGTTACTCAAGCTTTAATTCGTATTCGATTTGTTAAAAATTTATTTAAAATTAGCTCATTATATAAATAAAGTACATTTAAACACATTTTAAAATTCATCGAATTATCAAATAAAATTTGAACTATTTACTTACCAGTTCAATAAAATTATATATGTATTATAAAAATTCAAATTACTCGAGTTCGATTTGTGTTATGCTCATTAAAATTTTATTCGAAATTGACTCATTATATAAATAAATCAAACTTAAATATATTTTAAAATTTGTTAAATTTATTTTAAAATTTGTTAAATTTTAGTTTTAAACAACTTAATATTCAGCTTGTTTACTACATCCCTCTAGCACGAGACTTCAACAATTAAATATTTGATTTGGGCTGTAGATAGGAAGCTCATCATAGATCTTCTATAACGATCTTTTTTTTCTTTTTTGTGAATTAGGTTATTAATGTAATAAATAATTATATTTCTTCTCAAAAGACTCAAAATAAAGGAAAGAAAACACAAAAATGAAGGAGAGAGGTATGTAATAATAGACAGCACGTGGAGTAAGAGCATAGTCAACCGTCCTCGGATCTTTACAAATTATTATTGCTGAACCTTCTCTTGTATTGGAGAAATTTATAGAAGGAAAATGCGTGGTAGTTCGAAATTACGCGGTTTGAAACGGTTTGACAGTCTAAAATGATGTTGTTTTGGGCTGTTTTGTTTTTTTTTTGTTTTTTTTCTTTTCTTCTTCCTCATGCTGGTCTTCTTCTTCTTCTTCGTCTGAAACAGAGGGAGAGGAGAGGGAGAGAGAGAGAGAGAGAGAGAGGAGGCAGCCCTCCGCCGTCGCAGCCCTTCTTCGTCGCAGCCCTCCGCCGTCGCCGACCACCGTCGCCTCCGCCTCCGGCCGTCGCCTCTGCCTCCTCCTCCTCCTCCCCCTATATTAATGGCCCCCTCCAGTCCGGCCCTTCCCTTCCCTTCCCCTCCTCCGCCTCCGCCCCTCCTCCAGCCTCTCCCTCCTCCTCCTCCGTCCCTCACTTTTTCGAGCCAATTTTCGAGCCCTCCGTCTCGAGCTACCAATCACGACCGTTTATAGAATTGGATGCCTACATCGTCTCCAAATATGTTATTGGGCATGCTTCTGTCTAGTCCTTAATCGGATTGGGTCGTACTGTTGGCCTGTGAAGGCTCATCACGGATCCCGTTTTGATAATCTGAACCGTTCAATGTGTAGAAATCGTCGAGTACTATATGCTCATAAAAAATCACGTTAATCAGATATCGATAGCTATTTGATCAAATCCATTTTGTATAAAAAAAAATGGACGGTGAATAAATTAACGGTTGACAAAAATCTGTTTTGATCACATAGCTATCGATATCCAATCAACTTGATTTTTTACAGGCATATAGTACTCGACGAGTTCTACACATTAACGGTTCAGATTATCAAAACGGAACCCGTGGTGGGCCCCCACGGGCCCAACAGCACGGTCCAGTCCGATTAAGGACTGGACAGAAGCCATTCCCTATGTTATTTTAATAATTTTTTAATTTTTTTTATAAAAAAATATATAAAAAATAAAAAAAGATATAACAATTTATAATTATTTTTTAATCTTTTGATTAAAATATATAATTGACAAATGAGACTTTAATTTCATTTTCATCCCTCTCACTCTCTTATTTTAGGTTCTATTGGATTTATGTTAAAATAATAACTTTTTGGGTATTTTTTTTTTTTTTAAAAAAAACTTTTGATTTTTTAGGTTTCGACTGGAAGAAAATTCTTTCCAGCACTTTTTTCCTATAGCTATCATTCGGTAGTTGTTCCAAATGTTGTAAGTAGTGGTAATGACTAGCAGTTAAATTGTGATTCGAGATAAAGAAAATGATGAAGGGTATCCAAATCTAAATCCACTTCGACTTATTTCAATGACAAAAAGTGAGAAAAAAATCACCTTTTTTATTTATAATAAAATTCACCTATTTGAGTGTTAAAAAAATCACCTCAAAAATTCAAAAACTATTCATTAAAGTCCCACAAAAAATAATTCCAACCTCTATATGAAATTTTCCAATCACAAAATAAGTGTTTTTTTATTTATTTATAAAAAGATATATAAAAAAGTAGAGAGATCATATGATACGAATATTTATCTAAATAAGTGTACTTATTTAAGGGATGATAAACAAACTCTTAAGAAATATTATGATGTTTTTATCTTATTTAAATGAGTCATAGAACTTGTTGAATTCTAGTTGATGATTAATTTTATACATAAAAAACATAAAACTTTAATTATGAGGGTTTTGATGTGGGGCTTATTTCGCTTGTAGTTCATTTCGATGATTATAATTGTTTACTTTTTAAATATTTATATAAAAAATTAAATTAATTAATCACATAGTTATATTATATTTTTATTATAAAAGATTGATAATCTATTTTTGAAATTATATTTGTCATTTATTTTTTAATACAAATATAATTTAAATATATAATTATTGATATTCGATCATTTTAATTTTTTTATACAAACATTTTAATCAATAATAAATTTATAAAATAAACTGTTTGAATCAATAAAGTCATCCGAAGTAGGCCCACCAAACCCAATTAAGCCATCTCCTAATTATAAAATATTACATATAAATTAAAATGCCATTATATCTAATTTGATGAGCATGCTAAAATTAAAAAAAAAAATTAATAAAATGAAAAAAAATTAAAAATTAGAATCCTACATGTATTAATTGATATATTAATTAATGTATCAATATATGTCATGACATATGTTGAAAAAAAAAATTATGATATTATAAATTCAAAATTATAATCTCACATATTATATAAATTATAAGAATTTAATTTTTTTTTAAATTATATGACATTACCTATTAATATATTAATTGACTAATTGGTGGATATTATGAGATGCGTTTACTAAACAGCGAATTATGAATTGGAAACAACATTTTCTTGGGCGACAGAAACAAGAGGAGAGAAAGAAGAGAGAGTCTCACCATGTTCTGAGAGGGAGACAAATACATATAATTTTGTACAAAACCTTCCTAATTTTCATCTTCTTTGTTGTTTTGCAATATACAATCATATATCATAAAACCCTTTTCTGGGTTTCAATGTTATTTATTTATATTTTTGTTTTCACTTCATTTTTCTAGTGAGAATCAAGACCCTGTTTCAGTAGGAAAAGTAATCTGTTCATATTTGACATTTTTGGGTTCATTCTAGAAGAAAATGTTCACAGTGAGTCCTCTCTCTTCTCCTTTTCTTGGAATCATGGGAAGAAACATTTTTAGCAATTTGATTTTTTTTTTTTTAATAACCCATTTGTGTAATCTTCTTATTTTTTGTTCCCAATTAGCTAAACTTCATACTAGTAGTGATGGTTAGTGTTTGATTAGATTTTCTGTGTGTTTTTCTTTATCTGTACTGTGCAAATTGAATCTTCTATTAATAAATATATGCTTATTTAATTGTTTAGATTTTTAATTTCCAAATTAATGCAAAAAAATAATCATGGGTTTGACATATTTCTTTTTCAACTGCTATTTTGAAAATTCTAAGATTTTTTTTAAAAAGCATATTACAGATTGTATCTTGCTGAATTTCCACGGCAATGAAAAGAAGTTCAAAGAATTGGTCACATGTTTGACTTGAACTTTTGGGTCCAAAAAAAGAGACGAGTATCAATACTTTATATCCAAGTTGATCTATATATTTTAGTTTCTTCACATGATTCCTGCTGAAAGAAGCCCTACAATTAGGGCTCATTTTGCTCTTGTGGCTCTCGACAATTCCCGGTGATTCATGGCCCGATATTCACTGAATTCTTGATTTTCATTGTTCTACAGATCAAATCCTCTCACTGAAATCACGAGCCGCGGTGAGATTTTTGATTACGCACCATGGCTTATGGTAATTCAAGATCTGTCAGGTCTGTCTCTTTGTGAATTTAATTTGGTCAACGTTCTTTAATTTAGCTTTTAGCTCATGATCAGTACATACTTTGATGTAGCAATCAGCTTCTAAGTATGATGTTTACATGAAAACCTTACTAGTAATTTAGCTTATAGCTTATGATCAGTTCATACTTTGATGTAACAATTAGTTTCTAAGGATATGTTTACATGAAAACCTTAACAGATTTCAAGATGATCTTGAATTAGAGAAATTGCCAACAATCAATAGAGACAGTGTGGTTAAGGTTAAATACAAGATTGATGGTACACAAATATCAGAATCTAGCTCTAGGAATTCTGAGAAGGAGACTGGGATGACAGGAAGATCACTGAAAGCTAAAGTACTGTCCAGAGTCTTCTCTGAGGATTATGAGAGAGTGAAGAGAAAGATATTGGATCCTCGAGGACCGACTATTCAACGATGGAACAAGATTTTCTTAGTAGCTTGTTTAGTTTCTTTGTTTGTGGATCCTCTCTTCTTTTACTTGCCAGAGGTCCGAGACGATATTTGCATAGATATTGGATATACCCTTGAAGTCGTCCTCACAATTATCAGATCAATTGCAGATGTGTTTTACATGATTCAGATATATGTCCGGTTTCGTACCGCTTATGTGGCGCCTTCTTCTCGTGTATTTGGGAGAGGAGAGCTTGTTATAGACACCTCAAAGATCGCCACGAGATATTTAAGGAAGAGCTTTTGGATCGATGCCATTGCTGCCATGCCTGTTCCTCAGGTATGCCAATAAAAATTTCTTCAATTCAAGCCTTTGCATTGTACAATAGTGTTGTCATATGTTGAAAAAGGGCTTTGTTTTTGTTGTTTACATTTCAGCTATTGATTTGGATCATTATCCCCAACCTAGGTGGTTCGACAATGGCAAACACCAAAAATGTCCTAAGATTCTTTCTCATTCTTCAGTACCTACCAAGGCTTTTTCTCATATTTCCTCTCTCATCGCAAATTGTCAAGGCTACTGGTGTTGTGACCGAAACGGCATGGGCAGGGGCTGCTTATAACTTGATGCTCTACATGTTGGCAAGTCACGTAAGTACAAACAAACCAACTTTTATCCAGTTTTAAGCGCATATTCCTTTACAGATCACTACTGTTAACAAGAGGTGTGCTTGTCTTATTTGTGGAAGTGGGCAATTGCCAAACCGCATGAATCTTGTTATTTAGTTACTTCATTTCTTGTCTCTTTTCTGTATGCCGTATGATGTTATGTACTCTACCTTATCGTTTCATTTTTTCTGGTGTTAGTTACTGCCACTGCTCTGCAAGGCATGGTTGTTAAACAATAACATCAGAATATGTATTGGTATTGGTGATACTGTCACATATCGGTTGATATGTTGGTAAATATCAATATGAAAAGTCTAAAATCCCAATACGTATCAGCTGATGCAATATGCATTGGCCGATATTTAAAACCCTGGCCATAGGGCCCTCAGTGGCAGATGGAAATTGTAGTAGCACATTAAGCTTAGTCAAATATAATTTTGTGCATTACATTGATAGCTCACCCTAGTCTCGGTGATTCATACCTATCAAAGGCTTGGTAATTGATACTTTGTCAAGTTGTTTGTGATTCAAAAAGGGTTTGAACTCGAGCTTTGTGCTCCTTTTGATTCTAAAGAGACAGATTTCAAGTCTTGTTCTATCCCCATCACCTAGTAATTAAGCACACTTTGTTCAACCTATTATATGAGTTCTTGAATAAGATTAATTTGATTTCAAGTCTTGAATATGACCGAAATGTTTTTTTCAACCCATTACATGAATTGTTTGTTTCTGTTGTTTTCCAAATGTAGGTCTTAGGAGCTTGCTGGTACCTTCTGTCAATTGAGAGACAAGAATCATGTTGGAGAAAAGCCTGCCATCTTGATAATCAACCTTGTCAGTCTGACTTCTTTGATTGCCACAAGGTCGAGGACCCAAAAAGAAAGGCGTGGTTCCTATCAAGCAATGTCACAAATCTATGCGATCCAAATAATGATTCTTATTCATTTGGTATCTACGGTGATGCAACCATATCTCACGTTACATCCACAAAGTTCTTCAACAAGTACTTCTATTGCCTTTGGTGGGGACTTAAGAACTTGAGGTAAGACATTTGTTGAACTCTTTCTGTTTACTTCCTCCCATGATAGGAACAAAATAAATACATCGGATATTCATTAAATAGAAAAAAAAAAATGATCTCTCTCATACTATTTGGAAGAAGATCTTCGAGATGGAAGAATATATTCTCTCCGTTTGTCTTGGTGAAAAATGTTTTCTGCATTTTTTGGCATTTTAGTATGACAGAAAATGAAAATCAATGGAAGTGTTTTCATGATTAACAGAAACCAAGTTTATTTGTGCAGCACTTTGAAAGGTAAAAAACGTTTTTCGGACTAAAATCTTACCAATTTACCACCACCACTGTCTTCACCACCACCTCCACTACCACCACACTACCACCACTAGCACCATCTCAACACCACCACTAATACCACCATCGACACATTAGTTTCAAGATTGCAACCAAACATAGAAGAAATGTTTTCTGCCAAAACAAGCATAACGCTATATCTTTTTCTCGATCCTACTTTTTACAACCTCCATTTGGGTTCCATTTTTAAATGACCTACGTGTGATAAAAATGTCATTGTCACGCCATTCTAGACAAGTTTTCTGTATAAAAATTTGTTTGTAGATCATTTTCCTTTTAGTTTTATTTCCAATGCTTATTTTTATCAAAATATGCAGCTCTCTAGGACAAAATCTTTCCACAAGCACTTATGTCGGAGAAATAAGCTTTGCCATCATAATCGCAACTCTCGGATTGGTTCTCTTTGCATTGCTTATCGGAAATATGCAAGTGAGTCCAGCAACATATATTATATGCCCAGTTTAGTTTCCATTGATCTACAGTCATTCCCAAATACTGATATATTTCATTGGCAGACATATCTCCAATCCACAACGGTTCGGTTAGAAGAATGGAGGATCAAGAGAACTGACACAGAGCAATGGATGCGCCATAGGCAGCTGCCTCCGGAACTGAGGCAATCTGTGAGGAAATACGATCAGTACAAGTGGGTGGCGACTCGTGGAGTTGATGAAGAAACTCTTCTCAAAGGCCTGCCAATGGATCTCCGGAGAGACATCAAACGCCACCTCTGCCTTGATCTTGTTCGCCGAGTAAGTCACAAAAATTATTCCTTCTTGTTCCCATTGATGATCCAATGTTGATTGTTAATTCAAAAAATTTCTTTAGATAGTGTAAACCAATCTATGTAACCCCCAAGAAGAAACAAAATAGACTACAAGGTGAGTTGGAATAGACACTATTGAGGGATAATGGCCGGATGTCGTGGGGACTCACCGGAGGTGTTGGTCAGAGGAGGGAGTTGCCAGTGACGGTGGCCGGAGGTGGTAGAGGGAGGAGGGAAAAAAAATTTATTTACGAAACAAGGGAATGCATCTTTTTTTTTGGTTTCCTAAATTTTGTTTTCAATTTTCAAATTTTTTGTAAACATTGCAATACATGTAAACGTTACTAAATGTGCCTAAAGAATCAATTTGAGTCTCATATGTGCTTTTAAATGGAATAAACAGGTGCCACTGTTTGATCAAATGGATGAAACGATGCTAGATGCCATATGCGAGAGGCTCAAACCTGCGCTGTGCACGCAAGGCACATCCTTAGTACGTGAAGGTGACACAGTCAACGAGATGCTCTTCATAATCCGAGGCAACCTTGATTCCTACACCACCAACGGCGGCCGAACTGGTTTCTTCAACTCATGCCGCATCGGCCCTGGTGACTTCTGCGGCGAGGAACTGCTGACGTGGGCGCTTGATCCGCGTCCAAGTGTCACCTTCCCCTCATCCACCCGCACAGTGAAAGCCCTTTCCGAAGTGGAGGCATTTGCTCTCCTAGCAGAGGACTTGAAGTTCGTCGCATCACAGTTTCGGAGACTCCATAGCAAACAACTTAGACACAAGTTCCGGTTCTATTCACACCAGTGGCGGACATGGGCTGCCTGTTTCGTACAAGCAGCATGGCGGCGATATAAGAAGAGGAAGAGTGTAGCGGAGCTCAAGGCTAAGGAGTGCCCTGTGGTGGGTGAATCTGAGCTGTTGATCGGACAATTGGACATGGACGTGCCTCCACCTGGTTCGGGATTCGCTGTCTATGCCGCGAGGTTGGCTGCGAGCACGAGGAGGGGTGGCAACAAGGTTTCTGGATCGGATTCAAGTGTCGTCAGCTCTTTGCAGAAGCCAGCGGAACCGGATTTTTCTGTGGAGGAGTGAATGGGCAAAAAGGCGTTGTGGTTTCAAATGTGTGTATGTACATTGTGCTTCGTGATTAGATACAAATAGGACCTTCAAATGATTATTTCATTCAAACTATAGAAATTATATGTTTATACAGGGAATGTTTTTGAACATTGTGGAGAAGAGATCACCTAACAATTTGAGGAATGTTTGCTTTTCATTTCCCAAAAGGTGGAGAAACCAACAAGCTGTAGTTCCAAACAAATGTAAGTGAAATTTACTCTTTATTATTATTAATTTTTATGAGCAAATATGATTAGAGTATCAAAATAGAGCTTGTGATGGGATCTTATATTCAATGTATTCTCAGTTGTACAATTGTGGATTAAAATCAATTGTGGATTGAAATATTCATATTTTGTGATTCTGTGATTGGAAGTGTAATAAGAATATGGACAGAGATTTTAAAACAGAAGATCCTGACTTAGAATTTATCTGTATAATCATAAGTTGCATTTTAACATTGTAACATTTGAGCTCTAGAATAGTCCACTCCGTTTGATTTTGTTTTCAAAATCTGTTTTGTAATGCAATATTCAAAACTGTTTGGTGAAAATAAACGGCAAAAAAATGTTTTTGAATTAAGAAAAATTTCTTTTTGCCAACTGGAAAAAACATCTTCAACATGCCAACAACATATGCAACCTGTTATTATGTCGTATAGAATTGCAAAAATTCCTCTTTTTAATGGCTGATTTTGCTTTAAAAAAATAATAATAATAAAAGTAAAAAGTAAGAAGTAAAAAATAAAAAATAGAATTTCTCAAAACTTGGATTTTTTTGGGCTGAAAATCATGGCTGATTTGTCAAAGTTCATCATTCCTCAGCTCAAAACTTGGATTCGTGGTTTGAAGTTAAAAATGATATTAAAAAGACGAGAGAGATTATGATACACCTCCTCATCTTATAATTATAAAATAAAAATATATAATTTCATACTTTTTGAGTGATATCTAAAAATAATTTAAAAAAAGATCATAATTAAACACAAAAAAGTTATAATCAAAATTTCAAAATAATGTCATAACAAAAGAAGAAAATTGATCGTAATTAAAAAGAAAATGACGTAATTAAAGATGTATATGATATCGAGTGTGTATAATAGAATTTCCTTAGAAGGATAGATTCATACATGGTTACATCCAAACTTAAATTAAGAATTTTTTTTATTTATTAAATCTTAGGATAAATTACACCTACATCCCTTGAGATTTCACACTACCACAGTAGTACCTATGTAGTTTTGGAAATTATATTTTCTCTAATAACAAACCTATCAATGAAAAATGAATCAATGGTCCCGGAACTTAATTATTTTAGTTGACTTTTTAATTTTTTGACTATTATATGAGATAAAAAAAAAAGTTATGTTTGGAATGATTTGTGATTTTTTTTTTAGTTGAATAGATAATTATGAGAAAAAAGATAATTGATTGATGTATAAAATATAACATTTTATTTTATTAACTATTTTAATCTTTTTTATTTTTATTAACTATTTTAATCAAAATTCTTAATGCCAAACACCAATATCACAAGAAAATCAACCCATTAATAACAGTAGCAACAATGGGCTCAGCCACCCATCACCACTTCCACCAACAATATTATATCCACAAGCAGCAAATGAGGGAGATGAGGACAGAAGAAGCAGAGGTAATTGGCATAGGGCAACATAGCAATTTTACACAGCTAGTGCGGGGTATTGTGGTCATTCATTGTATCTTTCCATCATTTTATTTGAGTGCTGCTATTAGTACTTGTCAAAATTCTTTGGACTCCCCATTTTATAATTTTTTTTTATTACAATTATACCTTAAAAGTAAAATTATATTAAAAGACATTATTAAATGGAACACCCACCTATCAATAAGAACTAATACTCTATAATATTGGACATCCACCCCCACCTCCAACTCCAACTATACGTATTCCATATTTGTAAACCCTAAACCTATTACTTTTCATAACCAACTAATATAAACCCTAAATCTATTATTTTTTATAATCATCTTAAATTTTGAATGTGTCATCTTCGTCACCATCATCAACGTTATTGAACTTGAAAGTTTTGCTGAAAGTATAACGTATGCTTCATCATTTATTTCACTGTGTAGAGCAATGGAGGACGATGACAACAATTCTAGTGAGACCGGCGTTCCATTAATAAGTTTATCTGTCTTGTATTAACATTCTCGGTCGTTCTCGGTCGTTCTTGTTTCGTTCGAGCTGTTCGGTGCTGGTTTGCTGATTGTTAGAATTATGTTCGGTAATACAGTATTGAGCATAATCCTTTCGTTCAATACATAGGTTTCGAACATTAATGCAGATAGTCAGTTATGTAATTTTCTTTGTTAAACTAACTTAGAATGGAAAAGAGTGATTTAGAATGGATTTAAGTTATGTATTTTGAATGGATTTAATTCATGCTATTTTAAGTTGTGAATTGGAATGGATTCAAGTTACACAGTGATGAATAAATTTTGTTCGGACATACAGTGCTGACAGGATCATTATTGTTCAACAAAACAGTTCTGAACAAAATATATTTTTTCGGCTACATAATGGTGAACAAATTGTTTTGGATTACATTCAGAATTCTGATAGCGATTCAGACGATGATTCTGTTTTTCCTCATCTTGCAAACGGTTATGCAAATCCCGTAGAAATTGGAGCATCTTCGATCGATCTCAGCGATGACGAAGATACAAAAAGCAACGAAGAAGATGATGATGAGAGGATGGGAGTCATCGGAATGCTCCGTTGACGGCCGAGACGGCGACGAGAGTGATGGAGGGTTGGGGTCCAAGAATTCTATACTGGACCAAAGCTCCAAACTCTGAAGATTGAGTGAGTCAAGGAAGGAGAGTGATGAAAAATTAGGTGAGTGTGCATTTCATTATGAAAAATATTATGAATATGGGTAGATTTGGTAATAAGTGGGATGTCCAAAAAAATATTATTAAAATTTAAAGTTTAGGGTTGAGGTCTAAAGAAATGGGGGATTCAAAGAATTTTGATAGGTGCTAATAGCAGCACTCTTTTATTTATGTTAAAAAACCAACACTGACAAGGGGTGTAGTGTAATTTCTGTAACGTGGCGGGAATTTGTATTAAAAACAAACCTTCAGGGGTTGTCAGTGTTATTTCTTCTCCCATTCCGAACCTAACCGATCTATTCCAACCCACGGATGCTAAAAATCGTGAATAGGTTTCAGGGTTTGGGTTTGAAATGGCGACTAAAATTGAGAGAACTAGAACTAGAATCTTAAGGAGGAAGACATGGTTGGGTTTGGGTATGAATAGCAGCAAAATAAGAGAAATTATAAAATATTTTCTGAGTACCACGTGTCCGTACTCTATAATCAATCATTATTCATTATGCTCCTCATGTTTCTCAATCACTTAATACAATACCCCAGTTACCACATTCTTCATCAATCATAATATTATAGAGTACCATATGTCTATATTCCAGAATTACTGAATAATTATCCGCAAAAGAAAGAATGGTTTTGGTGATGACATGATTGATTTCGTAGTTGGAGGAGGACAGTCTTAGAGAGTTTACTCGTTGGCCAAAAACTTTTTGTCAATTCTAATTGTTATTAAAAATGGTGTTAATTCCACCGATACCTCTCTCAACTATTATAAAATATCACTTTTTTTTTCTCATCTATAAACATATAGATATTCATCACACGAACTATTAAAATTATATAAATACACCCCTTTTGAAAATGGTTTAAAAAGATAAAAGTGATATATTTTTAAAGTTGAAATCAAAAGGTATAAGTTTATAGATGAAGAATATAAATTAATACTTAATTGAGGGATCTTGGTATAATTAACCCTTTAAAACAATTTACACCCAATTATATTGAATAAGAAACATGAGGATTAATGGATCCCACCATAGCGAAACATGTGGGCTCAAAGTTTCTTAATCATTCTAGCCAAACATTTCTATCTATTAGTTCTGTTTAATACAGCTTATTCTATTTTTCCCAATTTCATTTTTTTTTTTTTACTAAAATTTATCTGAACTATAATATCCTCTAACAAATCTGTAGTCTCTAACTGCCTCTTGTAATTGAGGTCTGTCCATATTTCATCAAGCCATATGGGTTCCACTTGCGGACAGTTAAGAATTTTATATTATATTTTCACATGTTTACTAGTGAAAATTAAAATGTTGTCTTGGGGTCTAAATCTCAACTCTTTCTTTTTAAATTATTTTCTGTTTCTCCGAGGTCTAAACATTTTATCAAAAGTCTGCTTCTAATCTTTCATCAAAACAAGTAATCTCTGATACAAGATTGAATTGAACCCACAAAAATGAGTTTCCTCAAATCACTATTGACTTTCAGAAATTCCAAATCCATGAGGTCTGCCATTCCTTATCTTGTTTTCTCAATTCCTGACTCTACACAAACACAAATTGTTGATATGATCAAAGCAAATTAATGTTTTCCATGCTTTTTCAAATTTTTGTTTTGCAGGGTCCAAGATGATATTGAACTCAAAAGTCCCACAGGAATCAAGCAAGATGGTATCATCAAACACACACACAAAGTTTCCAAGAAAGATAGAGATGAATTCACACCAGGCTGCTTGAAAGGTGAAGTCCTGTCCCGGGTCTTTGCCGAGGACTACCAGTTAATAGAAACATCAATTCTTGATCCCAGAGGCCCTGTGGTGCGGCACTGGAACGAGCTATTTTTAGCAGCCGGCATGATCTCACTTTTTGTTGATCCTCTCTTCTTGTTCTTGCCAAAAATGACCCCTGACTTGTGCATTGAGGCCTCTGTATCAAAACTCCAAGTGATTTTGACAGTTTTGCGAATATTGTCAGATCTCTTTTATGCGATCAATATTTTAGTACAGTTTCGAACAGCTTATGTTGCGCCTTCTTCGCGTGTGATTGGGAGGGGAGAGCTTGTTATTGATCCTTGGAAGATAGCGTACCGGTACCTTCACCGGGGGTTTTGGATTGATCTTTTGGCTACTCTTCCCTTTCCACAGGTATGCAGCTCTATTTTGTGTTTTGAGAATTTTTAAAATTTAGTCTTTTTAAAGTTTTTTGGGTGTTTAATGTGACTTGAAGTGATTTCTGTTGATCCATTGGAGTCTCTTGAAAACACCAGATTTGAGAACATTTTCCTCTCCCATGATTTTGTCAATTCTCATATGGGCTTTTTTGATACTGGCTTTCTTGAATACCAACATGCTTGTATTGCCATTGTCCAGACTACTCCATTTTGGACTTCTGATATATCAGAGATAGATATTGTCTTCTATTGGCTGATATATGACTGTATTGTTGAGACTGATACGTGTCTGATATCATTAATTAAAACCATGCTCTGATATTCATTTTTGGTACTTCTATTGCAATTATGTATTGGTTAAACTTTCCATTACAAAAATTTTGAGAAGGCATATCAAACTCAAAATCTTCTACTGATAATTAACTTTGATTTATATCACCTTGCCTTAATTTCAAAGCCTTATTTGATTGTTAGAAGATTTGTAGAAAAAGAGACCAACTTTCAATAACAAACTTCTTAATGTTTTTGCCCAATTTCACATCTTTAACTATGCTTTCTTGGAGACAAAATGAACACGGAGGAAAACGCGAACACAAACACAAATTTTCTTGCAAAACAAACAGATTCTCCATTCAAGAAAATCTTTCAACATGTCTTTTCTGTGTTCAAGGGAGATATTTTAGTGATCAATGTATTGTTTGTTTTAATGAAACAACTAATTTCTTCCCCCAAAATTTCAGGTTATGAATTGGGCAATCACACCTTATGTGGCCGGTTCAGTGTCTTCAAACTCAAAAATCGCCCTTAGGTGCATCCCCCTTGCACAGTTCCTTCTGAGACTATTTCTTCTATACCCTCTCTCATGGAAGATTCTCAAAGACACTGGAAAAATGACTGAAACGGCGTGGGTGGGCGCTGCTCATAACATGCTGCTTTTTTATATCGCGAGCAATGTAGGCGCAATCACATTATCAGAAATACCAATACATGTTTTTGTTTTTGTTTTTTCTGCACTTATGTCAATTTGTGCTTAAAACAGGTTTCAGGTGCTTGTTGGTACCTTCTAACTATAGAACGACAAGAAGCATGTTGGAGGAGTGTGTGTGATCTTGAAAACCCGCCTTGTGTATATGAATTTTTTGATTGCAATACGATCAATGACACTACTAGGAGTGCTTGGTTTGCAGCAACTAATGTTTCAACTCTATGTAATCCAAGCAATACATATTATGAATATGGAATATATGCCTTGGGACTATCAAATAACGCGCCGTCTGAAGTGTTTGTCAAGAAGTACTTTTTCTGTTTTTATTGGGCACTTCAGAGCCTAACGTAAATTCCTTCGCCTTATCTCATTCATGTTTTTTTTTTTTTTCCTTCTGCTGAACTCCCTCTCTGCACATCCTAATCTGCAAAATTTTCTTTTCTTTTCTTTTCTTTTCTTTTCGGTTTGTAGATCTATAGGTAATAATCTCGCGACAACTGGCTATGTCGGAGAGAATATCTTTGTCAACCTCGTTGCAGTTTTGGGGCTTGTTCTCCTTGCAGCCCTTGTAGGAAATATGCAAGTGAGTCTTGCCTTTACACATCACACCATTTTTTGGCATACTGATTGTGTGAAATTCACTGTCTTTGCAGAGTGAAATTTCACTGTACCAGAGAGTCTCTGCAAATTTTCCGACAGTGAAATTTCACTATCTGAGAAAATTGTGCACTTTTTTCATCACAAATCCTAGATCTCGCATTGAAAATTTTTGTGCTTAATTGGCAGAGGTACCTCCAATCAACATCACTGCGGTTAGAAGAATCAAGGCAGAAGAGAACTGAAACCGAGCAGTGGATGCATTACAGGCAAATACCGCCAGAGCTAAGGCAATCTGTTAGAAAGTATGATCAATATAGGTGGGTGGCGACACGGGGAGTCGAAGAAAAAACCATCATCAGTGCCCTCCCTAAGGATCTCCAAAGGAAAATCAACAATCACCTATGTAACAATCTAGTTAGAAAAGTAAGTGATATAAAAACCAAAAAAAAAAAAACCAAAAAAGGAGAGAATATATATATATATTGTAATATTAGTACTTTTTGCAAAATCTAACATGATTTGTCCTCCCTCCCCCACCAAAAAAAAAAAAAAAAAAAAAAGGTTCCCCTTTTTGATCAGATGGATGACAAAATGCTAGATGGGATATGCGAGAGGCTGAAAGCGGCACTATACACTGAAGGCACGTTTTTGGTTCGCGAAGGTGACCCCGTTAGAGAAATGTTATTTATCATTCGAGGCCATCTTGATTCCTACACCACCAATGGAGGACAGAGAGGATTTTTCAATTCGTCACGTATAGGTCCAGGAAACTTCTGTGGGGAGGAATTGCTGACGTGGGCACTTGACGGGCCAAGAAGTGTCCTCCCATCGTCAACACGCACGGTCAAGGCCATTTCTGAGACTGAAGCATTTGCTCTCACCTCTGAGGACTTGAAATTTGTGGCACTGCAATTTAGGATGCTTCATAGTAGACAACTGATACAAAAATTCCGGTTTTACTCCCACCAATGGAGAACTTGGGCAGCTTGCTATGTGCAAGCAGTGTGGAGAAGACATCAAAAGCGCAAGGAATTAGCCCATCACAATGCCACAGATGGTGGAAGATGGTTCGATGAGATGGATATTTTTGTGCCGCAACCCGGGTCTGGCTTGGAAGTTTATGCAGCGAGGTTGATAACGAACATTAGGATGGGCGGAAGCAAGCGTTTTGAGTCTGAGGAGAGTGGAGAGAGGCCTAATGAGTTCAATTATGATGAGAACGAGGAATGAATGAAAGAAATGTGGACTGTAAGGTTGTCTAGGTCATTTAAATTAATATGTCCATTAATATTGTCATGGCGATTCTGTGTGGAACTATCAGTAAGCAGAGTAATAAGCTTAAATGATTGTATTTGTACGTGTTCACATGTGTATGTATGTGCATAAATGAGGGAAAGAAGAAGAAGAAGAACGGCAATGTAATTATAAAGTTGGGACTGCCCAGTTTGGATGAAACAGTTTTACTAGATTTCGGCTACAAGAAAGCTGCTTTAGTTTTCAAATTCTTATACAGATGTGCCAAACAGATCATATTTATGCATTTAATGGTATTTTTTCCCTGTAAAGTTACTGGTATGCATAAGTTTCCTTCCCAAAATGCCACCACCGCGCAACGTGTCAGAGCTAAATCTCCCGTGTTGAATATGTTGTTGATCAGTAACAACAAGCAAGATTAAAAAAACAAAAACAAAAACAAAAACAAAACAAATTCATTGAACCACTGTTTTTTTTATTTTATTTGGACCTAACCATAAGTCCATGACCCTTCCTTGGAACCCCTCTACCCCACATACCTTCTGAGAAAAAAATAATTTGAAGCATCTTTGACTTCACAAAATGATCCAGATGAGCTTACGTAGTTGCTTACATCTATAATATATAGATATGATAAGACTTTTTGTTATAGCCATTTAAGAAGTTCTATGTTAGTATCCCAAGCCAGTCTCTGTTCAATTTTTATTTTTAAATCTTGGCGTGCATCGGTTAGCATATGCTACTTTTTGTAAAGTGATGGTTTGGTGTGTGAGGAATAATACCTATGGTTATTTGAGGCCATAAAACAAAAATGTGCAAAAAACATCATAATTGACCTTTATTTTTATATTGAAATGATCATTTTCATTCAGTGTCACTACCTGGGAATGAGTTTTCTGCAAGAAAGCAACTACAAAAAAATTTATATGTAAATCAAAATCATGACTCAACAAACGTGGACAAGTGGGGTATTAAGGTCTGCTGTAATGGGCGTAATCCACGCGCATCCGGGTGTTAAATATTTGTTAGTCAACCTAAGATTATCAGTTTTTAATGTTGTTATACTAAAGTTAATTGCCAACTGTAAAGGCAAAATTCTTAATTGAGGCAGGTTATCAACTGCATAATACATAAAATTGCATCATTCCCAACCACTAGTAATCAACTAATACAGTATCAATTTTTAATATTTTGTGCATAAACTTTGAAAATTTGTTATGATTAAAGATTTTATAAAGAAATTCTAAGAGGACCTGAAGCAAAAGTATAATGCATAGTCTTAGATAGAACTGCCCTTTATAGGCCTTATTTTTATTTATTTTTTTCAAATTGCTTTTTAAAAACATCAAAATCATTTGTTGATGTGCTTATACAACAGATAACAATCCAAACATATAATAAACAATTATGACTTGAACAATATGGCCACATATGTTTCAATGGTCAGAGGCCACATGTGTTTCAATGGTCAGAGGTTAATGAATTTTTGAGTTCCTCAAGCAGAGGATTGTGTCTTCTGATCGAATCTGCTGCAAAAAGTTTAGAGAAAATCTTCAATGAGGTGCAGGAATTCAAGAGACTTATGCTGTGTTTGGTTGGGGGATTTGGGGAGGGATTTGGAAAGGGAAAGGGAAAAGGTGTGTGAAACTAGGTGAAATTTAGGCATGTTTTATTCACATTTCACCTACCTTTTCCATTTCCCTTTCCAAATCCCTCCTCAAATTCCCCAACCAAACACAGCATTAAGGTCTGTCCTAAATCCTATAATCTGTTTTTATTTTTGTTTTTGTTCTTGCTTTCAAAATCAAATTCTTTACCATTCTTTTTTTCCAACCCTCCAGAGTCCAAGATGAGTCTGAGGTTGAAAGCCGTCGGACTACATTTGATCAAGAAAGTGGGACTATTAAGCATTTACAGCAGAACGCCAAGAACAAGGATATGTGTGGGATGACAGGAAGGTGCTTTGACACTAAAGCACTCTCCATGGTCTTCCCTGAGGACTACAAAGGAGTGAAAAGATCGATTTTGAATCCTCGTGGACCAGCTGTTGGGAAATGGAACAATTTTTTCTTTGCAGTAGGCCTAGTTTCTCTTTTCATCGACCCTCTTTTCCTTTACTTGCCAGTGGCTGAACCGGACTATTGCTTTGAAACCAGGATGTCCCTTCAAATAGTACTGACAATTGTGAGATCAGTGTTGGATATCTTTTACATAATTCACATTGCTGTCCAGCTTCGAACAGCCTACATTGCGCCTTCCTCTCGTGTTTTTGGGAGAGGAGAGCTTGTCATTGACCCTTGGAAGATCGCTTACCGGTACCTTGTTAAGGGCTTTTGGGTCGATTTCATGGCTGCAATACCACTTCCACAGGCATGTCTTCAAGTTCAATGTTTTTTCTTGAATTGCTTTTATGTTTCAATTGTATGTTCTCTGTTTAATTGTTATTGATATTTTTATTTTTATTTTTAAAGAAATTTATAAAAACATCTGAACTGTCAAAGGTGCTTCATTTAATTCTGTACTTAAAAGCTTTCATTTCCATCTCCTCTCCACTCTCCAACAACCCACAAGGAGGAGAGGGAAAAGAGGAAAGGAAAATAAAAAGATCCAAACACAGCCTAAAAATTAACAAATGAGTCCGATCACAAAACCGGACACAACTCATGTGAAAGATGTGTTTGATTATGTAATCGGATTCTATGATAAGTTGTGTCTCATTACTCTCTATCTAAATACTTCAATTTTTTTTTTTTTTGCAATTTCAGATACTAGTTTGGGCAATCATACCAAATTTAGCTGATTCAGTGACTGCCCACTCTCACATTGTACTCAGATTCACCATCATGCTACAATATTTTCTAAGATTTGCTCTCATATATCCACTTTCATCACAAATTGTCAATGCCACCGGCGTCATGACATCCGAAACAGCCTGGGTTGGGGCTGCTTACAACATGATGCTCTACTTATTGGCAAGCTATGTGAGTCACTCAAAACTTGCACTCATGGTGTTTGATAAATTTCCTAACCCAACCTTTCTATGTTCTCTTCATTAATTTTTGTGTTTTGGAAAAGGTTTCTGGTGCCTGTTACTTTCTTTTAAGCGTAGAGCGACAAGAATTGTGCTGGAGAAGCGTATGCGAGCAAGAAACAGGTTGCAAGTATGGGTTTTTTGACTGCCGGAGTGTTAATGACCCGGGCAGGAGTGACTGGTTCAACTCAACTAATGTCACAAGCCTGTGTAATCCCAGTAACAGTTATTATAGCTGGGGTATATACGGGCTTGCAGTGACGAATGGCGCTACGTCCTCGTCTTTCTTGCACAAGTTCTTCTTCTGTCTTTGGATCGGAATCCAGGGCTTGAGGTAAAAACAGTTTGTAAAAGTGAGAAAAACCTATGCTCTCCATGTTCTTACCAACAATTTTGCAAACAAATAAGACAAAACGAAAAACTATATTAACAAATATTCACCTGAAACATTGTAATATATGAGGTAGTACTAGAACAAACTATACTATTTCATAGAGATGAATGGTTTACCAAACAATGCGCAATTTTTATCATGTGCAGCTCTATTGGACAGACTTTTACCTCGAGCATTTTTACTGGCGAAAATATTTATTGCATCGTCAATTCAACTATTGGGCTGATTCTCCTCGCACTTCTTATTAGTAATATGCAAGTAAGTCTGATAATCCAATGCTTAGTATTCACAAATTTGTCAGACAAAGTCATTTTCAAGAACTTGACTAACTTTGTACTTCACTGGTAGCGATACCTGCAATCTATAACTGCCAGATTAGAAGAGTGGAGGCTAAAAAGAACCGACACAGAGCAATGGATGCATCACAGGCAGCTACCCCATGAGTTAAAGGAGTCTGTGCGAAAATACGGTCAGTTCAAGTGGGTGGCGACCCAAGGAGTCGATGAACAAACCCTTCTCAACAGCCTTCCTGCAGACCTCCAACGCGAGATCAAACGCCACCTTTGCCTCGGTCTAGTTCAGCAAGTAAGTCGGAAACATAATCATCTCCGATTGATCTAGATTTAGCTTGCAGTTTAGAACTTGATCTAAATTATGAGATGGGTATTAGTAATCTTAGTAATTTGAATCAGTTGAGTAAAGATTTTGGATTTGGATGAGAATTTGTTTATGGGTATTTGATAATTTTGATTTTTAAATGAATTTAGAGGCAATGAAAATTTGAAATTTTAGAGTAAATTTTCTGTTTTTTTATTTTTTTTTCTGGGAAAAGGTACCACTGCTCAATCAGATGGATGATCGTATGCTAGACGCGATATGCGAGAGGCTGAAGCCTGCATTCTGCATCAAAGGCACATTCCTACTTGTAGAAGGCGACCCTGTTGACGAAATGCTTTTCATAATCCGTGGCCACCTCGATTCCTACACCACCAACGGTGGCCGCACTGGCTTCTTCAACTCATCATCAATAGGCCCCGGTGACTTCTGTGGGGAGGAATTGCTAAACTGGGCACTAGACCAGCAACACAGCGATGTCCTCCCATCATCTACACGCACAGTAGAAGCTATGTCTGAAGTAGAAGCATTTAGACTCACTGCAGAAGATCTAATCTTCGTGGCATCGCAGTTTCGTAGGCTGCATAGCAGAGAACTTATACATAAGTTCCGGTTTTACTCTCATCAATGGCGAACGTGGGCTGCATCGTTCATTCAAGCAGCTTGGCGTAGGCATAAAAAGCGAAAGGGAATAAATGAACTCAACATTGCAGAATCAGAAAGGCCGAGGACTAGTATTTCCCAAGAAATGAACTTTTTTGTGCCCAAACCGGGGTCTGGGTTAGAAGTGTATGCAACTAGGCTGATGAACATGAGAAGGGCTGCGTCAGTAAGCAAGCGGTTCGAACCAGACCCTTCACAGCCTGACTTCATTGTAGATGAGGAATAAAACCAAATCTTAATCTAATTTCAAAACAAATTATGTGTTCAGTTTGATTTGTATTGTTCTCAGGAAATGAAATGTACAGTGAGGTTGTGAATTTATGCAACTTTTTTTTTGTTTTTTGTTTTTTGCCCCCTTTTCAAATTAATGTGATACTGATTGCAACTTGTTTTTGAACATGATTGAATTGACCTTCTAATGTTTTGAACCCTTGTTTGGTACCCCTTTCATATCTTTAAGTTTCATTTTTGTTTTCATTTTTAATGTATTCGGAAATAAAAATAACGAAAAGGTTGAAAATGTTCATTGTTTCTTACTTTTGTGCAAAAATAATTTCCAAAAATTCAGTAAATAATTTGGAAGTGTTTCCCTAAAATGGGTATTTTTAAGAACGTCACACTATAAAATTGAATTTTTTAAATTTAAGATAAGGCCTTGTTAGAGTTGGACACTATATGAAAAAAGAAAGTAAAATACAGAGGTAGTAGGTAGGGATGAAAGAAACCTGATAAAAATAAAAGTAAACTCTGTTTCACCAACCATATGAACCTTCTTGCCAACTCCTTAAAAACTTACATCATGATCATTAAATTTGTTTTAAAAAATAAAAAAATTGACTAAACTGTCTCCAATAGTTTATTGTCTAAAGCTTGACAATTCCATCCAGAAATTGATGAAATTAATAGAGACGCAATTAGGTCTTGCCACTGCAACTTGAATTATGCCAGACATCAATTTCTATTTATTTATTTAATTATCACACTCATTTTTTTAAGGTACAATGATCCAAAATAATGTGCACAAAATGGTGCCTATAAAAAAAAAAAAAAGAGTATGGTCTGAAGAGTTGTGACCCAAATCAACATTAAATTTGAATATACACTATAATTTTTTTATGTTTATGGGCATTTGCTTTGGATGTAGCCCACATCACACAAAAATTTGAATTTGCACCATTAACTTCTTTCTTCAAGAGTAGATATGGAGACTACTTAATTAGGTTAGTACAAGACAAGGAATGACCACCAAAGCTCATTAGCAATTTTTATTAGTTAGTTTCGTGTAAGATAGTATCACCATTACACTCAATGGGCATGTGTGGTGTAATTTTTGTAAATTGAAAATTAATAATAAAAAAACATAAGGTAAAAACACCTCTTCATTTGTTTCTCAATAATCAATTTTTTTTTAAAAAAATTATTTAATATATTTCTACCTTATAAATTGTAAACAAAAGTTGTACTAAATAATTAGGAAAAAAAATAAATAAACCCCTTGTAAACAAGACCCATAAAATAAAGAGGGTCAATGTTTGTGCATTTGTAGACAAAGATTTTTTTTGGGCCTGCAGGTTTATCCTTGCTTTGGGCTATGGTTATTAAAGCCCATTTAGTAGTGGGATACAAACCCATGAAATTAGACCCAAATGAACGTTGGGCTTTTACAAGGCCTCTAACATCACTACCCCCTCAAGTAGGGGTCATAAACCAATCAAATAGGTCAAACTTGCTTGGTATTCGACTTGTTTCAGTTTGTTAAATAAATAAATTAAATTTGAATACGTTTTAAAATTTTTTAGGATTTTCAAATCAAACTTAAACAGTTAATTGCTCATTCGATTCAGTTCAATAAACCTAAAATTATTTAAAATATCAAACTATTCGAGTTCGACTTGATAAAAGTTTGTTTGAGATCGACTAGAAAGTCTAACTAATCAAACTTGAATTAATTTTAAAAATCATTAAAGATAACATACCAAATTTGAACAGTTAATTGCTCGGTTCGTTCGGTCCATTTATCACCCATATGCTCGAGGCAATATGGTTTTCATTCAACATTGTGAAAACACCCAAAAAAAAAAAAAAATTGTGCTATGAACACAAATAGATCACAGAACCAAAAAATGATGAATAAGATTTTACAAGATTTGTTACCCACTTTTAAATTTTTTTATCCATTTATATAAATTTTATATCTGATTGGGTTCTGCATTCATAAACCAATTTTAAAAGAATAACTCATATACAAATATATTTATATTTTAATTTGTGAGGGATCTTGTACTTTTTAAATTACATGTTTCCACCACTTTTTTTGTACAGAGATGAAAATATATATTCTTTTTTAATAAATGAAGGTGCTTTGGCAACTATTATAAATATATAAATTTTTTAAGGGTAAATTATGATGATAGTTCTTATACTTTATCTCTTGTGTTATTTTAATTAACTCGATTTCGATTCTAAATTTATAATTGTTTCAATTTTGTCCAATTGATTACAACTCTTAGTATTTTTTATGGAAAAAATGCACATAAGTGTCACGTACCATATTTTTAAGGAAAAAAATTATAAACTTACTTAACTCAATTAGCTAATTTCAGCCAATTTAGTCATATTTTTCCTTAAAAAATAGTAACAATATTATTAATTGAACCAAATTGAAACAAAATCTAAAATTAAGGGTTCAAATTGAGCCAATTGAAAGTGTAGGGACCAAAACGATACAAGAGGTAATATAGGAACCACCAATGTAATTTGTTTTTTTTTAATTGAGTTTTTCAAAATTATGTGAAGCTTAAGTAGTTTATTGAAGGAGACTAAGTATTGGCTTGATGGTCGTGGATGCGCTGTTGTTTATTAGGTATGATGCATTGGTTCGAGTCTCATTATGTAATGTCGCTTTCATTCTTTTTATTCTCTTCCTATTAATTATTAAATTAAAAAGAAAATATTCATGACTTGTTAAATAGGATGTGACTTGTCAAATGAGATGTTCCCTTATCAATTGTGATATTTAGATTCGAGTCTTATCGGTATGTGATACAATTTTATTTTCCTTCGTTCTTCTCCTACCTACCATTGTAAAAAAGAAGTTAGACCAAGAATCAAGAGGGTTTGTAATTGTATACTTTTTTCTTTTTTCTCTTTTTCATCATATTCAATTGTCACCTTCCTCTCTTCTTCCCTCCATCTTTTTCAGTTGTCACTTGCAAAAACAGAGACATTATTATGGAAATAAAATCCTAAATCTTAATATAATGAATATATTATTGGAAAAGACTAATCAAGATAGTTTAGAACACTATCTCTGGCTTGTCCTACTTGGATGATGATTAGAAAGTAAAATTAAAACAGCATAAAAATGTGACTAAGAAAAAAGTATGCTAAAAATAAAATACGTGTATTAAATTTATTCCTTTGTGTCACTTTCTTTCATTTTCTTTTTTAGTGTTCAAGTTCTATTTGACATCTACCTAACATATGAACTTGTAAAAAGTACTGATTTGGATGTCTGGGGAAAAAAAAGAATAGTGTTGAGTTCAATCATTTTCCAAACTTTGAAGCCCACAATTTCTGACTCAGTCACCCTACCCAAACAAACAAAAAGACATGAGCTGCATTACTATTATTCTAATAGGACCACTAATCTTGCTTGGCTACAAAAGTTCACCATTTGCATACTACTTTCCTTGCTTACTTACCCTCAAAGGGCAACCAAAAAAAAAAAAAAAAAAACTCAAAATTTGCAAAAATTATTCGGTGCCCGTTACTGTATAATCATATGCACATTTGAACCATTTATTTGTATGGATTTCAAATAGATCCCATAAAAATAAATTATTCAAATATGTTAATATCATTGGTATATTTAGAGCATAGTCAGGTTAGTGTTGTTGATACTATTGAATATTTTTTCACTCAATATCTTGTTTTGCAACAAGAAAATGGTCTTGGTGTTTTCAACCAAAAATGGAAAGGATTGGCTATGCCCATGTTCAATGAGATGTGTTTGATAACAATAGGTGTAATTTGTTGAATAAATCACCATTGCCCATCAACTTGAGTTTTAGTGGATCTTTGTTAAGGATAAGATAAAACATACCATAATGAGATTTCTTTACCAAGCCCACATCTATTTCCTGGATTAGAATTTTGAGTTGAATTATGACTATAGGTGACACAAGTAAATATGAAACTCTTATATTAAGAAATGAAAGTAAAAGAGAATAGAAAGTTTATTTTTTATTATTTATGAAATGAACATTCATTTATAATAATAAATGATGATTTCATTTATAATGTATTTTTTATTATTTGTAAATCATTTTCCATTATTGATG
The DNA here is from genome assembly GCA_036172215.1 of Camellia granthamiana. NCBI lineage: Eukaryota > Viridiplantae > Streptophyta > Magnoliopsida > Ericales > Theaceae > Camellia > Camellia granthamiana. The sequence goes on along the minus strand of CM069914.1, from coordinate 55,366,233 downwards.
CTAATCAATAAGAGGATGAATTTTGTTTATTTTTAGATGGGAATAAGAGCATGAAATTGAAGTCCGAAGGTTTAACTGGGTTTATCAAGGGCCAAATAAATGGGAGTTTAGTGGGCCTAGAGGGCTTAATGTGAATTCTCTATGATTTCTCAAAATTTACTCCATAAATTCATTGGATAATTTATATAGGTGGAAAGAGTAGATTTATGACTGTAAAATGAATCAGGTTATTCAAGCTCAGGTTTAGTTAGGTGGTTTTTTTTGTAAGACGCTATTAATATTGGGTAAATTATATAAATAATCTTTATAGTTTACACAATATGTCAATTTGGTTTTTATTGTTTCAATTTGTTTGATTTTACCCCTTAATTTAACGAATTGTGTCATTTTAATCCAATAAATAACGGTTGTTAAGTTTGGTGGACGGAAAGTCAATTTAGTCCCTGTAGTTTACACAATGTGTCAATTTAATCCTTGTCAAAATCGAGCAAATTAAAACAATAGGGATCAAATCGACACATTGTGTAAACTACAGGGAGCAAATTGACACATTGTGTAGACTATCCGTTTACCAAACTTAACAACCATTATTTATTTGACTAAAATGACACAATCTCTAAATTAAGGAGCAAAATCGAGTAAATTGAAACAATAGGGATCAAATTCACACATTGTGTAAACTATAAGAACTATTTGCATAATTTACCCATTACACTTATCATCACTCAACTTTTAGTTGAATTTCATTTGAGTCATTTACCTTTCAATTGCAACAAATAAGTCCTTAGATTTCAATCTTAATCTCAATGTAATCCTCCACTCTACTGTTTAAAATTTGTATAAAAATTAAAATATGAAAAATTAAAGTAGAATTTAAGTAAAAATTTAAGGGTGAAAAGTGTTTAAAAAAATTGTATTGCCTTGAAAATGTGCTCATCTGACCATTCATAGGCCTTTTTTGTTTAATTTTTTAACGATAAGTGACAGAATGATTATATTGAAATAAATGTTAAAATTTAAAGACATTATAATTAGAACATCAAAGATTAAATTGAAATTCAATGGTGAAAATTGCAATTCACACACACACACATATCTATAGAGAGAGAGGGAGAGAGAGAGATGGAATGATGAAATGGAATTGTGCTTGCCATGAAAGAGGGTGGGTGACACATGAAGATGGTGAAACATAAATTCACCTGTAAAAGGAGACAGTTTGAATAGAAGGGGGGGAACAAGCAATGGGGCCCTAGGGCTCTAGTGTTACATCACCAAACCAACCATATTTTTAAGGACTGGCCTTGGACCCCCAATGCCCTTATCTCTCTAAAAAGCTGAATCCTCCTCTTGGTGAAAGCTCAGTTATTACCATACGGACCCACTTTGACTACTTGTCTATCTTAGTTGGTTTGAGGCAACTCTGGCCCAAATAAGTTAAAAGAAAAAGGAAAAAAAAAAAAGGGCCTTTTGTTTTGTTTTTTTTTACATTTAGGTACCAACAATCATGTCCTTTTAATCAAATGCTCCAAAGGGGTTTTTAAACTAAAAGTCCTTCAATTCAAGGGATTTTTCATATAAAGTACAAGTGTTACCATGCAGTAAAAAAATTAAAGCATGCCAATAAAAACTCTTTTAATTTAATTCATAATTGAACAAAAAAAACTAAATTAAAATTAGACTTAAAGTGCAGAGATCAAATATTTGAAATTGAAAAATAAGAACTAAAGTGAAATTTTGGTCAGATTACAAAAATTCAAAAAAGTATAATTCACCCCTTCTTTTTAAATTAAAATAAATAAATAAATAGAAAGTGATAATTATTAATTGAGTAATGTTAGAGACTCCAAAAATTCTATCAAAAGTTCTATCAAATGTCTCACATAAGTGTGAGATCCATACAACATGGGTCCATGTGAGTCCCATACTCATGTGAGACATTTGGTAGAATTTTTGGAATTTCTAACATTTTTGTTATTAATTTTACAATTTGGTTAGGTTGGTGTTCTTCATGTAAGGGGGTTTGAATAGAAGTAGTTAGGTCAAAGAAATGAGAAGAGTAGTTAGGACTATCATAATAGATGGTTAAAGTAATTAATGTCCTTAAGGCATGGGAATTATGTCCTTGACCATTGATTAAATGTCTTCTAAATCACCACTACCGATGAGGTTATGACATTTAGACACTTAACTTTAGGATTTTGGAATGATTAATTTGTTGTTCATGTAAATTAATTGACAGATTTAATTTCAAAAGATTAAACCTTATTTTCCTTTCGTTCTTTTTAAACTTTACTTTTTAAAAATGATAAAATGATAAATTATATTGACCATTAATATAAAGTTTAGAAAAATTACAATAAATTCATAAATTTAATATAATTAATTACACAAGTCTTTCTTTTAATAAAAGTAAATCGATCGAAATTAATGTAGATAATGTGTTCATAAACTAAAGTTCATAGGTTCTGTTTATAATGGGTAAATAAACAAGACAATATATACATTAGTTTTTTGTGAATTGATAAAGTTGACAATACAATCATTAATTTTCTCCATAAGAAAGAAAAAAAAAAAAAAAGGGTGATTCAATGCAGTGCATAAAACTCTAGCTAAAATAAGGTTTAAGAATGTCAAGATTTACGCAACCTTATTCAAATTTCTAATGAAATTTTGGTACGGTTACCATTTTCATGCAAGATTATTACCCCGCTGAAGTAATATGTACCATCCACTACTAGTAAAAAATGTTTGTGATAATGTTTGTTCTCAGTGTTCTAAAAGAAATGACAAAGAAACCATCTAAATGGTGGTGAACCCATATATGGATAATTTGAATCTAAAAACTTTATGCATTCATGGGGTTCTGACTCAGCCAAAAATTCCACCATTTCCTGTCACTAATGGGAGCAAACTCAACATTCTCTACCCCACAGACATTCCTCTCCATGCTTGATAGAATCGCAATTGGGTTTACCCACTAATATTTAGTATGCTGTGCAGAAATCACACTGCGTGAACATCTATAGCAGAAACTAACGCAGAAATCCTATAACTCCTTTGTGATCGTCTGTGTCCTTTTGATTTTCTTGAAATAAGTCAATCAAAAGATAAAAATAAAAATAAAACCCTAGCTAGCTTCCCACCATTTTCTCCAAGGCTCAAAAACACACTTGAGTTCTCAAAGTTAATCATGGCTTGTTGTGCCATTATAAGTGATTATTGATAATTAAGATAATGATAATTACCGACTAGGTTTGTCAGGCAGGCATTGGCCATGTTGAAATGGACTTTGCAGCAACAGACCAACCATCACTTCATTTCACTCTTTTTGAGTACACCATTTTAGCATAGACCCAAAAAATAAAATTTAAAAAAACAATGATAAAGTTTTTTCTATTCTCATTATGGACAAAGCCCCACACACTTGCTAATGCTAACATGCTAAGGAAAACAACTTACAAATTCAACACTTCAATTATCAACAGGAAAGTTTTAGGTATTTTATAAATAGGAAAATGATATATAAATCCATATAAATATTGTCTCCATTTTCATTTTTCTTGGATATAATATTTGGAAATATATATATATAGCTTCATTGTTTTTGCGTGTAAGATCTGTTATGAAATTTCATAGTTTTTATGTTTGAGTAACTGCAAACTATAATTTCACAGTATTTGTAACCCCCCCCCCCCCCCCCCCAAAATAAAAAAAAAAAAACGGAGAAGAAGAAAAAAAAAAAAAGATTTGAAAATTTCATACTATTTTAAAAAGTATGAAATTATGTATTTTTCTACTATGAAATTTCTCTTTTTTTTTTTATATCAAAATTTATATTGAATATAAATATTGTTTGATAAATCTTCTAGAATAGATTTCAAAAATATAAATTTATGAAAAAATATTCAATTTCAATAAGAAAAGTGCATTTTCAAAATATCAAGTGAATGAAAAAGAATCTTGAGAAAGTTTTTCTTTTGTCTATCATTATAGACAATCCCATCTATATTAATTATCTTTGGATTTCGAACTTGAACTCTATTTACGATTCATTATTTCTATCTCATTGCCCCCCCCCTCCCCCTTTCCCTTTTTTAAAAAAAATAAAATATGATCCTTTTCATAGCTGGATTCTGCATATGTTCACATCTAGGATTTACATATACAACATATACCACTGTTAAGAGGGAATTTCTTATTACTTAGGTATTTCGATTCAAAAAGGGGAGTAAAAAATAAGAATTGAGTTGCGAATATATAGAATGAAAGTTGCGAAATTTTAAAATAATTAAAAACAATCGCCTAACATGTCACTTAGGTTTTTTCTGCTCATCTCACATCTTAATAAGATGAGGGTATTTTGATTATCTAATAACGCATTAGACTTAATGGATTAAGTACTTTTTTGTGGGAGTTAAATCAATTTAATTAGTTAATCATGAGTTCTTAAATTCTTCAAGCAAAACCATCATTTCATTACTTCTTGTTTCAAATGCTTTATCATTATGATCATCATCATCAACCACATATACAACCACCTATATTCATAATTTAGGATAGCCCAATAATCAATATATTTACAAACAATGAAAAACAAGTGTGCGTATATGTGGAAGGAACAATTATCATTTTGTGAAATAAAACTAGTGAATATCATAATCTGTAGTGATTATAGACTGTTGTCTATGGATTAGATAGCTTCCCCTCACTTTTCTCTCATTAATTACAGTTATTTATCGGATAAAGTAGTTTCATTATGTTATAATATCTTAAAAAGTAAACTGTCTATTTTCAAACCTTACATTTTCCTTCTATTTGTTTAAGAAAAATGTTATATAATTATGTAAATATTAATATCCGATCAATATGATTTTTTACTTGAATAATCTATTCAATAAACTTTACATTATGAACGATTTAAATCAGAAAAATGAACCCAACTAAGCCCCACATAGAGGGACAACAGTGACTTCTTTTCTCCCAATCTAAACACAAATACAACATTACATATATTCTATGCATTTGTCTATAAAAATAAATTTCGTATCACCATTCTAATTTTGATAACTTGATATGAGATGATTTATAAATATCACGAAACTTACAAAGTTCATTAATATACATATCCCAAATTCAAACATTACATAAAAATCACACAAGAAATATCACGAGTGCTTTCTTGTGCAACATCCATTTGTGATTTTTTAATATTTTTTATACAGTGCTGTGGCACAAGCACAAAGAAGGTAAACCCTAGCTATGGCCTATAAGCATGGCTCAATTGATTTTATTAAAAAATATCAAAATAAAAATAAAATTTTAAAAAAGGAACTCTCTATAGCTCCATCCAACAAGGATAAGAAAATGATTACTTGCATTGAATTTAAAGGGTGACAAATGGTGATAACAATGATTAATTTAGGACTAACTACAGAGAATGCAGTCTATAGAAATGTTCTCAAAAGTGGTATTTGATCAATCTAACTGCAAAAAATTGGGGGATGACAACTTTCAAAGTCTTAGAAAAACGAAAGTAATCTCTTACTTTTATTAATATGTCATTAAAATTCAATATTGTTGACTCCCTAAATAACAGTGCTCCTAAATGAGTGGGGACATTTTGATTTTCCCCCTAATTGGTACGAAATGTTGAATCCACACACTTTGGAACACGTTAATCGTGTAGAAGATTGCTAGAGATTAAAAATTCAGACCAAAAAAAATATTAAAAAATTGATATGTCATCTGCACATAGCTTTTATATAATGTGGCCTACACATTAATTTCCTTAAATTCATTGTTACTTTTCTCCATATATATATATATATATATTTTTTTTTGTTGATGATGATTTCTTGGTTGTTAGATGATAGGAATTTTGAGTGAAAATAAGAATGTGATTCTAAATCCCCTGGAATTTGGAATGGATTGGAATAAAAGTTTGATTTCTGATAACCTATTTCAGTAGAAATCATATTTTTAGATTAAGTAGGAATAGGATTCTCTAACTACTCTATAAGAATCTCACATTCCCGGAAAAAAAATTTATCTATTTAAAAAAATAAAAAATAATAATGAAAATTTATCATTTTTTCTATAAATAATTCTTAACAAAACCAAACATTTGAATAATATTAACACATGAATTTTACAACTAATAATCTCATTGAGTAATGAGATTCCCATTAGCCTCAAAATTCCTAATTCAAGTGCATGGGTAAGGCCTGCCATATTTACAAAAAAAAGTTTGCCATCTCTCAAATTGTCATATCAATTTGAGAGAGCGTTTGGACTTAATAGGCCTATTTTGAGACCGATTTTAGTGATTTGAATCGTTCACTTTTTAAAACTCATTGAGTAGAATATCTATGCAAAAAATCAAAATGGTTAGATATCGGTAATTATATATTTGGATCATATTTGTTTTAATAAAGTTGAATAGGGGTAGCCCAAAAGATCTCTCTTCAAAACGAGAGCTTCTCTCGCTACCCTCATCCCTTAGGGTTTTTTGTGTGCTGCATAGCTTGGAGAGGGGGAGGGGGGCTCCGGCCTCCAACCACCTCTCTCTTCTCTCCCCCTTATTTTTTCTTCTTGTTTTCTGCACAATAAGCATTGGAAGCTCTTTCTTTCCAACCTCTCCCTTCTTCTGAGGTGTTTCTTCCCTCCATGGTGGAAGTTTGCTAGGTTTCTCCTCCTCTATCTCGCCAGTGTTGGATCTACCTTGTCCTTTTTTCTCTGTTGCTCGCCATGGCCGTCACCATTATTCCGTCGCCAGATCTACCATAGATATGTCCTGCCTTATGGATTCGACTGTTCCCCTGGAATGAGGTCAAGTTTTTTCAATTTTTTTTTCTTGCGTTTTTTGGGTTTTGGTTGTGTTTTTTGAAGTCCATCGGTGCCAGGGGCGGAGTTACGCCTAATGTACTGGGGTCAGTTGACACCGGTGAAGTTCCAAAATTTTGTAGAGTATATATAGGACTTTAACAAGAAGTTTGGGGTTTTTATAAATTGATCCCGGTGAAACGATATATTAATTTTGATAAATTCTTATTTGTTCATAAATTGACCCCAGTAAATTACTTGTAATTAGTTTTGTCAATGTAATTGACAATATATGAAATTTAGAAAGTTTCTTGTAAATGTTAATGTCGTGTATTTGAATATTATATATTTATTTTTATTAAATTTATTAACCACGAGTATGCTACTTCAAATAAAATAAAATAAATAAATAAATAATAATAATAATAATAATAATAATAATAATAATAATAATAATAATAATAAGAGACACTAGGCGTCCTTAGCATGACCGATTGAAAAAAAATAAAAATAAAAATAGGACACTTCTACTTGTTGGTGTGAGTTGTCATTAGAGAGATTTTAGGGTGAGACTTGATTGTCAATCCCTTGATTGAAGTTAACCTTAATTATAGCCACAGAATATGTATAGCTTAGAATAGATAGGAATTCATATTATATAAACCTGTTCATTCCTTGTAAATGATAAGGAAGAGAGAAATAAAATGTTCTTTATATGAATCGTTGATATGGTATCAAAGCAAGTTCATATCCTGTGCCCAACCTCTCTTCTCTGATCTTACCTCCATTCACCTTTCCCACCTATATCCATGGCTGATCTCGATCATTCTACTGAACCTCAATCAACATCCATCCTCACCGAATTAACCACCAAAATGACTAATGTCTTGACCAAAGCGTCGGTACCGACCCAGACTATTGACACTGCCGGTGCTCCGATTGGCATTAAGTTAGACGACACCAACTATGCTCTTTGGTCCCAAGTTGTTGAGATGTACATCTTAGGCAATGACAAATTGGGATATATTAACGGTGACATTCACCAACCTCTATAGACCGATCCATCATTTCGAAAGTGGCGCATGGACAACGCCATTGTCAAGGGATGGTTGATCAATTCCATGGACCTATCACTAATCGGTAACTTCATTCGGTTTCCGACTGTGAAACTGATATAGGATTCCATTGCTACTACCTACTTTGACGGGAGTGATACCTCTTAGGTGTATGACCTTCGACGGCGTGTGACTCGTCTGAAACAAATGGTTGGTTCTCTTGAAAAATATTTTACTGATCTCCAGGGACTATGGCGTGAAATTGATTTTCGTCGTCCAAATCTGTGAAGAATAAAAGAATATATCTATTTTATTCAATGAGATCACATATACACTGTACAAGATATTATATAGAAGAAATGTCTAACTAACTCATAACAATCTAACTAACTCAGAAACTAACTAACTAACTCAGTAACTAACTCAGCTAACAAACTCTAACTGTCTAACAAATACGAAAACTGCTACAGATATTAATCTGAAAGATACAATGTTTAAGAAGAAACTGTAGCTTTGACTCTGCCTCTAGCTGGGTGTACTGCAACTGGGTTTGCCTCTGCATACTGCATTTGGTTTGAACTCTGCTTATAGCTGGGACTGCTGCTTAGTTGAGACTGCTGTATATGTTCTAATAAGGACTGCTGGATATGAGCATCTATCTTAGCACTCCCCTGCAAGCTGATGGGGCATGGTTGCACAAGAAGCTTGTCTTTCAAATAGAGAAACCGAGAGGCAGAAAGAGGTTTGGTGAAGATATTAGCCACCTGATCAGTGGTAGGAACATATTTCAAAGTAATCAATTTGGCAACAACTTTATCCCGAATAAAATGACAGTCAATTTCTATATGTTTCGAGCGAGAATGAAACACTGGATTAGAAGCCAATGCCATTGCAGACATGTTGTCACACCAGAGCTCGGGAATAGACAATGAGACAATATGCATATCTTTCAGCAACTGTTGTAGCCATGCTAATTCAGCAGTGGCATTAGCCAATGCTCTATACTCAGCTTCAGTAGATGACCTAGAAACAATGGCTGTTTCTTAGCACTCCAAGAAATCAGATTAGACCCCAAATAGACACAGTAACCTGAAGTAGACCTGCGATCAACACTGTCTCCTGCCCAGTTTGAATCAGAAAAAGCATGAAGAGTTAAGGGACCAGCAGTAAAGTGCAGACCATGGTGAAGAGTACCCTTCACATATCTCAACAAGCGTTTGACAGCTTGAAAATCAGCATTTGTGGGCAGATGCATATGCTGACATGCTTGATTCACAGCTAAGGCTAAATCAGGTCTGGTTATAGTGAGATACTGTAGACCACCAACAATACTCCTATACAGAGAAGGATTAGAAAAAGGAAGCTCATCTGAAGAAGGAGAAGAAGGAGAGTATGAAGTCTTGACAACCAAAGGAGTGGAGCAAGGTTTACAATCAGATAAACCAGCTTTGTGAAGCAGCTCAGTGGCATACTTAGTTTGAGATAAGAAGTAACCATGAGATAAGGCTTGAATTGAAATACCCAAGAAGTAGGACACAGTTCCCAATTCCTTCATGGAGAAAACATTATGCATATGCTGAATAAACTGTTTAAGAAGAGCAGGATCACTTCCAGTGACCAAAATGTCATCAACATAGACAACAAGAATAAGAAGACTGGTGGAAGTGTGTTGAACAAAAAGAGAGGAATCTGCATGACTGTTAGCAAAGCCTTGAGAAAGGAGAAATTTAGAGAAAGTAAAATACCAAGCTCGAGGAGCTTGTTTAAGGCCATACAAGGCTTTCTTAAGCTTGCACACTTGATTAGAAGACTGGATAAAACCAGGAGGTTGTAACATATACACTTCCTCATCTAAGATGCCATGAAGAAAGGCATTAGATATGTCTAATTGATGAATAGGCCAATTAAAATGAAGAGCCAAGCATAGAAAAATACGAATTGTAGGCTGCTTAGCCACAGGGCTAAAGGTTTCATGGAAATCAACACCTTCCTGTTGAAGATATCCCTTTGCCACCAATCTAGCTTTATATCTGGCCACAGAGCCATCAGAATTTCGTTTGATTCTATACACCCATTTACAACCAATTGCTGTTTTATGAGGAGGAAGAGACACAAGATCCCAAGTGCTTTGTTGTTGTAAAGCTTGGAATTCTTCTTGCATAGCAGTAAGCCACACAGGAGAAGCTAAGGCAGCTGGAACAGTAGGAGGTTCAGTTTCAAGATAAGAAGAGGATGTGGCTGTAAGACACAAAGGAGATTTTGTTTTGGAGCGAGTGAGCATGGGATGAATATTTGAAGAAGACAAGGGAGGAATCAGATTAGAAGGCAGAACAGAAAGTGGAGGAAGATCAATGGAAATAGAAGTAATGGGAATATCATGAGAAGAAGAAGAAATATTGAGAGGAGATGATGAGGCTGGAGAACTAGAGGAAGAAGAAGATGTAGAAGAAGAAGAAACTGTAGGCATCTCAGAAGTAAGAGAAGAAGGCCAGAAGAAATTATGAATATGAGGTAAAGAAATAGGAGAAGAAGAAGAAGAAAGAGTAGTAGAAGCAAAAGGAAAACAGGATTCATTGAAGATGACATGCCTAGAAACAAACAACTTGCCACTAACAGGATCTAAACACCTATAGCCTTTGACAGTAGGATGATAACCTAAAAAGACACAAGATAAGGACTTAGGTTGGAGCTTATGAGTGGTATAAGGTTTTAACCAAGGAAAACATTGGCAACCAAAGACCTTAAAGAAAGAAAAATCTGGAAGTGTTTTAAACAAAATCTGAAATGGAGATTGATTAGAAAGAACAGAACTAGGCATTCTATTGATGAGGAAAACTGCTGTAGCAACAGCATCAAACCAATATTTCAAAGGTAAAGAAGATTGATGAAGCAAAGTGATAGCAGTTTCAGTGATATGACGATGCTTTCTCTCAGCAACACCATTTTGTGCTTGTGTATAAGGACAACTGGTTTGATGAATAATACCATGAGAAGAGAAAAGAGAAGCAACCTTTTTGTTTACAAATTCAGTGCCTCCATCAGTTCGTAAAATTTTAAGAGAAGTATGAAATTGATTTTCAGCATAGGCTTTAAACTCAAGCAATTTTTCATAGACTTCACTTTTAAAATGTAAGGGATAGATCCAAGTGAATCTACTACAATCATCAACAAACAAAACATAAAATCGAAAAGGAGCATTATCAACAGTAAAAGGCCCCCATACATCAGCATGAACAAGAGAAAAAGGACTATCACTAGAAGAACAAGACAATTTGAAAGGAAGTCTATGACTTTTGGACACAGAACAATCAGTGCAATCTATGTCTTTATTAAAACTCTTTTTATTTGGAAGATGAGATGCTAGGTGTTGAAGCTTGGAAACAGAAGGATGTCCCAATCTTTGATGCCACAACAAATCAGAGATTGAAGAGACTGAACCAGTGGAAGACTGAAAAACCTGTGGTTGCTGAGAACAGATAGAAGAGGCTGGAGACAACTGATAAAGGCTATTGATGTTTGATCCTTTATGTAGAATCTGTTTGGTGTGTTTGTCCTGAATGACAAAAGAATCAGCATCAAAAATAACAAGACAGTTATGATCCTTGGTTAATTGATGAACAGATAAGAGGTTGGATGATATAGAAGGAACATGCAAAAGATTAGAGAGATGAAAAGAAAATTGAGGTGTTGGAAGAATACTACTTCCAAAATGGTGAATAGGCAAAACTGAACCATTACCTACTGTAACCTGGTCTGAACCTTGATAGGCTTGATACTGCTGAAAATTAGTCAAGTCATGTGTAAGATGAGTTGTTGCTCCTGAATCAATGTACCAAGGAGGAATAGGAGAATCTGCGGAAGAAGCTGCAGCAGCAGCATAAGCCTTGGGAGGAGCAGTTGCTGAAGGTTGAAAATGAGGATCAAGCCGATACCAACAGTCTAATGCAAGATGACCTGATTTGCCACAAATCTGACAAATAGAGGAAGCAGAACCAGAGTAGGCTGATGATCTTGACCGATTATTAGAAAATTGATTATGTGATCTGTCTGCCTCGAAACGCTCTACCACTTCTACCTCCTCTATACTGAGATCTACCACTAAAAGGAGGACGTGGATAGGCTCCAAGAATAGAGTGTTGTGCTTCAAAACCAGGACTAGAAGCAGAACCAGAATCAAAACTAAAATTAGAAGTTGAACCTTTGTGTGCTGAATAAGCAACATGCAGATCAGATTTGGATGAATGCTTGATCTTGCTCTCAATGTGAATTTCTTCTGAGTCGAGTAGAGAACATAACTCTGCCATAGATACAGCACTAGATCTAGTACGGATTGAAGTTTTGAATGCATCATATTCATCTGGGTAGGCCATTTAAGGTAAGAAGAATTAGGGTCTTCATCTTCAACCTTTGCACACCAGACAAGCTAACTGATCTGAAACTGCTTTGATCTGTGATAGATAGCAGGTCAATGGAAGAGGATTGCCTTTCTAATAGTATGAAGCTTGTTCTTCAATTGATGGATATATAGATCTAGAGACAGAAGTAAATTTCTGCTCTAGAGTTTGCCAAACTTGTGAACTGCTGTGAAGATGAAGAACAGAGAATATACAGATGAAGATAATGTTGCAGTTAAACACGTGAGTAGATTGGCATCTATGGCTTCCCATTGAAGATATGCAGGATTTGAAACAGACTTTCCAGATGCATCAGTAATTTCAGCTGGAGGACAAGGGATTGCACCTGTCACATAACAAGAAAACCTGTGGCTCGAGAATATTGTGGAGTTGATTTCTCCAAATCAAAAAATTTTGTGGAATCAAGTTTAACAGTAATGAGAGAACCAAAATTGGACAGAAGAGACTGAAGGTTTGAAGGTAATGACACAGGATCTGCCATGAAAGACTTTGAAGAATGCTCGGAGAGCTTAGGGCAGCTCTGATACCATGTGAAGAATAAAAGAATATATCTATTTTATTCAATGAGATCACATATACACTGTACAAGATATTATATAGAAGAAATGTCTAACTAACTCATAACAATCTAACTAACTCAGAAACTAACTAACTAACTCAGTAACTAACTCAGCTAACAAACTCTAACTGTCTAACAAATACGAAAACTGCTACAGATATTAATCTGAAAGATACAATGTTTAAGAAGAAACTGTAGCTTTGACTCTGCCTCTAGCTGGGCGTACTGCAACTGGGTTTGCTTCTGCATACTGCATTTGGTTTGAACTCTGCTTATAGCTGGGACTGCTGCTTAGTTGAGACTGCTGTATATGTTTTCTAATAAGGACTGCTGGATATGAGCATCTATCTTAGCAAAATCCAATGGAATGTGTTGTTGATATTTAGCACTATAACGACATATTTCAGGAAGACCGGGTGTATGTCTTCTTGGATGGCCTCGATGATTGGCTTGATAATATTCGAGGCGATATATTACAGATGCACCTATTCCTTACAATTGAACAAGCATACGCTCATGTTCGTTGAGAAGCGGTCCGATAAGCTGTAATGATCACTGGTGGCTCCACAGACACACTGGGAGCAGTTCTGGCCTTGAAAGGCTTTAAGCCTGGGTAACTAACTACGTCATCTACCAAGTCTCTCTCTCTAAGCAATGGGAAATTTGGCATCTCTTCGAAGTCGCGAGCCTCCTCCTTCGATGGGATCCAAGTGCTCTTGTTGTGGTAATTTGAAACATACCATGAAAATTGCTTCAAACTGCATGGATATCCAGGTTGGTCGACTGAACTTCGCCGTAAGGTTGCTGGTTCTGATGGAGGCACGGGTCAGGCAGTAGTGGTCACGGTAGAGTTACATCTTCCTCTCTCACACTATGTCGAGACCACTCCGGGAAATTTTATCACTCACTGCTTCTATTGATCCAGGTAACTATAGTACTATCTTGTGTAGTTCTTGTAGAGATGGTGATAGCAGGTCGTGGATACTTGACTTTGGAGCCACCGACCACATGACATTTGACGCCACAGATTTCTCACAAACTTCCCAACCTTGGCGTACTACCATTGCCAATGCCAATGGGGTGTTTTCTCCGATCACAAGGACTGGCACTATAACACTGTCACCTACCTTATCATTGTCACATACTCTGTTTGTTCCCTCTCTCTCTCTCTCTCTCATAAATTGTTATCTGTTAGCTAAGTTACTATATCCCTAAATTGTGTTCTTCTTCTTTACTCTACCTTTTGTCTATTTCAGGATATTCTTACCAAGGATATCATTGGGCGTGGTATTAGGAGAGGAGGGCTTTATTATCTGGAGGATGTTAGTGTGGGCCATGCACATCACATGCTTCGTCCGAGTGCCAACAAAGAGCGACAGATTTGGCTGTGGCATCGTCGGTTAGGACACTCGTTCTTTGGTTATATGAAACATTTATTTCCTAATTTGTTTTCCAATATGTCAGTATATAACTTTAAATGTGAAACCTGCATTCTTGCTAAAAGTCATCGAGCTATCTACTCTTTGAGTATTAATAAAAATGTTGTTCCCTTTGCTTTAATTCACTCCGATATGTGGGGTCTTTCTCTAGTATCTATACTATCTGGTATCCGCTGGTTTGTGATATTTGTTGATGATTGTACTCGCATGACTTGGCTCTATTTGTTGAAACATAATGATGAAGTCCTAAGTGTCTTTTAGATGTTCCATACTATGGTTCAAACCCAATTCTCCACTAAAATTCAAATTCTTCGATCAAATAATGGTGGCGAGTATGTGAACCACCTGCTCTATGCTTATTTCCAACATCATGGCCTTCTACATGAAACCTCTTGCCTATAAACTCCTCAGCAGAATGGTGTGGTTGAGCGAAAAAACTGTCATATCCTTGAAACTGCTCGGGCTCTATTAATTGGAACCCATGTGCCCAGCAGACATTGGGCTGATGCCGTTGCCACGGCTGTGCATCTCCTCAATCGGATGCCCTCCAAGGTCTTGAATTTTCAAACTCTACTATAGACTCTTTCAACTTATGTTGTCTTACCTACAATGTTAATGATTTCTCCTCGGGTGTTTGGTTGTGTCACATTTGTCCACTTTTACAAGAACCAGTGCACGAAACTTGACCCTTGTGCCATCCGTTGTCTCTTCTTGGGGTACGCCTTGCATCAAAAAGGCTACCGATGCTATGATCCGGCCACCAAATGCACCTATATGACAGTGGATATCACTTTTCTAGAGTCCGATACATTCTTCTCTTCACCCAATTCTTTTCTTTAGGGGGAGCTCCGTGATGAAGACCTGAATTGGTTAAGATTTGACTTGCCGAGATTTAATGATATCGAACTCCTAGACAATAAGGAACCTAATACAGGGCTAGGGGTGGAAGGTGCTTCAGAAGTTGCTACAGTTTCCAAAGAAGTATCTCCACCACCTGAAGTTGATATAGTTCCCATACTACCTGAAAGTGAAATAGAAACCCCTTACTCTTCAATACCTGACTCATCTCCTGAGAATATCCCTGAGGTAACCTCTCCCACTATATCTCCAGAGTCTAATGATATGGATATTTCTGTTGGCTATACTTTACCTTTTAGACATAACCACGGCAATCCATCAACTAGATACTCTTCAGATATTGAAAAATGAAGTTTAAAGTATCTAATTGCCAACTATGTGTCCACATGAAGGCTTTCTAAACCCCTCAAGACATTCGTGCATGGACTTTCCTCATGCCGTGCTCCTACCGATGTTCATGAAGCTATAGCAGATCCTAAGTGGGCTCAGGCTGTAAAGGAAGAATGCGGGCTCTACTGGAAAATGAAACATGGACCCTTGTTTCCTTACCTAAAGGAAAACATACAGTAGGGTGTAAATGGGTGTTCTCCATCAAACACAAAGTAGATGGTTCAATTGAACGATACAAGGCAAGGCTAGTAGCAAAGAGATACACACAAACATACGGCGTAGACTATTAAGAGACCTTCTCGCCAGTGGCTAAATTAAACACGATTAGAGTATTATTATCTATTGCAGCAAATCTCGATTGGCCACTACACTAGTTTGATGTAAAGAATGCTTTCCTTCATGGTGATCTTGAGGAGGAGGTCTACATAGATGTTCCCCCGGGCTACACAGCAACTTCCAAAGCTGAGGTGGTGTGTAAATTACAACGAGCACTATATAGATTGAAATAATCACCTAGAGCATGGTTCGGGCGATTCAGTTTGGCAATGAAGAAATATGGCTACCGATAAAGCAACTTAGACCATACACTATTCTTAAAACATCAACTGGATAAGGTCATGGCCTTAATAATCTATGTAGATGACATGATTATTACAGGAGATGATCCAGAAAAAATATCAAGACTCCAAGAGCATTTGGCAACTGAATTTGAAATGAAAAATTTAGGAGGACTTAAATATTTTTTGGGAATTGAGGTTGCTAGATTGAAGCAAGGTATATTCCTTTCCCAAAGAAAATATATTCTAGACTTACTATCAGAGGTGGGACTACTAGAGTGTAAGCCTGTAGACACACCAATTGTCCAAAACCATAAACTTGGAGAATACCTAGACCAAGTGCTAACAACCAAAGAGAAAGACCAGAGGTTAGCTGGAAAACTTATTTACATCTCACATACTCGCCCTGATATTGCTTATGCTGTAAGCATAGTAAGTCAATTCATGCATTATCCGAGTGAGGATCACATGGAAGCAGTGATTAGAATTCTTCGATACTTAAAGTCATCTCTAGGAAAAAGGCTTATGTTCTCAAAAAATAATCATCTTAGAGTTGAGGGATATACTGATGCAGATTGGGCAGGAAATATATCAGACAGAAAATCTACCTCGGTGTACTTCATGTTTGTTGGCAGGAATCTCGTTACATAGAGAAGTAAGAAGCAGAATGTGGTGGCTTTATCAAGAGCTGAAGCTGAGTTCAGTGGGATGGCTAAGGGTCTTTGTGAACTTCTCTGGCTTAAAAGATTGTTAACAGAAATTGGCTTTGCCCCAAGATGTGAGATGGACCTATTCTGTGATAACAAGGCTGCCATTGATATTTCACACAATCCTATCCAATATGATCAAACCAAACATGTGGAGGTGGATCGACATTTCATCAAATAAAATCTTGAAACCAATTTCCTTTTATTAAATCCAAAGACCAGTTGGCAAACGTCCTAACGAAAGCTGTGTGCAACAAGATTTTCTACAACTCACTTGACAAGTTAGGCATGAGAGACCTATATGCACCCATTTGAGGAGGAGTGTTCGCACGAGTTATCATTAGAGAGATTTTAGGGTGAGACTTGATTGTCAATCCCTTGATTGAAGTTAACCTTAATTATAGCCACATAATATGTATAGCTTAGAATAGATAGGAATTTATGTTATATAAACCTGTTCATTCCTTGTAAATAATAAGGAAGAGAGAAATAAACTATTCTTTATATGAATCGTTGATACTACTAACATGTCCTATTGCGTGACTGTGTCGAACACGTATCAAACACTAATACATGATCTATGGAGAGATGTTCGTGCGTCATATTTGTAGGCTATATGAAATCTAATAAGTGACCCCGCTGAACAAAATTTTTGGCCACGCCACTGATCGGTGCTATGCTGTAGTTTACCCACTCTATGGTTGTCACCTATGATCTATCTCAGACATGCTCTATTACCGATTGATTGACTTTTGCTTTGTAGTATAAGCACAAGTACGAGTTGTGCGTCTAGATTTTTCATAGTTTTTACTCCTTTGTGTTTCTTGCTTTGATCTTTTCTTTGCTTGGAGTAAGTTTATCTGTTGGACGAACTCCTCTCTGCATGTGCCGTTTGGTTTCCTTAATGGAAATTTCTTTCTAATCAAATATATATATATATATATATTTGTTTTTAAAAAATAGATGACAAATATAATTTCAAGAATAGTCATCTATTTTTTGTAATACAAATTTGATTTAAACATATAGCTATCGATGTTCGATTATTTTGATTTTTTTTTATAAATATTCTACTCAACAAGTCTTAAAAAATGAACGATTTGAATCATCGAAATCAGTTCCAAAATGGGTCTACCAAGCTCAAATACTCTCTCAAATTGATATAACCAACTCAAGAGAAGTCAAACCCTTTAAAAAATAGTGAGGCTTTTCATGCTTCATGAAAAACAACATTGAAATTTGAAAATGAAGATTTTTGATAAAATATTTCAACAATATATAGCTGCCCTCAAAATTGGTAGGTTTATTGATTTTTTTTTTCTTGGATAAAATTATAGTCATGATGATTTCTACTAAATAAAATTAACTCCATAAATAGATTTTCTTGGTCTTTCTTTTTCCTAAAATGGTTTTTTTTTTTAATAAAATTATTTTCTTCACCTTCATATGACCATGTAGGGTTGGGATCCTCTGTCCCAATCTTGTGTCTCTTTCTTTATGAATTACCATGTGTACATTATTAAGAAATTAATTCTCACACTAGAATTCATTCTCCAACAACCTTCCCGTCTATACTCTCTCTGACTCCCGCATACAAAGTCTTTTGTTCCCTATCTCTGTCCCAACTCTCTGAAGGTTGTGATGCAAACGCAAGCAAAATGAGAGTTATAATGCAGCGATAATGAATTATTTTTAGTAATATACACGTGGTAACTCATAAAGAGTGGGGTAGAGACTTGGAACAGAGGATCCCAACTTGTATGAAGCTTGGATGGAGAAAACACCATGACATAAATTCTAGGAGCATCTCTAACGTTTACTCATTTATTTTTATTAAATTTGAGTAAAAATTCTATCGATATTGCATGCTTTAACGGAGAATTTTAGACTTTTATCAAATCACCGATCGATCGGGATGATCTGCTAAATGTATGGCAGGTCGACTGGCCAGTATAAATTGCCCAGTGTAATTGCAAAAAAGTGGATGTCCGGAGGACAATTGGCTAGTCGTCTAATGCTCTTATACTAATGTCTATTTATAATAATTTGATGAAAGGTTCCAAGCATCTTTAATTTGAAAAAAGTTTTAGACATTCTCAATTTGATACCAAACTAATGACAATGTTAGGGTACCATTTTTATCAATTTTTTATCAAATTTAAATTTAATAAAAAAATCTGATGAAAGGTTGAAGACGCTCTAACGTGAACATTGGGAAGAGAAGTTAGTGGTTCGCTTTGGCTCTCTACAAATTATTAATGGAAGCAGCTTGCTTCCGTTCCAAGATCGGACTGGACGGTGCTATTCGGCCCATGAGGGCCTACCATGGGTCCTGTTTTGATAATTTGAACGTTCAATGTATAGAATTCGTTGAGTACTATATGCTTGTAAAAAATCACATTGATCGAATATTGATAGCTATCTCATTGGATCAATTTTTTGTCAACCGTTAATTTGTTTACCGTCTATTTTTTTTATATACAAAACTGATTTGATCACATAGCTATCGATATTCGATCAACTTGATTTTTTACAGGCATATAGTACTCGACGAGTTCTACACATTGAATGGTTCAGATTATCAAAATGGGACCCGTGGTGAGCCCCCACAGGCCAAATAGCACCGTCCATTTCGATCTCGACTGGAGGCCAGCTGCATTCATTATTAAAATCAAACTTATTTATCAATTTTCAAAAGTTTGATAGCAACTGCACCTCTTTGTCCTTTTAAATGTCACACTTGGTTGAAAAACACTAAGTTTGGATTGTTTAGACTGTGAGGTGAGAGAAAAAAAAAATTATTGTAATTTTTTTATTTAAGTGTAAAAGGAAAAAAAATAATTGTATTGAAATAATGTGAAAGAGGGATACAAGTGGATTTTTTTTTCTTAATTTGTATTTTAAAGGGCAATATTGATATTATAAATATTTTATTATTAATCAGCTTGTTTCTCACCAAATTTCACAACTGTGTTTGGAGTATAAATTTAGATATAGATTTGGAGAGTGAAAAAAAAAAGATAAGTGAAATGTGAATAAAATATAATTACATTTCACAATCTTGTGTCTCGTTCTCCATGAATTACCATGTGTACATTATTAAGAAATTAATTCTCACACTAAAATTCATTCTCCAACAACTTTGCCATCTATACTCTCTCTGACTCCCGCTTACAAAGTCTTTTGTTCCCTATCTCTGTCCCAACTCTCTGAAGGTTGTAATGCAAATGCAAGCGAAAGGAGAGTTACAATGCAATGATAATGAATTCTTTTTAGTAATATACACATGGCAACTCATAAAGAGTGGGCAGAGACTTGAAATAGAGGATCCCAACTCATATGAAGCTTGGACACCATGACATAAATTCTGCCAGAATCTCTAACGTTTACTCATTTATCTTATTAAATTTGAATAAAAACTTTATCGAGATCGCACGTTTCAACGGAGAATTTTGGACTTTCATCAAATCACCGATCGATTGGGCGAACAACCTACCAGATGTTTGGCCGGTCGACTGGCCAGTGTAAATTGCCCAGTGTAATTGCAAAGAAGTGGATGTCTAGGAGATAACCGACTGGTCGTCCAGTGCTCTTATACTAACGTCTGTTTATAATAATTTGATGAAAGGTTTCAAACATCTTCAATTTGATAAAAAGTTTTAGACATTCTCAATTTGACACCAAACTAATGACAAGGTTAGAGTACCATTTTCATCAATTTTTTTTATCAAATTTAAATTTAATAAAAAATCTGATAAAAGGTTGGAGATGCTCTAAGTGAACATTGGAAAGAGATGTCGGTGGTTCGCTTTGGCTCTCTACAAATTATTAAAATCAAACTTATTTATCAATTTTCAAAAGTTTGATAGCAACTGCACCTCTTTGTCCTTTTGAATGTCACACTTGGTTGAAAAACACTAGGTTTGGATTGTGAGGTGAGAGAAAAAAAAAATTTATTGTAATTTTTTATTTAAGTGCAAAAGGAAAAAAATAATTGTATTGAAATAATGTGAAAGAGGGATACAAGTGGATTTTTTTTCTTAATTTGTATTTTAAAGGGCAATATTGATATTATAAATATTTTATTATTAATCAGTTTGTTTCTTACCAAATTTCACAACTGTGTTTGGAATATAAATTTAGATATAGATTTGGAGAGTGAAAAAAAAAAGATAAGTGAAATGTGAATAAATATAATTATATTTCACATACATTTTATTTTTTCCTTTTCTAAATTCCTACATAAATCCATACTACAAAAATATCCGTGAGAAATAAAATAGACAAAATAAAAAAACTTTTCTTTCTTACAATTTCTCACCTATTTTTTATGAGTATATATATCTGAAGCACGACATGTCCATGCATATGCATATGCATTTCGCTTGTACCACCATAACTTGAATTATCATTTGTTTGAATAACAGATAAATTACATTTGTAGTCTTTTGTTTTTTTATTTTTATTTTATTATTATCAATTCAATGCTTATAGTTTTAGTTAATTCACTTTACCTAAAAAGATTAAGGGTTTGACATCTAATTTTAAATATTTCATTCTCTTTCAAATGTACCATTTTGCGCTTATTTATTTATTTTTTCTAATTTCTTAAATGATGCACAATGTGCAAAATTCAAGAACAAAACTAGCACAATTGGAACTAACACATAAAAAATTAAAAGGACCAATAATGTAATTTTTTCTTCAACAACCCTAATTTCTTCTCTCTACACTCACTACAAGAAAATACACTTTTGGCGACTAAAATATTAGTCGCCAAAAGTATTGATTTTAGTCGCCAAAAGACTTTGCCAACCAAAAATTTTGGTCGCTGCCTTTGTCAGGGATACATCGTCGCCGAAAGTATTAGCGACTAAAGAACATTTAGTCACCAAAAGTACTACAAAAATACCGACTAACACGTTAGTAGGTAAAAGTAAAAGGTATTGGCAACGAAAAGAGTGGTGGAGCCGATTTGCAGTGAGAAAGAGATACAAATAGACAGACCCAGATCGACAGAGAGGGAGAGAGACGAGAGACAAATACCTGTAATCAGTGGTGGGGCCGATTTGCAGTGGTCATGGTGGCCAGCACCGGTGGCCAGCGATGGTGATGATCGGCGGTCAGGTTTGGTATCGACTGTTGGTGTGTGAGGTCTGTATGTTGGTGTGTGAGACAAAATAGTTCCAAAAATGTGTCTGTGAAATATATGTACTGGGCACGAATATTTAATGAGTTTCCCTCTAAAAAAATTTCAAAGCTTTAGCGACTAAATCATTATTTGTCGCCAAAAATCCTTAACAGCGACTAAACATTGGTCGCCAAAAGCATCCTATTTGACTACTAATTCCAATTTTTCGTCGGCAATGTTTATTTTACAACGACTAACTTAGTTTTGGTCGCCACAAATTCATCAAAAATACGCCCATCTTTTGGTGACAAAAATTTTTTGTCACAAAATGATAGTGAACAACGACTACAACTAAGTTTGGTCGTCAATAATAATATATGGCGACTAAATTAATTTAGTAGCTAAAAATATTAAACGAATGCCGACTAAATCAGGTTTTTAGTCGCCCAATATGGTGCTTTTGGCAACTAAAATTGTTTTGGTCGCCAATTTTAGTCGCCAAATGTGCATTTTGTTGTAGTGACTCATCTTTTTTTTCTCTCTTTCGTGTTCATGCAATGACATTATAGTTAGGGGTGTAAAAATGGCCCATGGCCCGCCTAAAACCTGTCTGTGACTCGGGATAGGCCCGGACCTGAGCCCAGTCTGGGACCTTAGGTTTGGGCTTGGGCCATCATTTAAAAGTCTGGCCTGGCTCGTGGGCCCGCTCAAGGCTCACTCAAAACTTGGTCTGAGGCCTAGCCCGCCCAAGGCTCAGTTTCATTTTTAGTGGAAAAAATTAAAATTTTGATAGAAAAAATAGAAAATAATTTTAAAAAAAAATGTTTATGGCCGGCGCAAGCCCAAGCCCAGGCCTAAGCCCACTGACTCGGTCTGCCTAAGACCCGAATGTCCACTGGGCTTGGACCTAGGCTCAAGCCTAATTTTTTGGCCCATGGATCGGCCAGAGCGTGGGCCTGATAGGCCAAGTCCAATTTACACCCCTAATTATAGTATTTTAATGACTAACCCTATGGCTAGCTAATTTCTAACCGTCAAGAGACACAATCAACATTGCTTAGAACCACTTTTTTTTTTTTTATTATTATTATTATTATTATTTATTATTTATTTTTTTATTTACTTTGCACCAACCAGCATCCACTACAACAAATGATACTCTTGGCGATTAAATTTTTAGTCGCTAAAAGTCAAATTTTAGTCGCCGTTTTTTAGCAACTAAAATTTTCGGTTGCCAGATTAGTCGTTGAATAATTGTCGAGAAAAATAATTGGAGACTAAAAAAGTTTAATCGCCGAAAGTTCTCAATTGCCGACTAATTTTTTAATCGCCAAAAGCTTTCAAAAAAAATTAATATCGTATTTTCAACTACTCAAACATTTAGTTGCCGAAAGTCCTCAAAGTCAACTAATTTTTTAGTCCAAAAGCTTTCAAAGAAATTAATATCGCATTTTCAGCGACTAAAACATTTAGTCACCAAAAACTGAAATTATGTAGAACGGGTAAAGTTTTAGTTGGTAAAATGTTTTTTTTTTTTTGTTCATCTTATTTGTTTTAGCTATTAAATGTTTTAGTCGTCTAAAGTTTGGCTTTTTTTAGCTACTAAACATTTAGTCGCCTAAAGTCTGATTATTTTTTTGGCTTCTAAAGTTTTAGTCACCAATTTTATTTTTTTTCATTTTATTATTATTTTTAGCTACTAAAGTCTTAGTCACCTAAAGCCTTCTTCTTCTTCTTCTTCTTCTTCTTCTTCTTCTTCTTTTTTTTTTTTTTTTTTTTTTTTTTTTTTTTTTTTGTGGCTACTAAATATTTAATCGCCAATTTATTTTATTTTATTTTTAGCTACTAACTATTTAATCACTAAAAATATTTACTTCTTTTTTGGCTACCAATTGTTTTAGTCACCAAAAACATGATTTTATGTTTTTTTATTATTAATTTTTCCACAACATGTATGTATTCCATGCAACAACCATCTAAAAATAAATAACTTTTAATGTAAAGTTCCATACAAACTAAATATATTCCAACCTAAAATAATAATTCCATATAAAATAGTTAATCATACGAAAACCATGTCCTCCGTACACACACACCCCAAAAAAAAAAAAAAAGTTATTCACTATCATGCTAAATGGCCATTTGGCTTGGTACAAATTACCGTGATAATTTGTACCACGACAAAAGGTAATCTATATACCACATCAAAAATTATCCGTTCGATGCCAAAAGTCATCTGTACGATTAATACTAATCCACACAAAAGCAGAGGATGACAAAATAACAGGATTATACAAAAGTGTAAATTGTCTTCCGTACACAAAAATAGAATATCTACAAGTCCACGCCAAAAGCCATTTACGAAAAATAATTGCACCCATTAGTACAAAAAATGCATGCGAAACTTGATAGTCTGACGCAAAACAATAAAGAGGTTTTGGTGAGTGAATTAGATTGTTCATCTTCTTCAATGCTTTTTCCATTATACTCTTAGTCATGATTGAAGTGTTGATTGAAAAGATGACATTTTGTATGCCTTTCTTCTTCTTTTTTTTAATAGCATATGCATGGAAATAAGTAGCAGCACCTATTGTTATAGAAAATATCAGTAGATTCAGTACAATAAACTCAAGCAACACAATGCATGTGAATAAGAGTAATCACTCGTAATATTTAAGATTAAGACCACTGATAAAATTTGTTTGAAGACTCATAAATTAGTTATCTATAATTAATAGTAGATGTGACATAATTAGTTATCTAAATATGTTCGACTTAGTTTTAGATGTTTGACTCTAACTCCCAATGTATGTGTGCTAACTGCATTCTGTCAATTCCCACAGGTCCTATTTGTCACAAGGAAGTTGCTTGTGACATCTATAGAGTGCATAAGGGGTTATTTTGTAATTTTGCCCCCCAAACGCTCTTTTTCGACTAAGTTTAAGGCGTTTTCGACTCTAACTCCCAACTTAGGTGTACTAACTACATGTCATCTATCTCCATAGGTCCTATTTGCCACAAGGAAGCTGCCGGTGACATCCATAGAGTGGTTCGGATGTTGTTTTGCATTCTCACCCCCCGAACATCCTTTTTCGACTTAGTTTAAGAAATTTTCGACTCTAACTCCCAACCTAGGTTTGCTAACTACATGTTGTCTATCCTCACAGGTCCCATTTGTCACAAGGAATCTACCTATGACGTCCATAGAGTGGTTCGGGGGTTGTTTTGAATTTTCGACTCCCGAACGCTATTTTTCAACTAAGTTTAAAGCATTTTCAACTATAACTCATAACCTAGGTGTGCTAACTACATGGTTTCTATTTCCACAGTTCCTATTTGTCACGAGGAACCTGCCCGTGACATTCATAGAGTGGTTCAGGGACTATGTTGCATTTTTGCCCTCCGAACATCTTTTTTCAACAAAGTTTAAGGCGTTTATGACTCTCCCAACCTAGGTGTAATAACTACATGTCATTTATTCTCACAGGTCCTATTTGTCATGCGGAATCTTTCCATGACATCCATAGAGTGGTTTAGGGACTATTTTACATTTTTGCCCCCCCTCGAATGCCTATTTTTGAGTAAGTTTAAGGCATTTTCAATTTTAACTCCCAACCTAGGTGTGCTAACTGCATGTCGTCTGTCCCTACAGGTCTTATTTGTCATAAGAAAGCTTCATGTAACATCCATAGAGTGGTTCGAGGCCTGTTTTGCATTTTCACCCCCCAAACGCCCTTATTCCATATTAAATTGTTCGATCTTTCCATATTGTTACCCAAAAAGAAACCTAAGAGGGAGGTGAATTAAGTTTCTAAAAATAAAAATAATAATATCCCAATAAAATTTAAATTAACTAGTATAATAGATTGATAGCTTAATGAAAGATAGAAGACTAATCAAGCACAATGAGAAAATATCAATGAAGTGTGAAAAGCAACTAAGGGAAAATATGACTAAGATGATTAAGAGAAATAACTAACAGATTATGATTTGGATAAATTAGCTATGGATTTAGTTAACACACACTACAAAAAAATACACTTTTGGCGACTAAATTTTTAGTCGCCAAAAGTCCTTTTTTAGTCTTCAAATGTCGAATTTTCACTTTCCCCGACTAAATATTTTAGTCGCCGGTTTTGTCGCCAATACTTGGTCGCGAATACCTTTGGCAACTAAAAAACTATTAGTCACCAATAGACAGGTCTTTAGCGACTAAATAATTTGTCGCCAATAGTCAATTCCATTTTTGGAATTATACATTTAGCGACTAAAGTTTTAGTCGCCAATAGTGATTTTTTTTTTTTTATTTATACAATTGGCGACTACTTTTTTCGTTGGCAATTGTAACTCTTTTTGGCGGCCACAGTATTTTGTCGCCAAAAGCATTTAAAAAAAAAAAAAAAAATTTACCCACTATGCCTCAGGATCTCCCACACTTCGAACCTGCAACCTCCAGGTTCCAAGGCTTAACAACACACGCCACCCCACTATGCCACTCAACCATCACATGAATATAATTGCAACTTATATTATTTATATATTACTTTCACAAGTATTAATACAAAACTATATTAATAAATATAATTATATATATTCAATATAATTTATGTAAAAAATAAATTATTTATTAAAAAAAAAATTAGCTCACTTTTGGCGATTAAATCCATTATTTAGTCTCCAATTCTACAATTTAAGGCTACTAATTAATTTTGCAGTCGCTAAAAAAAAATGTTGCGCCTAAAAACACACCTTTTGGCGACTAAACCTGTTTTTAGTCGCCAAAAACGTCCCCTTTTGGCTACTAAACTGAATTTTAGTCGCCAATACTCAGTTTTTAGCTACTAAATTTTTTTTTGTAGCCAAAAAGCTTCACTTTCAGCGACTAATCTGTTTTTAGTCGCCAAAACACCTACAATCGGCGACCAATCTGCTTTTTAGTCGCCAAAACCAGCACCTTTGGCTACTAAATTGTTTTAGTCGGCAAAAATCATCACTTTTGGCGACGAAAATTGTGTTAGTCGCTGAAACCTATATAATAGGCGACCAAACTGATTTTTAGTCGCCAATACATATACATTTGGCTACTAAATGGTTTTAGTCGCCAAAAGTCTTCATTTTTGGCGACCAAAATGGATTTAGTCGCCATTTGTGCAACTTTCAGCGACGAAATTCATTTTTTTAGTCGCCATTGGTGCTTTTTGTTGTAGTGACAGTTAGGATATCTATCATAGTAAATGGAAGCTCATAAAGCAGTTGAGGAAATAAAAGAGATTAAGGAAGAGGAGGCAAACAGATTTATAGTAGTTCAGTTTCAATCAAGCCTACATCCACTCCTCAAGCTTTACTAGAGATTTTCCACTATCTTCTAATTTCACAGGGGTGCTAACAACCTCTTCACAAATAGAGTAATCCTCCACAGATTTTACATAGACTTTCCAAGTCTTCAAACCCTTACAAACCTTAGGTGATTCATAATCATTCTCAAGGAATCAAGAATCCTAAGTATACGACACTCTTACAAGATTGAATGATAGATTTTTCTTTCATAGAAAGCTTGAAATGAAACTCTCTCAAGAATTATATAACAGATGAAAACTCAGAGTTTTATCCTCTCATAGGTGTATATGCTTAAAGCTAAAACTGATTGTAATTTCTAAAGAGAAAATGAAAACCAGATGAAGAACTTTTTTAGAGAATAGCGAAAGATGAGAGTAATGAAAGATTGAAAATGTGTACATCATGTTGCTTTGTTGTTCTGTCTCAGTTATCTATCTTCTTCATTTTCCAAGCCTCTGTATGTAACAGAGGTGAGTGCTCTGTTTGTTCTAACAAAGCCCATCATCTTCTTCCCGTTGAATGATGGGTTGGTGATAGCTGAGGATGATAAATAAATCATCGTTTAGATATTCCCTAACATCCATGTCTGTTACTGATATATGCTACTTTGACAGAGGGATGTCCGCCTAGATGTCCTCAGTGAAGCTTTGTGTCTGTGGGTCGTCCATTTAGATGTCTACCCGAATGTCCCATGAAGTCTCAGTCGTCAAGGTTGTCGTCCGTAGTTGTCGAGCATACTGCTGGTCTGACGTCCGGAATGCAACAAAATTGATATGGAACGAAACTGGGGCAAAATGCCTTTGTTAGTCGTCCTCCTAAACGTTTACCCGGATGTCTGCCTGATCGTCCATGCAGTAGAAGAAGCCAAAGCAATTTTTGCCTAATCGGTCGACTGTCCGATCGTTCGGTCAGTCAACCACCCCTTAGTGGGTTCAGCATCCTGGCTTGCTGCTTTGCTATTGCTGTTCTGTTGCTATTCTGGGCTTGATTTAACATCTGTTTAAGTTTTATTTTGAACTCCAAATGGCATGATTAGGATAGAAACATAGATGAAAATATAATGGAATAAATTATAAGAATTCAATCTGTTTTGCTCTTTTATATAAATCAAAACACAGTTAAACAAAATAGAAAACAATCATCAAAATACAATATGTCTAACAAATATGATGATGAAACATCATCATAAAAACCTAGAAAAAATAAAAAAATAAAAATCAAATACTAAAACCTTAAAGAAAAAGAAAGATTAGCGGCAACCTAGTGGCCGAGCTTTTCTAATCCCACGTGAAAAATCTATAATTTGATTGATGGGTGCAGTCTATGAAGCTATTTATATATATATTTTTAATTTCTTTTAAATATATATATACAACTTTTATTTATAATTTAAGAGATAAAAATAACTTTAATGAAATGAAAAAAATTATTTTTAGTTTATTGTTTTTGATTATCAGTTTTTAGTTTACTAAAAACTACACCAAATAGACCTAACATTCACTTTAGTAGGCACTTCGCGTATTTCATTTACAAAAAAAAAAAAAATAGATTGATTTGATAATTGCAACTTGTTTAATTTATTGAGTTTGTCATCAAAAAATTATATTGTTTATTTTTTAAAACACAATTGTCGTCTATTTTTTGAATGAAAAACAAAATAAATTGAATAGGTTGCGATTATCAGATAGACCTAATTTTTTGTGTAAATGAAATATATGAAGTACCTGACAAAATGAATAGTTTTAATCATCGGAACGACACCCGTGTTTGGGTCCCATAAGCCCAAACAACACCCTCTAATCTAATTTTGGACTAAAGGAGATCTGCCTCCGTATGTAATATATATGGGATATTTTGCGCACACCAAACTAAGTGCCTACAACCTGAACAAGTCTATTGAAATAAGTTTATTCCATACAGTCTGTGAGCCTAAGAATTTTGCTGGCAAGGAGAACCGAACTTAAGACCTTAGAGGGAGTAAACCCCCAAGTTTCAGGCCTCTTCTATCAGGCCAAACCCTTGGGGTTACAAGATCCAATCTATTTGCATGAAAAAGTACAAGTGAAAGCAAAAATATAATAGAAGCACGATATTTGTGTCATTTTAATCTCTAATGTTTAAATTGTATAAATTGATCTTCAAAATATAAAAATTATTTCAATTTGATTCTCCAATTAAATTTAGTCAATAGATGTCGCCAAAATAGATAAATCTTATCTATGTGATACTCTTGAGTAGCGTAAAGTATAGAGGTAAGTAAATTAAAATTATTAAGTTTATAGTAAATTATGAAATTATGTAACTGAAATAATTGAATTTAAAGAAAAAAATTCAATGAAAAATCTAAAAAATATGATCCGTTGTCATCCCTATTCTTAGGTGCTCCTGTTCACGCGGGCGGTTTAATACCAACCCAATAGAAATGTATGACGCATTGTAGACCTTAAAAATAAATAAATAAAATAAAATAAAATTGGCGAAAGAAATCACTTTTTTTTTTTGTAATTAATTAAAAAAGCTAAAGCCCCCATGCTAAAAGGCATGACTACATGGAACAAGCTTTCTTCCATGCCTAAAAAGCTTTTGGCACCATACAAAAAAGCTATGGCACAAGATTGACCCATGCCTCATTGAGTCAGAACTTGTTTTTCTCTTCAATTTTTTTTCTATCCTATATATGAAGATGGAGACGTGAATTAATTCTTTTATCAATCAATGTTTCAAAGCAAGACATTCTATGTTGATGATGATGAATTTCAAGCCATTCTTTCCGATCATCTTTAATTAAATTCACAAAAAAAAAAAAAAAATTATAAAAGAAATATTTGTTAACTAAATTTATCATATGGCCTTGTAAAACTCTAATAAGATTAGGAGAATCGAGGTCGTGACTTTTGCAATGCAATATCATTACAAATCCAAACTTATGAATTTAAAATTTATTCAGAAAAAGGAATTAATAGTTCAAATTCATTTTATTAATGAACTTCACATTTCATCAATTTAATCTCCACTACACAAATACATTTGGAGATAAATTATGGGTTGATAAGGATCGGTTCATAGCATTTTTTTACTAAAAAAGAGGAGATAAGTGATTAATTTTTAGGATAAATTGCAAATACATATATTGAAATTTGTTTAAAATACGAACTATTTTCTATGATTTTGAAAATTACATCTCACCCCTTTAAATTTTTAATTGCATGACAAATGACTCATTTTATTAATAAATCATCCAATCAGTTAACAGATTTTAATGATGTCAGGAATATATTTTAATCAATAATTCAAATAATTTTATTATTATATAGGAGATTAGTTAAAAATTTTATTTTTTATGTTAATTATGTTAAATAAAAAATTCTGATAAATGGGTATTTATAATTTTCAGAACTATAGAGGACAATTTATATTTTAAATAAATGTCAAAAATGTATTTATAATTTACCTTAGTTTTTTTTAAAAAACAAAGTGAGAAATGAATCATTTAGGGGGGGAGGTAATTGAAGAGAAGTGAATTCTATACGTCTTTTTGTAAAAAATATTGAAAAAAATCAATTCCTAAGAGCATCTATATGAGGCTGACTATTATAGTTTTAAGACAAAATTTGCTTTTAAGGTACAAAATCACTTTTCTATTAGCCTCGCTACACCAAAATTAAATTTGGCATTGCTATAGTAAATCGCTACATATAGTGATACACTGTTCACAAGTTATCTAATATTTTATCATTTATTCTTAAGAGTGTGACCGGACATCCTGTTGGATGACCGACTGGTACCATTTTTTTTTAGAATATGAAATACAAGATATTATCATTTATTACCGAATATCTGGCTGGACATCTTGCCGAATGATCGGTTGTGCACCATTACTATTATTATTATAATTATTATTTGAGGAAGATGGCAACTTTTTCTAGAACCTTCTAGAAGCTGCTTTGGGTAGGGTCGTTTGCATAATCCAACATATCATAAAATTAATATTTTATAAATTAAATTTTAAAATAAAAAGTCTAATAAAGATGTACATACAAAAAAATATTACATAAAATAGAAAAAACTAACTTTTAGTTATAATGTAGCTCAAAATTTATTGAGCAATGCTTTAAACCAACCCGAAATATCAAAGTTTAAATTTATTGATTTAAAAAAAAAAAAAAATAGTCAATCAGTAAAGGAAAAAAATTTTAGGAGTCAAATTGAAATGATGTAAAGAAGATGAGAAGTTAATGGTTGGTTTTGGGTTACCATCACGTGATGCTCCAATAGAATTGTAATTGGTGGAGGAGGTGAGGTTCATGAATTTATATTGAGTGCTTAAGAAATATAAAAAGATATGGTGAATTGTGTTTGGTGAAAGGTATAACCACATGGCACCCTTAGAGCAACCAATAATTTTTCAAAGAAGAGAGGTTATGTAGGTTTCCTAAGGGCGTATCTAACCCTTCATCTTTTGTTTTATCAAATTTAAATTTGATAAAAAATGTACAAAATTGGTATTTCAACGTCAACATTAAATCAGTATTAAATTAAGAATAATCTTAAATTTTTCATTAAATTAAGGATATTGGAACTTTTCACCAAATTAATATAGATAGTCGTTAGCTTGATAGGTGGCTATTGGATAATACATGAGCACCAGACGACTAGCCAGATGTTTGTGTAGTTGTCCCTCTGGTCGACCACCTCCTTGCAAAATTTGTTTCAGAATTTTGGAAAATTCACATTGGCCGGGGGAAATTCTATTTCCATGCATCTACTTACCTCAGTGCGCATCATTTTTCAGCACACACACTTATTAATTTGATTATTAATTATTCTTATCAATCCACACACTAAATGTTTCAATACACACCACCTCAACCGTTCTTCCACACACTTGTTGAAAATTGTAGACCCACTACTATGGTTCCATTCTAGAAAAAAAAGACCACAATCCTCCATTGAAGACCTCCATTCCATTGAAGACCCCATTAAAGACCCTATCATAAATAAATGAAATAATAATAATAATAATAATAATAAATTACTATGAACCAACGGGCTAAAGACCAAAAACAAAAATAAACAAACAATAAATAAATTAAAAAAAAACAAAAAGCAAAAAAAAAAAAAAAAAAATCAAAGAGAAATATTCTCATGATGACTGGGGAATATTTGGATAGGAAAATAAAACATTGTAAAAAATAAAATGAGACAATCTTCATCTCTTTCTTCCTTCAATTTGAAGCAATTTCATATTAAACACAAATAAAAACTAAACAGGTCACCAGAAGAACTTATTTTCATCCAAATTATCAGTTAAAATCCCACCATTGTCTTGTATTCATAAAATTTACATTCAACTGCACATGAATTTTTTCATCAACTCAGGATTCATCATCCCGTTGAACATTCTCGAAATCGAAACAGAAACCAATACAATTATATCAAATCAAAAAGTATTCCACTCACAATCGATCTTCAATGTTTGGATGACAAATTAGGGTTTAGATTTTGACAAATCAAGAGAGATCAAACGACAATGAGGAGAATTTTAGATGAGATCGGGGGTTTTAGACAACTGGGAATGATGGAAAGAAATTAGGGTTTAGATTTTTTTAATGTGTTGAGATTTTTTTATTTTTAAAAAATGTGCACAAAGAATATTTTGATATAATATTATGGGTGTGTTTTGATGTCTATTATAGTCATTTTATTTTAGGGTATAATTGTTGTTAAAATAATATTTTATTAAGTGTGTGTACTGAGATAAGTAAGTGTGCGGAAATAAAATTTCTTATTGGCTATTCCACCAGCTGGACCTTCCCTGATCGTCCTTCTAGTCAACCGGTGGTTTGATGAAATCTCAAATTATTTCATTGGAATACACAATATCAAATAAAATTTTACTCAAATTTTTATTCAAATTTGATTAAAAAAATAGAAATAAATAAACGTTACTCTAAGAACATGGAGGGTGGGGACTACACGTTATTTATTTATTTTTTTGGGTGCTATCGGGTGTTATCTTGGTGGGAATGAAAAGATTGGCTTAAACACTCTGTTAAATAATAAATACATAAAAGAATATTTGCATAAACACAAGACATTCCCATAAAGTAAAGCTCTTTTTAATATAATATATATGATAATGAAAAGGAAGTAGATGAGTTATCTGAGTAGGAATTCCTCAATTTTAAAAGTAGATTACCGAGTATAAAAAATATATATTAATGCATGTCCAAACAAATATATATATTATATAAATTTTATTGACATAATTTTGTTATTCTTAAATTGTCCTGTAGCTTTAATTGAAAAGTGATTTATAAGTTGACTTTTTAATTTATTATAAAAATTAAAAAAAAATATAAAAATAAAAAAAGATAATGTAACTCAAATAAATTCAATAAGTTAATTTATAAACTTCTTTCAAGTAGGCCAATTTTTTTATTTAAAATTCTATAACTTCGTTTGATTTCTTTGTGTCTTAAATTGGACACACCTATATTGACCCTGTTTGGTAAGACTTATTTCTAACTTATTTCAGTTTTTAGCTTAATTTAAACTATTTTGATGTGTTTGATTCAGTTTAATAATACAGCTTATAATTTTTTGTAAGTCAAAAATCAATTTATTTTTTGAGTGAGGGAGGAGAAACTTAATTTATAAATCAGAAATCAACTTATGTTCAAACGTATAAATTATAAATTATTAAGTTATAAATTATAATCATTTTCCCACCACTCTACTAAATAGGCCATTATGCAGTGGCGATGAAATGTCAAGCTGTCCATTGCACATGGTTTCATATCTTTATTATAAATAAATAAATAAAAACATGTGTTAAGCATACTTATTTTGACCGTGTCTTACAACAAAAAAAAAAAAGTGCTATTTACTTTTTGCTTCCAATATTCTCATGTCAAAAATTATAAGGTTAATTATACTTTATTCTTTCTTTATATTTGATCACTTTTTTACTTGGACCTTTAAAATTTATTTATTTTTACTTTGATCCTTTATGAGAGTATTTTATTTAGATTTTTTTCAGTCAACTTATAACTTATAACATTTGAAAAAATATTTTAGACTGTTTGGTTAAACTTATTTCAAATAATTTCTGATTCTAACAACTTATTTTAACTCAAAAAACTGATTTTGAGAAGCTACCTATCCCTTGTTTCTGATTATCAGTTTCTGTTGTGGACATGTTAATTTATAGTTATACTCTTAGATTTTTTAATTTTTTATTTGTTTAAAAATAGAAAAAGATCCAAATGAACTATAGATTACTATTATTTTTTTATGAGAAATGTAGACAAGTAGTGATTAACAAAAAATAAAAAATAATTTAAAAAGTTATTTCACAACTTATTTAACAAACACTACTCAGTAACTTAAATCAATAATTCAATAGCTACGCCAAACATATTAATAGCTTCTGATTAAAGTCATAATTTATAATTTGTTTTAATAGTTACACCAAACGGGGCCCATGTCTCAACTTTTTTTTAGTTTACTCTTAAAGTTAGGGTTGGTTTGGGATGTTCTAAAAAAGTACACTTTTTGACTTATTGACTTATATGGATTGAGTTTGGGTTGGGTTTGATGTGATGTGTTAGAGAGGTGATGTGATTTAAATAAGATGATGTGACTTAAATAGGATAGTGACTTTTTAACTTTTTGTATTATTTAGTAGGTGCCAAACTTGGCCTTAATTTCTGTTCAAAATTAGACAAAAAATACCATAATAACTGTCACATAACATAAAAATTATATTATTATACTGATATTTAAGTTTATGTCAGAGATGTGAGTTATATATAATAAAATATTTTTATATCATGTGACTGTTAATGTATTTTTTTTGTCTAATTTTTAATAGAAATTAGTTTTAAAAGCAAACTAAAAAAAAAAACTTGAAATATGAAGAGCCCAAGTGGGAAAAAATAAATTTTAAAGGCCAAAATAAAAAAGTGACCAAACATGAAGTAGGCAAAGTGTAATTTATCCAAAATTATATTCAATAATCATTTATTTTATTATTTAATGCGGCACATTACATCTTTAAAATAGAGTTAGGTTTCTTTTCTCTTGAGATTTTAGCGTGAGAGAATTTGAAGGGCTCGTAGAACCTATTATGAGTCTCATTTTGATAATCTGAACCGTTCATTTTGTAGAATTCTCAATATATATTATTCATGAAAAAATTTAGATCAATTTGATAATTGTAACCTTTTTATTTTATTGCATTTGTCTCTAAAAAAATGAATAGTCTATTTCAAAAATATATTTGTCGTTCATATTTTAGAGACAAATGTAACAAAATGAAAAAGTTATAATTATTAGATCAAACTAATTTTTTCATAGATAATATATATTAAGGGTCTTACAAAATGAATGGTTTAAATCATTAAAATAGGATTAGATAATATATATTAAGGGTCTTACAAAATAAATAGTTTAAATCATTAAAATGAGACTCATGGTAAGTCTTATGAATCTCTCAAATTTACTGATATTGAGTCGTGTTTTGAAAAGTTGGTAAAAAATTGACTTTTTAACTTTTTTGGTGACTTTTTTGGCAAAAAGTTAGGTTTTTTTGGATAAAAAAATAAACTTTTTAACTAAAAAAATTAAAAAGCCAAAAAACTTGTTTTTTTAGCCTCTTCTCAAAGTGCTCCTGAGATATCAATATGAAAAAATCTAACCCTTACCGTTTATATGGGATCCAATTGTTTCAAAGTACTTTGTTGTCAATATTGAAATACACACATCATCTTATGAATTTAATAGAAAGTACACAACACAAGTTATTACCTCTATAATTAAAAATCATTAACAAGAGATTACTTTTGTTAGTAGCCTAAAAAATTGCATTATACATCACTGTTTTATATTGAAAATAAATATGACACAATAAATAGACGTACGTCAGGGTCACTAGAGGTTTGCCCGGTCGTTAACTTCAAGGCCCTTAGGATTAGTCCTGGCTTCCCTTAAAATCAGCGGGTTGGGGATACCTGAGTTATCAAAAAAAAAAAAAAAATAGACGTACTTCTAAATCAGCTAGCGGAGGTTTTATTTGGCTTTGACTTTGGAGTTGTTTTAAACGATTTAAATAAGTATATTTTTTAAATTTTTATAGAAAGATATATAAAAAAAGTATACAAGTGATATGACTTAAAAAAAATAAAAAAGTAAAAACATATATTACGACAAGTCATGCCAAACAAACTCTTAAAGTCAGTTTATTAACCCAAAAAAAAAAAGTTTATTTTGTTAAAAAAATCATATCTCATAAAAAATAAAAAATAAAAAATTCTAGTTTAGCCCTTCTAAAAGGTTAGGGAACACTATGGTACACTCTCCTCAAAATATGTGTATTATATGCACCTTGTAAATAAAAAATAAAATGATATAATTTTATATTTTTTAAGTTATAATTAAAATAAAAAATAAAAAAAAAGTCATAACTAAATGTAATATGAGGTATAACTAAAGAACTCATAAGTAATAACTAAAATAATGTCATAACTAAAAAAAATTAATCATAATTAAAGAAAAAAAAGAATATAATTAAAGGTACATATGATATATAATTTTTAAAAGTGTGTATATCAAAATTTATCAAAAAAAATTATTTAAAAAGTCAATAAGTAAATAAATAAGTACCAAACAAATTTTCCTACTATTTGACGTGGCACCAATCACATCATAAAATGGATCCTCTATTAATTTTCAATATTCGCCAGTGCACCGCTCTATTACATAGCATACCAATTAGCAAGGGAAAAAAATATAAATTAGAGGCACATATGATACATAATTTTTATAAATGTGTATTACATAACATATCAATTAGTAAGAAAAAAATATAAAATTTATTAAGGTTAATACTAACAAGTATTTCTGGGATATTTGATAATGTCCATAATAGTATTGTCTTGAGTTTAGTAATTTTTTAATTTTAATTTACTAATGTGTATTTAATGTTATATATTGAGTTTAGTAACTTTTATTTTAAACCAATTATTTAAATTAAATACATTTAATAGTTTTTTTATATTTATTTTTAACCTATTATTTAAAATTGAATAAGTTTCAAGACTCATTAAATGAAATAAAATATTATTGAGTACTTATTGTCAAGTGTCCGAAAAACACTTGTTAGCATAACTCATTTATTAATTTGTATAATATTTTCTAAAAAAAAAAAAAAAGATAATAATAATTTTATTATTTGGGGGTAATTACATTCCAGTGGATGTTAGAAGAAAAAAAAAATATGAAAAAATTTACAATTTTAATTATTAATATTTTAAAAAAATTTCACTAATTTGTAATTACTTTTTTAAAACTCCACTGATGTGATATTTTTCCTTATTTTTTTTAGAAAATTTACATTTTAGTAGAAAAGTGGCAAAAAAATTATATTTTCATGATAGTGTAACTCTCCTATGTCCATGATACAAATTTATTCTTATGTTTAGTGCAACTCTTTATCATTTTTTTTTTTGTAATATAATTAATATTTTGTGATTGTTTCATTTATTTAAAAAAAAAATTTTTTTGGTCATAATTGTATTTCTATATTAGCTAAAACAGCATCAAAGATGCTGATTCTATTTTTGGGACAGGCAAACAGGTCCTCCTAGCTCACACAATGGAGGGCTAGGATTGCATTGCATGTTCTCTCTCTTTTTTATTTTTATTTTTATATCAACTGTGATTAGTGCCCCGAAATTGGGGGCACTAATGCCCCGAAATTTCCCAATCAGGTAAAAAAAAAAAAAAAAAAAAAACAAAGTTACCAAAACAGGAAATTAGTGCCATTAGTGCCAGCAATTTTAGTGCCACAAATCATTTTTCTTTTTATATTTGCAGTGAAAGAAAGAAGTGAAAGAAAGAAGTGGGCCTATTTGAGAGTTCAGATCCTCTCCAACCCTCCCTCTGGTCAATGGCCAGGATTTGATCATGTCATTCCTAACAAAAGCTACGGCTCAAATAAGCTAACCAAAAAAAAAAAAAAAAATTGAATTGAATTCGGCACATCAAAACAGAGACAAGACAGAGGTTTTCATATGAAAGAGACAACAAACAAAAACAGAGAGAGGGAGAGTTGTCTGACGACTATTGTCCGGTGACTACCGGTAATTTCAGCAGTAACAAATCGCAGTAATTTCAGCACAAAAAATGACACCAAAAAAAAAAAAAAAGGAGCAGTAAAACAGCACCAATAGAGCATTACTTTCAGAACAAAATAATAGCAAACCAACAGCAAAATAACACTAAAACAGCAGCAACAAACAACATTAATTTCAGCACAAAAAATGACCAAAAAAAAGCAACAAAACAGGGCTCTAGTTTGCAGTCGTTGAAGCTCTGGTTCGTGGCTGAAATCTTCAGAGTAAGGATGAATGTGCTGAGAAAGAACGAGACAGACAGCGAAAGAGAGGGAGAGAC
Organism: Camellia granthamiana; assembly: GCA_036172215.1. Taxonomy (NCBI): domain Eukaryota; kingdom Viridiplantae; phylum Streptophyta; class Magnoliopsida; order Ericales; family Theaceae; genus Camellia; species Camellia granthamiana. The sequence continues at coordinate 55,327,506 of CM069914.1, read as the reverse complement.
TCTCTATTTTGCTGTGCTGAATTCAATTCAATTTTTTTTTTTTTGATTAGCTAATTTGAGTTGTAGCTTTTGTTGAGGGTAACGTGGCTAAATTCTGACGGCTGACCGAAGGGAGGGTCGGAGAGGATCTGAACTTCCTATTTGGATTCACGTACGCTCTCAAAAACTGGGTCTTATCTACGTGTCAATACATCATAGCCTGTCCGATCCTCTCTCTCAAACTTTACATTTTTTTCATCAATAATGGGGCGACAGTTCACTGGCACACCTATTAGATTTATTTGCGTCACCTGTTTTAAGGGGGAGGGTTATGGAGGAGCTGTTACACGTGTCAGTTAATGGATGCATTAAAAAAAAAAAAAAACAATTCTTTTACGTGTACAGAAATTAGTTACAGTATCCAACATAATTCTTTAACAATTTTTTTGTGTTTGATTGTATAATCGATTTATATATTTTTAAATTAAACCTATTTTGAAAAGTTAAAAAAAAAAAGTTAAATTTTTTGAATTTTTAAATAATAATAATAATGATATGATTCAAATATGTTAATAAATTAATAAATTAATTTTTTTAATTACCAAAATAGGCGTGAGTGTAGTTTTATACTAAAAAAATTAAATAATAAAGAGAAATGCAATTTATTGTTATATTTATTTCACTCCCTCCAATCACGGATTCAAATCTTCTGTCCCAATTTAGCTGATCCATCTCCTTGTACTACCATTCTTACGTTGATAAGTCACCATCAACTAAACTAAATTTAGATTATGATCATATAATAATAAAAATTAAAATTAAAATTAATAAAATATCTAAGTGAGGGGTGCAGACCATACCCCCTTTTTTCTTCTTCTTTTTATTTTTTATTTTTTATTTTTTATTTTTTATTTTTTTAAAGCCATAATAATGAAGGGTGCAGAAATTTGTGTAACCCATACCATATTTGATGGAAACAGTAGGGAGAGGAGTAATTTATTTAAGTAAATTTTCTATTCCATTGGCTACCCATGTTGTGTGGTTACTATTCTACTGCAAGATACCACTCACAACATCTACAGTGATTTAAATAAAATTAATTATGTGTAAAGAAGAAAAAAAAAAAAAAAACCAGGAGAAGAGAGGCATAGATTGAGAGACAAAAGCTATTAGTAGGGCATGGGGTTGCAGACAACATGTTTCTATCTTGTTGAGGAATTAATGGAGGAAAAATAATAATTCAGTGCAAATTTGAAAAAAGAAATTTTGATTAGTGGTAAAATTTAAAAATCTTAATACTTAAAGTGTTAATTTTTTTTTTATGAATATGTAATTATTTTAAGAAGTTCCCACTCATTTGTAATTTTCCGTACTATTTATTATTTTTCATTTTTTACTTTTTGTTATATGAATATTAATGTTTCCTACGCATACAATCAAGTGTTATTCTTTTTTTTTTTTAATCTTGGGAAAAAAAAAAAAAAAACAAGATAGACATGAAAATTTTATTCACTAGATTTTTTTTTTAAAAAATCTTAAAATAACCAATTTCAAGAAGTTTTCTGAATTTTCAAAAAATACTTTTACACAAAAATAAAAACAATATGAAAGTGAAATAAAATATGAAAGCATTAAAAATGAAAACGATACTTCTCAAAAAAAGAGTGGAATTTGTCAATAAAAATTGATTCATACAACCATGAAAAACATAAATTGGGGAAGTTTGGTGATGAAATTTATGTGAAGCCTATAGAACTATTGTTCATATAAATAGGCATCTCCCAAGAACCATCCCTAAGTTTTTTGATTAAAAGTAATGTCATGAACTCATGAAAGTAACATATCAAAAGCTTTAAATCCAATTAAATGAAGTCAATATTTTGATCTATTTACCAAATAAAAATAATAGCATAATTAGACTTTAAAGCATTTAGATTCCATTGGGAAATTGGGATAGATGAATTTCCAATCGAAGGATTTAAGGTTACCCTTTATAAAAAGTATGAGAGCGTTGACTATTAAAACTCTCAAATTCATTATTGAAATCCATGTTTCAATTTGAGTAATTTTTTTTTTTTTTATTGATGTCCTACACCTCTCATTTTATACTTACAAATCCAAATGGAACCCTTATTTTTCGTCAAGTACCATCATAATTGTATTCCCTTTTCTCCTTCTAATCGTGTAGGCAAATTTTCATCTCCAATTAGTTAAAATAGTAAAGACTATTGTTTTAAACAAGACTTACTTCTCTATATTAATCATCAAGAGGGTGAATAAAGTATGAAAACATTTGTCTCACTCCTTATACCATTATTTGTTTCATACTATTTCTGTCATGGATTTAAGTATAACAATATGTGATGGAATATGAGATATATGACAAAATATAAAGTAAGACAGATGATTTAGGCCCAATTAATAGTGTGGGATCATGTCACGCTTCTTGTATAATTCTCTCCTCCATACTCTTTGTCATTAATTTTGGTGATATCTAATATATAATAGGAGACAGAGATTGAAATATATGATTTGTGCTCAATGAACAATATAAATGGAGCCATTGACATACTAAAAGCCTTGTATCATTGACTAAATGACTACCAATTTGTTGTCTTTTTTTTTTCTTTTTTTTTCTTTTTTTTTTCTTTTTTGGTCATAATTTGGTTATTACAATTGTAATTGCATCAATTTTATCCTAACATTTTTCATGTAGAGTCAACTTATCAAGTTGATAACGTTTCTTTAAGAATTGAACTGAAATTGAAGAATAAAATAATTAATTCACTCTTTTCAAAGCGATTTAAGAATAAATTATAGTAATTACGGCTATAATTTGTGTTCATTGGTGATGCAAGTAGGTGCAACTAGGCTTTAGGAGGGATCTAAGAACATGGCACATGAAGTGTAGCTTTGGCTTTGTGCTAATGTACTATGTAATAGATGTATGTGATACCCTTTGTATATATGCATATTGAAAAGGCATCAAGTATTGAAGCACCTCAACTCCCAAAAAAAAAAAAAATTGTCAAACTTGTGGGGACACTTGGGCTGTGGATATTTGCATGGTGCTCCCAAATTGAGTGAGAGAGAGAGAGAGAGAAGGGCATAGTAGTGTTTTGGATTAATTATGCTAGCAGCCTCTGTAGTTTAGAATATATTATTTTAATTTTTGACTTTTAAATTGTGATATATTTAATTTTGAATTTTAAATTTTAAATTTTCTTCCAAATAAAAATAATCAAAGATGTTTCCTTTACAAACGGTCTATTTCAAAGGTAAAGTCATCATATAATTTATTTGTATTGGTTGACTTGTATGTTGTTTGAAATGTAATGAACTTTTTTTAATTTTTTAACAAAACTAACCACTCAATATATGATCATCATCCACGTCCACACTAAAAAATAAGAGTTAATTACACTAATAGTCTCTATAGTTTGGAACTTGTGTCACTTTGGTCCCTGACTTTTCAATTGTGACACATTTAACCCTGAATTTTGAATCTTGTTCCAAATAAGGACAATTGAAAATATAATTAGATTTTTCAAGGGTAAAATCGTGAATTTGATAAAATATAAACTAATTTGACAAAAATAAATGTCAAAAATTATTTTTATCCACTAATGATAAAATTATGTAAAATTAATAAAAATTACATGATTAATTTTTTAAAATTAATTTTACATAATCATCATCCAAACACATAATAAAAATTAATTTGGTAAAAAAAATAAATAAATGTCTAAAAGATTTATCAATTTTACATAATTTTATTTTTAGTAGGTAGAAATAATTTTTAAAAATTCAAAAATATTTGTTTGACATTTATTTTTATCAAATTAGTTTATATTTTATTAAATTGAAAATTTTACCCTTGAAAAATCTAATTATATATTCAATTGTCCTTATTTGGAACAAGATTCAAAATTCAGGGTCAAATGTGTCACAATTGAAAAGTCAGGAGCCAAAGTGACACAAGTCCCAAACTATAGGGACTATTTGTGTAATTTGCCCAAAAAATAATTTAGTAAAAAAATAAAAATATAAAAGATTTATCATTTTTATATAATTTTATTTTTGGTGTGTATAAATAATTTTTAATTTTTTTTTTGATATTTATTTTAGTCAAACTAATTTATATTTTATCAAATTAACAAATTTATCCTTAAAATAGAATAGCAATATGTTCAATTATCTTTATTTAAAATAAAATTCAAAATTTAAAATTAAATATATCACAATTAAAAACTGTGTGATCAAAATAACACAAGTTTCAAATTCCAGGACCGTCGTCAGTGTTATTGGGTCTAGTGTTTTACTACAAAAGCCCCCATAACAACACAGAACAGAGAAGCCCCATAACAACACAGAACAGAGACATACAGAGACAGAGAGAGAGAGAGAGAGAGAGAGAGAGAGAGAGATGGAGAGAGAAAAGGAAATGAAGCAATCAAAATTCAAGAGGGTATGTGTGTTCTGTGGGAGTAGCCCAGGAAAGAAGAGCAGCTACAAAGATGCTGCTATTGAGCTTGGGAGGGAATTGGTATATATTACTCTACTGCTCTCTGTTTTTAGCTCTGTTTCTAGCAATTTAACAACTTTGCTTCTCAAGAAGTGGTTTTCTGTCATGAAACATTCTATTTATTGAATCAAAAGATGTTCCAAAAGCTCTATTGTTGATCACTACTATGAATTGATTCATCAATTCATGTCCTTGTCTAAATTTTCTGATATGTCCCATTTGAAAATTCCAGACTGAGGGTTTTCCTCTCTCTCTCTCTCTCTCTCTCTCTCTCTGACATTTTAGTTAGCCCATCTTATTTATGTACATATTGGATGTATGAGATGTACTTAAGTTGTACTCTTCTTTCAATGAATGTTAACAACCCCAGTTCATCTTTCTTCTCTATCAAATCAAATTGTGTTTGATTAGGGGATTTGAGAAAGAATTTGAAAAAGAAAATGGAAAATATAAGTAAAATATGAATAAAACATATTTATATTTCACTTAGTTTCACATATTTTTTTCTTTTTCTTTTCCAAATCCCTCCTCAAATCTCTTAACTACACACAACATTAATGACATGTACTTGGATGATTCTCTCTCTCTTTAATTGTACTTTGAATTCAAAAATGGTAAACTGGGTAATTGGATGATTTTTTCATGGATTTGTTGAAGGTTTCAAGGAACATAGATCTAGTTTATGGAGGAGGGAGTATTGGATTGATGGGTTTGATTTCCCAAGCTGTTTACAATGGGGGTTGCCATGTTCTCGGGTAAGTTTATTTTCCATTCTTTCTCCAACTTTTTCATCAATATATGATTAAAAAATAAAATATCAAGGGTTGACAACAAATTTTTAATTGAGTTTGGAAATATTTTTTGGTCTTACTAGCCTGATATTGCTATATAAACAGGATTTTTATACAATTTATTTATTTATTTATTTATAGAATGATACAATGTTTTGTATTCTATTTTAAGGCATAAAAATATCTATCATTGTGGCTCAAAGTTGTAAAAATATTACTGTTTTATGAATTGTTTATGTAAAAAATTTGTTTGTAACTAACTAATTTGTTGTCATGTTGTTGTCTCCAGAGTAATTCCCAAGACCCTTATGCCTAGAGAGGTATGTTTGCTACTACCCTAATCTTGTTATTTAAAAATTAAAAAAAAAAAAACAAAAATTTGACATAAAATATAAATATAAAAAATCAACCCATGGAAGTAGTCCAACAGTTTAAAGTTGTAACTAGAACCAAACGTAAATTCAAAAAAATTGTGTTTCAGTAAACCTAATTTATTGAGAAGAAGTGATAAAAATTTCATCAAGAATTTTAAAGTATGGTTAAGATTGAATTGGTACGTTTTTTAATTTGAATTACATATTTATATTTTTTATTAAATATTTCAAGTACGGAATATTACTATTTGTGTTCAGCTCTGACCAACAATATTTTTAATTGTCTGTTAAATAATTATAATTTATGAATGATTGCACGTATTTAAGATTAATCAATAAAAATAATTCAAAATGCCCCTATGTTGGAAGATTCCATGTCAAAAATTTGAGAGAGGAAGAGAGAGAAAAATAAGAGAGAGAGAGCATTATCTACAATTTTTTCCTTTAGCTCGAGTGGGGTGTTTTCATCTTGTGGTAGCAACTATTACTAGTTATCATGGATATGGATTTCACACTTGTCTCTTCAGGGACTTTTGTAAAGGTACCATGTGGAAGTTTCTAAGTGGTTACATTTTTTTTCTTTTTCTTTTTTCACTTGGGTTTTCAATATCTTTTCACTTCCTTGATATTTTTCTTGGTCTCGAAGTTCTTCTTATTTATTTATTTATTTATTTATTTATTTTTGATATGCATTTTCTTTATTTCTACTTTTATTTCCTGCTAAAAAATTATCTATTAAATTGATTCTGACGCATGAAATTTTGATCAATACATCAAAAAAATTTAGACATCATAAAAAGTTTGAAACCTGACATACACATCAAAAGACTAAAGTCTTATGAACATATGACATCAAGTGATATTTAATCTTTTATCTTTTCCCAAATATTAGAATATTCCGACTCATGTTCTATACTAAATACTAGGCCCACCAAAACTATAATAGACCGCACGCTTCCATAATATCATCTTTAGTAACTTGTGTGACATGAAGCCCTACATTTCATTTGATATCGGAATCGTCTAATCCATGTCAACCTCACGTACCACAAGTTGGATCTTATTCTAAAAATAATGTTATATAGAAACAGATTTCTAATTATCATTGAACATTGTTAGTAGGGTCTGCACTAATAATTATGAGCGAGACTCGTAACTTTGTGTGTAATGATATTATAAAAAATAAAAAAAGAAACATTTTCCTACCTCCAATTAGCACTCATTATTGCCTCTTTGCACAAACACTCTTGAATAGTTTCTTCAGAAATTTGGGCAGCCTAAGAATTCTCTCTCTCTCTCTCTCTCTCTCTCTCTCTCTCTCTCTCATATGTGAATTTTTGTATGGGGCATTGGACAAACATGGTGATCTACTGAATTGCAGCTAACTGGGGAAACAGTTGGGGAAGTGAAGGCAGTAGCAGACATGCACCAAAGGAAGGCAGAGATGGCTAGAAATTCAGATGCCTTTATTGCATTGCCTGGTTTGTCTTCCTCAAACTCTTAGGCATTGTTTGGTTCACTGCAATACAAGTTGAAATAAAATGATCATTTCATTGAAGATACACTCATTTCATATTTAGTTCAGTAAAAAGAAAAGAAAAAGTACATTTCAAATGCAATTATCATTCACTAATTTAGGTGAATGGTCATTCCATTCCTGACCAAATGCACTCCAACGAACCAAACAAGTGTTAAATAGAATGGGTATTTCTCTACCTTCTAATGAAAAATAAATAAATAAATAAAATCTAATAAATTGGTGAGTGGTAATTCTATTTACATTTTTTTCTCCAAATTTTTCCCAAAATAAATATAGAAATGAGTATTCGGGCCCATTGTATTTCAAGTGAACCATACACTAAATTTTCTTACCCCTGGAATTTGGTAGTGGTCCCATATTTTGGTCGTTTATTGTATTTTGGTTGTTTATTGTACCAAACATTCACCAAAATAAGAAAAATGAAAAAACAGTACCTTTGCCAACTACTGTCCATTGTTTGCCCCATCAATTGCAAAAATGACAGCAGACTATTGTCTATGTTCATTGGCACGGAATTGTCTGTTTTGATTTTTTACATCCTCATTTCAAACCATCTCCCCACCATATAATGTTTATGTTCTCGTTTTAAAAAAAATTACTTATTTGATACGATGTATTAAGGAAAGGTTTGAGACAGGTGATAGACAAAATTAAGACAGACAATTTCACTCTATCCTTAACACAACATGTTTTCCCTCTTAAAACTTAGACCTAGTCTAGGTTTGGTCCCCAATGATGTTGGTTTATAAGGATTTTTTTTTCTTTTTTCTTTTAACTAGTCGATTGGAGATAATTGGTTAATATTGGGAGATACAATATACTGAACAAAGTCCAACAATTTCATCGGACACAATATGTCACATACTTGAGAATAACTCGAACTCATGATCTAAACAATCAACGTACCTAAATTGACAACCGAATGCCATTGACCTACACGAATACTAGTAATAGCAGATGTTGATTGAATAAAATTGTGTTCTTGGATAAAGGTGGTTATGGAACTCTTGAAGAGCTTCTTGAAGTGATAGCATGGGCTCAACTTGGCATCCATGACAAACCGGTAATTGTTCATGTTCCTTTTGTTTTGTATTTTTTAAAAAATGAAAACAGAAACAAAAACAAGACTCGTCTTCTGAAGAAGAAAGTTTAGAAAGGCTGTCGAACCATCTCAAAAACAAGCTCCACTTTGGTAAATATATGTGTGTAGGTTGGATTGTTGAATGTAGATGGGTACTACAACTCTCTCTTGTCATTCATTGACAAAGCAGTAGAGGAAGGTTTCATTAGCCCAAGCTCGCGCCACATCATCATATCAGCCCCTAACGCGAGGGAGTTAGTGAAGAAATTGGAGGTAAAAACACTCAATAGGAAGACAATTAATGTAGATAACTGTTTCTTGTCACAAAAGTCTCATGCACTGAAACAGCACTTTTAATGAATGATTTTTATTGGTTTTTGTTTTCAGGAGTACATTCCCGGGCATGAAAGAGTTGCTTCAAAGCTGAATTGGGAGACAGAACAATTAGGTTACACCCCAAAATCGGATATCTCAAGGTGAGTAGGTCTGGGAAGAGATCAAGTTGTTGCCATGGAGGGACTCATTTTAGGAGACTTGAATTTTCCCCGTGTAGGGAATTCTTTTTCATTTTTGTTTTTGTTTTTGTTTTTGCTTTCTTGTTTTGTCAACTGCAAAATTTGTCCTCAATATATGAAGTTTTTTTTTTTTTTTTTTTTTTTTGGGGGGGGGGGGGGGGGGGTGGCGGAGTAATTGTTCTTCTGATGGTTAATTTGATTCACTAGAAATAAAAGGAAGACAATATGAAATCTTATGAGTTATAATCAATGGTTGTTGGCAAGATTCTAACCCCTGATTGTTATCCAAAGCAAGCTGTTAAGTTTAAGCTACTAGAAATAGACCGACTCCAAAGATATATTTAAAAAAAGGGCTTTGATTTGTGGCACTAATTTGTTGAGCACTAATGGCACTAATTTCTATATCAGGTAAAGAAAAAAAAAAAAAAAAAAAAACAAAGTTACCAAAACAGGAAATTAGTGCCATTAGTGCCAACAGTTTTAGTGCCACAAATCATTTTTCTTAAAAAAAATATGCAAGTTTTAATACTGGTATTGATCTTTTAATAGCCTCACTAAAAATATGAAGTTGATGAATAACATATTAAAAAAAATCCAAAAGAACACTTCATTACCACAACAATTACAATTAGCCCAATGGTTGGGATTGGCAACTGAGTAAAACAGTAAAATCTGCCCTCAAACGATATTTTAGCCAAAAAGTCAAAAAGTCAACTAAAACTAGTCACATCACCTCTCTACTTTTCTGCACATCTTTTCGTTAAAAGCCAAAAAGTTACTAAAATAACCTGTTCCCAAACGAGGCCGTATTGAAAATGGACAGTTGTAATCTAACAATGTATTGTTACAAGCTCAACAAAAGAAAAAAAAATAATCAATCTTTGTTATTGGTAAGAATTGATCTTTAATCTCTTGTGTTGGATTGTACACGAATAATCAACTCAACAAATTATTTGATTAGATTAACTTTGGCATCAAATCACATATTGTTTTTATATACCATTCTCTTGACCTCACTTTAATTTATGGATATGTATTGGCCAAGTGCACTCTCATTCAATTATGATTTTATTTTTATTTTTTTAGCACATTATCGCCTCGTTTGGAAAGTAGTTATTTTTTTACTTTTTAGCTATTTGATTATTTTAGGCCTCGGTTAGGAATAAGTTATTTTAGTAATTTTTTTACTTTTTGACTAAAATATGAGATAAACAAACTAGTATGTTTAAGATGACTTTTTGATTTTTTACGTAAAGATGTGTGAAAAGTAGAGTTTTGACTTTTTGGTATAAATTGTTGTTGTTTTTTTTTTTTTTGGGTGACTTTTTGACTTTTTGGCTAAAATCACAATTTTTAGGCATTTTATGTTTGGGAAGTTGGGTTGATTTTTTTGTTAATTGTTGTATTGAAAAATGTGTTTAAAATGATGTTAAAAGCTAAAATGACAAATTTGTCCCTAACCTAATACATTCATGTTTTTTCAAAATTGGTCTAAAGAGGCAAAATTGTCATTTACTACTTGTGGTGGTAGGCTGTCAACGTGATAGTAGTAGGCTGTTAATGTGACAGTGGCTTAGGCTACTTTTTTTTATTTTTTTTTATTTTTATTTTTTTTAATATTGGTCAATGGCTTAGGCTACTCTTTGAAACAATTTGACTTTTTTAGGATTTAAGGCTAATTTAACCCCAAAACTTTGGTTCCTAAACTGTGCCTATGCATTATTTTTTATGGTTTGTTGGGATTGTTTCAAAGGTTGAGCAAGATCTAAGACCAGTTGTCATGTTCTTTCATTTGAGCTCTCCCCCACTTATCACTCCTTGTCTTAGAATTCAATGATCACCCACATTAATAATAATACAGAGAAATTGGGTGTGTAACATACACTTGGTTATTTGGTTTGATTTTTTTTATTTTTTGTAAAAAAATTTCATATTTTAATCATTCTTTTTAATATATTTTTAGATACACATAATTTAGATGCATCTAAAAAATAAAATAAAAAAATTGATTAAAATGTTTTAAAAAATTATTAAAAACAAATAAAAATTCAAACAAAAATATGTGTATATTTTTGTTTAGGTTTTTGTTAGTTTTTAGTGAATTTTTTTTCATTTTTATTTTTTTAAACTTTTTAGATGTATCTAATTTTGGTGTATTTAAAAAGTAAAAATAAAAATCCAAAATACGAAAAAATATTGAGAAAATTATTTATAAGTCCTATTATAGAGACTTATTCTACATATGGTCCTAAGTAAAAACTTATGTTCCCATAAGTCTTGGGGGAAGTTGGTTGACACATTTACCCTCGAAATTAGTTGTTAATATCATAAATAATGGCAAAACCACATATAGGAAATTGGATGTTACCATATATTATATTTATGTGGATGTGAATTTGAAATTCAAAATACACGTGATATTTGGCGATTTCTGCTTTGATTAGGCAAAATTTTAGGGAACAAAATAAATTAAATATGTTTTGTGTCTTCATTCTAATGTGAATTGTTTGTTCATTTGAGAACATTTTGCACTACAAGAAAAAATACTTTTGGCGACCACCTATTTTGAGTTGGTCACAAATAGTCCACTTTCTGCGACTAAAATTTTTTTGGTCGCTGATGGGTATGTTTTCGCAACCCACAATTTTTTGGTGGCTAATAGCTAATTTTTGGTGACCAAATACAAATTTGGTCGCAGAAGGTCGTCTTTTGGCAACAAAAAAATAAGTTGGTCGTGAATGACTTAACTATTGGTGACCAACTACAAATTTGATCACGGAAGATCACCTTTTAGCGACTAAAAAATAAGTTGGTCGCGAATAACTTAACTATTGGTGACCAACTACAAATTTGGTGGCGGAAGATCACCTTTTGGCGACCAAAAAATAAGTTGGTCGCGGAAAATTATGCTGGGATAAATTTAAAAAAAAAAAGAGGGTAATATTGTAAGTGTAATTTCTTGTAGTGTCGAAACCCACCATCGAGAGGAGAAGGGGCGCGATCCGATTGCTAGGTTCGATGGAATGGTGGGAATGAAATACCATCTCCGGTGAACGACAAGGAAGGATGGCTCCAAAACATAAGTGCGGCTTTCCTCCTGTTTTGCAATGTTCATTCATTTGATTTTGGTTAACAACCCATAACTAGGGTTTATGTGAATATGAGATCTTTGATAATTTCGGTTTCTTTCAGTTAGAAGATGTAATGGTAGTTGTTTATTTTGTGAGTTTTATGAGGATTAAAGATTTTTATAGTTCTCAATTTGAAGATAATATATATGTGGGGGTTGTCAACTGTGTGTTATGTGACTTAGTTGTTGGTGTTATAGGATGGGGGTTCGGCGGGTTGTCAAATTTGGGTGTGTTATGTGTGATTCGTTATTGTGTTGTTAGTTATGGGGTCTATTTGCTTATTTGTTTTTTTGGAATCATGCAAATGATTGTGTTTGGTAGTTTGATTTTTGGGAGTTCACGTTATGGTACGATGTCGTTTGGTTGTACGCATTAATTAACAAAAATAGGTTGTTAGATGTGATTGGTGCCACGTCCTTGTGTTATGTGTTGTCTAGTTTCTGAATGTGATTGTAACCCAATGGTAAATTACTTTGAATGTGAATGTGACCCCATGTAAATAAGTTATAAATGGGAATTGGACCCCATATGAATATTTTGTGAATATTAACATGACCTCATTTCTGAATGTGAACGTGAATTAGTGGGACTATTTGTACATTGTCACGTTGTGTTACAACGCCATTTGGTTGTTTGCATTCAGTAAAAAAAAGTAAGTTGTCAAACGTAGCTAGTGCCACGTCCATGTTTGACGTACTTTAAGGTTTGTGAATGTGACCAAATATTCGTGGGAGACTGTGCGTACATTGTTACAGTGAGTCAAACAATGCAATTAACATGATTTGGGGATGTGGTTGTGGTTGTGTTTCATGTCACCATTTGAAGTTGGTATGTTTGTGTTCGTAGTGGGTTGGTCGTCAAGATTCACGTAGTACATTTTTGTTTATATTTTATTTCACATTATTTTATGAATCGGCATGCGTGACATTATTCATGATTACGTCGAGTACTTTACCGTCACATTTTTAAGTGTGTGTGGGTATGTGGGTACATAATTACGGCTTAATTTGTAAAATGTGTGGTGAGGTAATTTTCTTTATAACGTCAAGTGTATTCCACGGGACAAATAAAACATGTGTTTAACTCTGAATGTGAATGTGAATTTTTAGGAGAATGCTAGTTGTTTGTCACAGTGAGTCGAATAATGCGCATAACACTAAATCGGGTTGTGGTTGTGATTTCAATTGCACATTTTATGTTATCACATTCATGTTCGTGTTGGTAGTGTGTTGTACACCAATATTCACGCAACCCAGTCTCATTTATATTTTGACATTATTCAACAAATTGGCATGTGTCCCATTGTTGACTTTCACGTTGCATACTTTAGTGTGATATTTGTAAACGTGTGTGAGTATGTAGGTACATAGTTATGTGTTAATTTTTGAAATATGTGGTGGCGTAATTTCCGTATCAACATCAATTGTATTGTGCGGAACGAATAATACGCCTACGGGTTGTTGTTTGTGTTTGGTAGATTTGGTTCATGTTTCAATTTCCATATGTCACATTGTCTCTCACAACATCATATTCACAAAGTTGCACATATCCATTAAATTTTGTCACATTCGTGTTCGGGGTGTGTTACACGACAATCGTTTCACTTCACATTATGGCTTTTATTGTCACATTATTTGATAAAATGGCATGTGCCAGATAATGCTATATGTTGTGTTATATCATGTATCACATTGTTCCGTATATGTCAATTTGCATAATATTTTGTAAAATTTGATATTTACGTTGTTTGTTTTTGGGCTAAAGACATTAACACCCATAAACACATGTTCGTCATTTTTAATTTTTCCTAATAAACCAACAGTTTTGTGGTGCTTTCAATCACAACGGTATTGTGCCCTTTGGATTATGTTCACATGATTTATAAGTACATTCATACTAAAGAATGATGTGCATTAAATTGTGTAGCTCAGAAAAGGCATGTTAATCTAACACAAGTGAAACGTAATGACACGTGAAAATGTTGTAATTAATTTTGATTTTTATCGAATGAAGCAAAAACATATCTTCAGGCATACTTATTGAATGTGTTGGACTTGAAATGTTGTATTGTCATCCAATTAGAATGTTAATGTATGGTGTGGGTCTATTAATGGGTGTGAATTGAATACATGTATTATTACATCTTATCTTATTATATGTCAATGTTCACAATGAACATATTCACTCATTTTGTCACATACTGCTATTAATTTCCAATTCACTTTAGTTATTATTGGTTATTTGTTTGTATATGAAATGTGAAATGTTTGTGGCATGTTTATCAGGAGGTACAATTAAGGCTACACCACAAAAAGGGTCCAATGCGAAAGTAAACACCCATGAAGGAACTACATCTGCTAAAAGACGACAGTGTCTATCTCCGTCACGAAATGCGAACGCAGTAGGGCAAAATAGTGTTGGAAAAGGAAAGAAGGTCAAATACGAACTTTAACAACCATTGACCAAACCACCTAGATTTTGCTACCGGTCTAACATCGCTGGGATTGTGAAGGTTGTGGTAGCGTCAAATCTAAAAGATGAGCATTTGCATCATCTTTAGAAAACATCGTTCTGGCTTCTGTTTGATGCAATGCGAAAAATTGAACCAAATCAACATGATTTCCAAAAATGCGATGACATTGTAATGAGAATCATTCAAACATTTGTTCTAGAGAAGTCCGCTTTCATGATTAGTGGAAAACACATTGAGTTGACAAGCATCGATATACAGCTGATATTTGGAATCCATGGTGGCAAGCAAAGTTTAGATGTGTCACATGGGCCAAGACTTCCGACCGACTTCATCCAATGGAGGTGTCCCTACATAGTACGCATAAACTTAAAGACTATTAAAGAACTGTTAATGAATGCATTATTGGAGAACATAAGTCAGGACCACCAGGATGTCGCAAAGTTACTGTGTTTGTACTTATGTGGAAAGTTGTTCTTTGCCACTTTGGGCGAGACCGTGGGATGGAGGTTTGTCCAGGTTGTTAAGGATTTAGACAACATGAAAGCATATGATTGGGCAGAAATAATATGTGCAACATTGATGGAGTCAATTAAAGGATTCTACTCTAAGCCTGAGAAAGTTACTGGATGTGTAACATTGATTGGTTACAAAGATAAGATTTGTGGATATCGATTAGCTGCATGATGTTCAAGTATGCATTTGTGTTAGTGTTAGTGTAAATATGAGATGTGACAATTTATATTTGTGATTTTTTTTTTCTTTTCTTTTTACGAGTTATAATAGGAGAGCTGCACATGAGTCATGTTGAACGGAAACACTTGGTTGCATCATTTGTCCCATGTTCAATAGAATGGACCATCACAAAGGCGAATAAGGTGAAGAAACTTGGAGCAAATGCCGAATGTTCGTATCGTAGTGGGGTTGGTGGGAACACGGGTTCAAGTAATGGAACAATTGTAGATGACAGCATTTTGGGTTCGACTAATGGTATTCTTGTCCATGGACTCGATAACGTAAAAGAAAATGTACAACATGAAAGGGGTGCGAACAGAGGTGGTGCTGATAGTAATGGTCATTGTGGTCAGTTTGTGTCTACGTTTGAAGAATACTAGAAAGCATTGGGTAAATTGGTGTGCTCAAGCTAGAACTCTGCTGTAAATGTGATGTCATATCTGATTTAGAGATACAACTATTAACAATGAGGGCATCAAACGAAGAAAAATGTAGGAAATTAGCAAATGAATACACACTGTGCAATAACCAGAAGGATTATGAGATAGAAAGGATAAAGCAACTAGTGGCTGAGCTTAACAACAAAAACGCCAAGCTTGTGGATCAGTTAGAGGAGTATGCAGTGCATGAATACACCAAAGCAACTGCTGGTGTATAGGATATGAAGCAAAGTCATCCGAACATGTACCATTATGAGACAAACATACTTGACATTATGCCATTGTCGGCGTCATCTCCAGCTGACGTGAATGAGAATGTAGAGTTACGAGGGGTGGATACTGGAATAAGAACTATGTTGCAGAACTCGCTTGTGAGAAACATTAAAAATAAAAATAGGAAGGAGCACAAGCTGCCAGAGTATGAGTATCCCTTGGTTTTGGGGAGGTTGAAGAAACCATCCGATGGTGATGTGGTCGATGTAGGTGAGTGTGCCGATAAGCATATCATGCACGATGATATTATAGAGGTTGATGACCTTACAGAGCCGGAGAGAACATTTTCTCGGTTTGACTTGACTAATCGTTTGCCGATTTGGAAGTTGTTATCAACACAAGAGAAAGACAAGCTTAAAAAAGCTCACGAGAAAGGTGAGGATAGGTACGTTTCCAAACTTACTTTTACCAATTTGCATTTGTATATGAATTTAGTGTTTAACAATGTCTTGTTGAATTGTTAGTGTGCATGTCTGGACTGGGCAGAATGGTTCCAATTATGTGTGTTTTAATGACATACGGGCACTCGTTAAGGGACTGACGTTACGAGCCAATGTAAGTATGGTATCCATCATTATTCTTGCAACGTTTGAAGATTGTGAACATGTGAACGCGTTTTAGTAATGTGTATATGAGTCAAGTGAAGTCATAGATGTTTTACTTGTGCACATAGGTAATTGATGCGTACACGGAAATGCTAATGTATGAGCATCAAATCATGTCACCTGGATCCACAGATGAAGAGAAATCATGTATTTTCAGCACTTCATGTTTGGTAAGATATGACATTTGATAAATTGTTGTTAGAAATTTTGGTTGCGTTTGATAGAGTTTTGTAAATATGATTTGAGTATAAGTTGTATTTTGAGTTTGTGAGTTGTGAAATTATGATTTGAGTGTAGAAAATTTGTTTGGTAATGGTTTTTGAATAGAGTGTTAAATTGAGTTTTGAAAGTTTGATGTGAGATGTGAAATAAGAAAATTTGTTTGATGATGAGTTTTCAAAATAGTTTTCAAAACTTAATTCAACCTATAATTGATAATCAAAAACACAACTCATATATCAATATCCGTATTTTTGATCAACAATCATAACCAAACTATTTTTAAAATACTCAAATAAAAAAATATGATTTTTTTTTCAATTAATTGTTTTTAAGTAATTTTTTTGAATAATTTTTTTTTTCAAATATTTTTTTTTAAATAACTTCTATGTCAATTATTTTGTATAAATTAATTTTTCTGTCAATTAATTTTTTAGGTCTGTACAAACATTTTGTACAATACGTTTTTAATATTTTTCAAAAATTTTGTTGAAGTCAACAACTTTGGAGATTACATATTGATAAAAATTAACAAAAATCAGTATGTTCAATATTTTTAAATACAAACCAAAACATAAACGTTACCAAACATTATCAACGTTTTTTCATTTATTAAAATTTAATTAATTTAATAAAAAAATCATTTCTTTTTGTTGGTGCATTATTGTCACCTAACTCTCACCCACTCGTGAAGGTCATATAATCGGGGGCAAGAGTGATATTTGTATACAAAATGACCAATTCGCCCCTCTTGATTTGAATGGCAGGTTGTTATGTAAGAACAAAATAAAAAGGGTAATACTGTAATTTCACTCATCCAATAGACCTACAGCATGTCAGTTCATCACTATGCGATAAAGGAAACGAAAGAAGAAGCCAAAAACCTGCAAACATAGTTAGTAACGAAAGAAATCAAAAATAAGTAAGGAAAACAAAAAAAAATAATCAGTAAGAAATGAAAAGTAAATAAGAAAAAAAAATTAAAAAAAACCCCTTCTGGACCTTCTGAACCTGAGACTTTATATAAGTCAATATCTCTGCATTCGTTTAACCACACCATCTCATTCCAACAACTTCAGCAACTCCTTCACCCTACAATATTGACTACATTCAGTGTACATATCCGTGTGAAGGAAGAGAGAAGAGGTTAGTTTGAAGCCCAGTTCATATTCTTGATAGCTTCAGAGCTGAGTTGCAGGAAGGCGAAGAATCCACCATACGGGACAACTGGCCGGTCATCCAGTTTCAACCACCAGTTCGCCTTCTGCGCTCAATTTCGCTATCTATTGGTTGCTTTTTAGCAGAGGCTCAGTTTGCCTATCTGTTCCTTGTTTTTTCACACCAACATCATACATTTTACTATACATTTTTCATACATTTTTTTAACTTTTGCAATCATCATGCCGAGAACAAAAAGAGAGAGACCCGAACGTGGTGAAACCTCTAACCCTATACAACGTCAACCACAACAATAACATCATCGCTATCCAACTGTTGATTTTCTCACATATAATCACGAACAAGTGTAAATCTACCAATTTTGCAAATCAACCAATTGTTATGGGGAGAAAGGTAAATCTACCTTCTCAATATGTTCCACTGTTGCTGGGCAGACTGGATACAATGGGATGGTTACCTTTAACTAATTTACCACATAAGGTATATCCCCGTCTTGTATATTTATTTTACCTTCACTTGACATCTGCTGAGGGACAAGTGGAACAGTTCAATCTGACCTCTTATGTGAAGGGAGAAGTAATCACACTCAACCCTCGCACTTTCGCAGAAATTATTAGAGTTGAAACAGGAGATTTGCAATGCCATTTTCAAACTGAGGCTCAGTTAGCTAACATTGTAGGTGATCTAACTGAGGTTTATACCACAATTTGTGAGAGCCGATTCACCGGCACTAATTTACAAGCAAAACATTTAAAGCCCCACATTCGTATTCTTCATCGATGGATATTTGAAAATGTCACTCCCAAAAAAGGACATTTTGATCATGTTCCATGTTTTAATGTTTATTTGTTATATTGTTTTGAAATTGGACAAAAATTAGATTTACGCTACATATTACTGAAAGAAATGATGGTTGCAAAACTTGGTACTCTCAGTGGCCGGTCACTACCTTTTGGAGCTTTGTTAACCAAAATTTTCAAAGCGCATCATGTCAACTTTGAAGGTGAAGTAGATGTGAGAATCACTTTACTAATTTCTGAGTACACACTGACCCGAATTGGTGGTGCTGAAAACTTACTAGGCTCCATTAATTTTGAAAATAAACCAATACCTGATGAGGAAGAACCCAATGACAATGTCATGCCACCAAATGAACAACCCCAATATTGGACTGATTATTTAGCGTTGTACAAGAACGGTACAATCAGCGCCTACAATGGGAATAACAAATGGCTAATCAGGTTAATACATTGGGTGCTCGGTTCGATGAATTTGCCGCCACTTAGAACTCACTAATTCAACAATTTGGTGAGTTTCGTGTAGACTCAAGGAGACGTGATGAAGTGACAAGGAACCGCATTGATCAGGTTGACTATCGAGTCACTCAGATGTACCATCACTACTTCCCTCCACCTCTGCCACCACCACCACCTGACAATGATACTTAATTTGTTTCGATGAGCGTTTAAATGGTTCACACATGCTGTGGTTACATTTTGTTTTCTTATTTTGTTGTGGTTATTTTGTTTTCTCATTTTGTTGTGGTTATTTTATTCTCATTTTGTTGTAATCTTTTGTATTAACGTAATGAATCGTAATTTTTTTTCTGCACTGTAAAATTAACCAGTGACAATGTTATAACAATTTGTGAGTTATATTATGAAATTAAAAAAAACTCGTAAAAAAATTAATAAAAAGAAATTAAAATTAATAACAAAGCCTTTATTTCAATAAAATGAAAAAATTAAAATTAAAAAAGTCTACGAATTAATAAAAAAAAACCATTATTTTAATAAAACGAAAAAAACAAATTAAAAAAAAAAATCGGCTCAAATGAAATAAAACAAGTTAAAAAAATTAATAATTATACTTTTTTTTAATAAAAAAGAAATAAAAATTAATAAAAACTTATTTGGTATAATATCTGAAAATAACAAAACCATTATGTTAACATGAACAAAAAAATAATTAATAAAAAGAAATTAAAATTAATAACAAAGCCTTCAAATTGTTTTAAAATGAGAAAAGTAAATTAACAAAAATATGTCGTCTACAAATTAATTATAAAAAAATTAAATCAATAACAAAACCATTATTTTAATAAAATGAAAAAAACAAGTTAAGAAATAAAATTCGGCTAAAATGAAATAAAAAAAGTTAAAAATTAATAATTATACATTTTCTTTAATGAAAAGGAAAAAAAAATTAATAAAAACTTGTTTGGTATAATATCTGAAAATAACAAAACCATTATGTTAACATAAATAAAAAAACAATTAATAAAAAGAAATTAAAGTTAACAACAAAGCCTTCAAATTGTTTTAAAATGAGAAAAGCAAATTAATAAAAATATGTCGTCTACAAATTAATTTAAAAAAATTTAAATTAATAACAAAACCATTATTTTTATGAAATGAAAAAAACAAATTAAGAAAAAAAATTCGGCTAAAATGAAATAAAAAAAGTTAAAAATTAGTAATTATACATTTTCTTTAATAAGAAGGAAAAAAAATAATTATAATAACTTGTTTGGTATAATATCTGAAAATAACAAAACCATTATGTTAACATGAACAAAAAAACAATAAATAAGAAGAAATTAAAATTAATAACAAATCCTTCAAATTGTTTTAAAATGAGAAAAGTAAATTAATAAAAATATGTTGTCTACAAATTAATTTTAAAAAATTTAAATTAATAACAAAACCATTATTTTAATGAAATGAAAAAAAAAATTAAGAAAAAAAATTCGGCTAAAATGAAATAAAAAAAAAGTTAAAAATTAGTAATTATACATTTTCTTTAATAAGAAGGAAAAAAAAAGATTAATAAAAACTTGTTTGGTATAAAAATTACTGACAAAACCATTGTGTTAATAACATGAACCAAAAAAATATATATATTAATAAAAAGACATTTAAATTAATAACAAAGCCAAAATTTCAATAAAATGAAAAAAATAAAGTAATAAAAAAATGTCGTCTACAAATTAATAAAAAAAATTAAAATTAATAACAAATCTATCCATGGCCAACAATTTTTTTTTTAATAAAAAGTTAATAAACATCATAAACTGAATGAATATCATAAAATACAATTTTTGCATGCATCATTCAACCATCAAATTCAATAAAGTGTTTGACCCTGCATATTATACATTGCATCAACAACATATTTAAGTGTCTTCATTAACGTAATAATATTTTGTTGATTAACCACGTGATGATCTTTGTGTTCCCTTTCGTTTAATTGCCATTTAACCCAATCGTTGTCCTCATTGTTAGTTATCGTACAAAAAGAGGAAAGAAGTCATTAAATTCACAGTTACGTAAAGTGGGCGAAGTTATGTAGTAAATGTGTCATAATAATTGAAACTAGTAAAATAATTATACATTTAAAACCATTAGTCACTACGATATTCACTTGCCTTGTTCACATCACAAATCTGTCCATGGCCAACATGATTTTGCCACATAGCAATAGCAGTAGCAATTGCATCCCTAAAGTTAGATTGGTATGTCAACCCATGTTGTGACATGTCAACATAGTCAGTTGGGTCTCCAACAAGCCCATCTGCTTCTGCTTCTGTCGCTATTTCATTATCAGCTTCCATGAAGAATGGGTTCATATCTGCATACAAACGAATCCAATTGTGCAGTACACAACATGCAATCACGAGAGGGCCTTGTCTTGTAGACTTGTAATTTGGCATGGACCGCAATATTGGGAATCGCTTCTTCAGAACACCAAATGTTCTTTCTATGACATTGCGTAACGACGAATGTCGATGGTTAAACAATTCCTTAGGTCCTAAATAATGACAGCCATGAAACTCTTGCAAGTGATAGTATTGGGAACGAAATGGGGCAAGAAATCCAGGCATGTTCGTAAAACCAGCATCCACTAAATGATACTTGCCTACATGTAAATAATGAATGCACTGTTCTGTCAAACAGATGTACAAAAAAATAATTCCGAAAAATGTACCGTATGTTATTTCGTGACTGGGAACTATAGATCATCTCTTGTAATAGAGTCAACTAAACTAGCGTTGTTGTGAGCGCTACCTTCCCATCTAGAATTAATAAATGTGAACAACATGTCGAAGTCGCAAGCTGCGAATACATTTTGCGATATCATAGATTTGCGACCGCGGAATGTATTTTGTCTTGAAGCAGGGACCCATGCATCCACCAATGTGCCATCGATAGCACCAACACAATCCTAATTGAAAGATATTCGTTTGACATTAAAAGCGAAACAAACTTGGATATTACTTTTATAACAGGAGAAAAAAAAAATATCGTTCCTTATTGTTATTTAAAACTTACAGGACAATCATTAAATTC
Source organism: Camellia granthamiana (assembly GCA_036172215.1). NCBI lineage: Eukaryota > Viridiplantae > Streptophyta > Magnoliopsida > Ericales > Theaceae > Camellia > Camellia granthamiana. Next base: position 55,305,300 of record CM069914.1, on the reverse strand, counting down.
ATACCTTGAACCAGGGAAAAAACCTCCTGTTATTTTAAAATTTTGCCGGTATCTCGTCTTGGTTACATGGTTTGATAACCATTGGTGCAAGCTTGCACAATACCTGCATAACAATTTTGATGTGCCGACAAATTGTTTCCGTGGAGTGTTGAAATCTATTTGCTAGTAGTCGATGGCGATCATTTTGTGCAAAAGTGTATAAAAAAATTCCAAGCGATTCCTCGACACTTATATGCATATGTTCAGTATCGATAAAGCCATTTTGGAGTAAGGTGTCTTTCAATAAAATGAATGTTTGTGCATCCATTCGCATAATGTCCATCATTGTTTTTGGATGGCCATTTGATAAGCTAAAGATGTAATCATCACTTTTGAATGGACAAGTTCGCTGCGGTCGGCGACTACTTGGCGCATTGATATGGTCATGCATGAAAGCAATTATCACAAAATCCATAAAATCTTCAATAACCTCATCCTTCTCTGATGAGATCTCCATTGCATTGTTTTCTGTGTCGGATGACATATTGTTTCGTCTACATCACAGTAAAAGCATAATTATAAAATAATGTTTGACAATATGCTAACGCTTACCATTATTGGTGAAACTGAATTAAAAAGTGGCTACATCAGTAGTCGGCCTTAGTCATTTACCAGCATCCACTAAAATATATACGAGAAGAAAATTTGTTTAATATGTAGTCATTTTGTAATAACACAACATATTGATGTAAAACAGAAACTACTTAAAAGTTCAATAAAATTAAACATACGAAGATGGAAAAGAAAGAGCATCTCATGGGATGAAAAAAAATGATAAAAAACAAATCAGGAATCATCAAATCATCTTGCAGAACGACAAGGAGATTCACTAACACAATCAAAACACAACTTCTCACTTTACTGCAAAGCGAGGATCATAGCTAAGCGCATATGGGTAGGAGTACGCATAAAAAACCTTCGCCATTCCTTGTCTTTAAATAGTGTCAGTGCCCTAACGTACTGCACCGGTAGTATGTCCCCAAGCTCTAGCAATGCATCTTGACATGCATCAAGGGAATACTCATCACCACCTGCACTTACAGCCTCTGTCTCATTTGATCGTGCACATGAATGTTTTGTTTTTGCCTATACGTAGGATGTGAAAGCTGCGCACACATCATCGAACTCACTTGACCGTGACTTTTTTGAACGACCACTGTCAGTCTGGTTGCTTGTAAGGCCCCTCTTGTGACTTTTGTCGTTCGCTGGATCCATGTACTCATCGCCGAATAAGTCAACAGGAATGGCTTCAGTAGCATTACTCCCACCAACTTCAGGGTTCCAAAATTTATTTAGCATTTCATCTTCTTCATTTGAGTCAAGGACTCCTTGTGTGGATACACGAGACAAGGCCCTTGTGGCACAACAATTTTCAATAATTTCTGCCATTTCTTGAAAATGCTCAAATCCTTTTGTCCTAAACTTCTTTACATTTCTGGTAGCCTACAACAATTGAAAATATTGAATTAAGCATATTGTATGTGTGATGAAATGTTAAAAAAAAAAAAAAAAAATTGAAAATGGTACAGGTTAATGAAAAACCTTATCCCAAAATTCATCGGGTGCAACAACAGTACCTACAATGGGATCCCATCCCAGACCAGTATGTGTCTGTAGTCGTTTAAATGTTTGGTAATCAGCTTTCAATTGCTGATATTTTTGTCGCACCTGCTTTGCTGTATACCAAAATCCATACAGATTGTGCAAGTGATTTGCAAAATGATTCCAATGTCTAATTGTCCACACAGTAGTACGGCCCGTTGTTTGATTTTTTTTAAACCTCTTCTCTCGACATGTTTATTAATTTAATTTCAATTCTGGGAGTCCACATTTTTGTATCCGGATTGTCATCGGAATTGTTTCCATCCATCTATAAACATACAATTTATATTTAAACTACTCTGGAGTGGATATAAAAGAATAACAGAGCAAACTACTCTGGAGTGGATATAAAAAAATAACAAAGCAAAAACCAATTACAATTATTTATGTAGGAACCAAAATTAATATTTATTTGAACTTGGTAAATAATGTTAGGAAAAACAGATGGTTTGAAGGGCAACACAAATAAAAAAATAAAACCACATAACGTTAATGTTTACTTCAACTTGTTAAATAATGTTAGGAGAAGCAGATGATTTGAAGGGCAACACAGAGAGAAAATAAAAACACATAACATTAATGTTTATTTGAACTGTAGGAAAGACAGATGATTTGAAGGGCAAAACAGAGACAAAATAAAAATCACATGACATTGTCTGTAAAAAGTTTGTGAAGCAAGTTTACACAGTAAAAAAATAACCACAAATAAGCAGAAGAAGAAGGCCACGAGAAGAAATAAGCAGAAGAGCAGAAAAAGAGAAGAATAAATAAACAGAAGAAGAAGAAGAAGAAGAGTTAAAGAGAAGGATAAGCAGGGAGGTTGACCGACCGAATGACCCGGGGGACGACCAGCCGGATAACCCAGGGGACGACCAGCTCAGCTTCAATCGTTCAAAGAGTTCAAACAGATCAGAAACTATCTCTATACTCGTTTGGACTTCTCAAAAATCATTTCAAAACTCATTTGCACATAATAGATGATTGAATGATATACTTACCAGATTAGTGGGAGTTGAATAGTTATCACCGGTGATGCAGTGGGTATAGTGACTGAATGTGCAACTTTTTGGTAGTCGTTTGATTTGAAAATAGGTTTGATAAATTTGACCTGAGACAAAAAAAATTAGGAATAAAATTAGGGATGATTTTTTCGAATCAGTGACCTGTAAGAAAATATGTGAAATAAATTTCTGATTTATTTGACCTCAGTGTCGTCGTTATTTGGTTGCCTGTAGAATGAATCTTCCACAACGCACAAATTGTAACTCACTTGATTTGTGGGAGATGGTATGAGTAGGGAGTGGGTTCACAGGATTCATGATTTATAAAATGGTTTGAGTTCTCTATGAACACTACCTGTGACGAATCTTCAATCCTGATCTTTGAAACAGAGAAAGATGAGTAGATTAGTTCACATGAACCTGTTCAGAGACGATGAACATGGAAGCTTTTTAGAAAGGAAGAGGAAGAAGGCTGAAGACGTTGAAAGTGGAGAAATGAATCACAAAGTTGCCAAACGGGTTTTCAAATTGTAGTTTGAATTATATGGTGGAATTCTATTTTGAAAGTGGTATCCAAACATGAAACGGGAGTGATAGGGTAGAAATGTAATTTCAAAACACATCCAAACAGAGCCTTTATGTTTGTGGTAAGTAACACAAAATCGAATGCGTGCAGCCTACGATTAGAGATGTGGTTGAAAATGTACATGACAGGTACTTGGCGGTCTGTGCCCCTTATGCCCTCAAAGCTAGATATATTCAATTTCCAATCCACTTAGATAACCATTGGACACTAATGGTTTATGACACCGAAGAGGGCTTTTGGATACATTACAACTCAATGAAACCAAGATGTGGGAGGGAAAACAAACATTACAGGGAAGCATCTTTGTTGGTTAGTAAACGTGAATTAGTTAATTTCACTGGTCTTTGTATTTTATAGTTGACAACAATACTAATTACTTGGTAATATAAATTTGACAATAACGTAAAAGGGATACCTTGAGGATTACATAAGGTAGAGACTGAAGGTTGGAGCAGTTAAAATGCAAGATTTGGTTAAGGAACTTTTAGTGGTTGATTATTGTCCGCAACAAAAAGCAGACTCGTAAGTGTGAATTATGTTTATTTGCAATGAATGTCGTTGATGTTTCCATACATTGCATGTGGTTCATTTTAACGTATTTACTAATGTTTAAAATATTCTTGATAGGGTTGATTGTGGAATTATAGTATGCTTCATTATGAAGTAACTCGTGCATCACCTAGATGTGGACAAGTCAATGGAAGGGGAGAGCTGCAAGACGATGCGAGCTGGTATGGTGAAGTCATTTGTGAGCGATCCAAAAAGGTCATTTGTTGATAACAGTTGACAATCGGAACAATCTTCCAACGGTGCCAAATGGGTGCATCGTTGTTTTTTTTTTTTTTTTTTTTTTGTTTCTAAATTCACATTTACTTAGTTTTTGAATGGCACAGTACGTTTGACATCAAAACAAATTTTGTTGTTATCATGTTTTTGGATGTTTTGGGTAGCATTGTCAATTCAGTTTGAGGATTCGTACATTTTTGTTGGGAATATGTTAAAATGTTTCATTCATAATTTTTTGTGTGCACTTGTTTGTTACAATAAGGCGGTTTGTCTCAGTCAGTAATGTGAGTAGGAATGTTAATGTCAGTACGAATCTTAGTTATCTAACTTGTTGGTTTTGACATTCACGTTGCGTATCAATGGTGGATTGTTCTGACCAAATTTGACTTCCTATCTCTAATACCCAAATTGTGAATGTGAATGAATTTGAGTGTTTGTTACTTGTCACAGGGAGTTGAAAAATACAACTAACACGATTGAGGATTGATGATCTGACATTTGAATAGTATAATATGAGATTTGTCTTTGATTTTTTGTAAAGCACATTATACGGGTTAATTTGTTACCTAGGTTGTCTAAATTTCATTTACGTTACGTGTCAATGGTGGATTGTTCTAACCAAATTTGACTTTCCATGTCTACTACCCAGATTGTGAGTGTGATTGTATTGGAATGTTTCTTACTTGTCACAGGGTGTTGAGGGTAATGGGTTTTGTTGGGCAGATTTGGTTCACATTTCAAATATCAAATGTCACATTGTCTTTAAATGTGTCACATTTTCAAATTGTCATATACCCAGTATATGTGTTGTTACATTAATGTTGGAGGTGTGTCATACATCAATCGTTGCACCTCACATTCTCGTTTATACTATCGTATTGTTCGATAAATTGACATGTGTACCGTTATTTTATATGTTGTTATATCATGCTTGACATTGTTGGTATATGTCAATTTGCGTATTGTCTTATATTGTATGGTGTCTCATTCGTGTTCGTAGTGTGCTATATGTCACCCCTCATGTAGCACATTATTGTTCATATGGTCATATTGTTCAATGATACTAAGGTTTGTTTGGCGAATCACATTTTTAGTTTTTTTCTAAAAAATATTATAGTTAAAATCACATTTGTTTGAAAACGATGTTCGTTTTTTTTGCTACAAATTACAATTCCAACAATTCCCAAGACTAGAAGTTCTAATTTTTTTAAAAAACTTTGTAAACAATATTGTTTTGTGAATTCCGAATGATTTGATTCGATTAACAATTTATTCCCATTGTTGAAGTATATAGTGAACCCAATTTTTATAAACAAAAATGGTGATCCAACTAAACAATAAATGGCATATGTCACATTAGTTACATTTACGTTAAGCACTTTGGTGGCACATTTGTGAACGTATTTTGAAATGTGGGTATGTTATTATGTGTGTCATGACCCGAACCCACCCCTATAGATTAAGGTCATAACCGGCCAGTAATTATGAGATTACCTACGGCCTCAAATCAGATTAGAATATACTCCATCAGAGTTAAGGGGTCAAACGGAAACGACTTAAAAATTTTGTCCAATGAGCTATGCTTACATGGCATATCACAACATTTCACATGTACTTAATAATAACTCACACCACATATCAGTAATTAACATCTTGCATACCCAGGATCATTCAAACACATAGTCAGCTAAACCAAAAGCTTACACACATAAACGGTCTATCACGACCAATAGAAATAGTAGAAGAAATACAAAAGATCATAAACAAAGTCTCTTGCGTGAGGCACCTGGGTTGACTTCACAAAACTCGGGTTCCTTTCTTAAATTCCATTAAGGCTGGGGTTGAACGTCCCTTTGCTCACCTACATACATATAGATAAGAATGAGCTAACGCCCAGTGAATAATATCAAAATAAAGAGGTTAATGAATGAGGTTCGTTCATAAATGAATCATACTTATAATATACACATTTGAACCACTATTCTCATTCACACCAGATTCACAAATCTCAACAAAGCAAAACGACCTGGGTCCAACACATCATATCCATATGCAAAACGACCTCAGGTCCAATTCTTATATAAAACAATATGACCTCGGGTCCATCTATATGAAACGACCTTTGATCCAGCCAACTCTTTATTCAAAACGACCTTTGGTCCGATTCAAACATGTCAAACGGCCTCGGGCCCAATTCAAATATATCAGGCGTATCAAACGGCCTCGGGCCCATTCTCTTTATATTCATATCTATGCGTATTTCATATTCATGATCATGATCCTTTTCATTCAAACGGCCTTTGGCCTATCTTTGCATTCATGTCTAACAGCCTTTGGCTCAATCGTTCATATCCGATGGCCTTTGGCCCAATCATTCATGTCCAACGGCCTTTGGCCCAATCGTTCATGTCTGACGACCTTTGGCCCAATCATTCATGTCCAACGGCCTTTGGCCCAATCATTCATGTCAAACGCCCTTATGCCCAATTCAGATATATCAAACATATCACGACAAACGGTGAATGGCCTTAGGCCCAATTCAGATATATCAAACGTATCAAACGGCCTTATACAAAATTAGGCATATAGAATACTCATTCATATTTCAAATCAACAAATCCATGAAGCTTATACAGAAGTAGCATTCGGAAAGTAACATACTTGAAAATATCTTTACTAAGATATTACTCACAGTGTTCTGCCGGTGGATTTGCCCTTGAGCTCGACCCTACACATTACATAACACATATGGGTCACAAACGATTCAATCTGTTCTTAATTTATACATTCCTCTTAGGCTCCTTTCTTGTCATTTTAACTCATTCACAATGCTCAATGCATGCCTAAGAGTGCTTAGAAATGAAAAAGAACGGATAACAAATCATAAAACCACTTTTCAAAATATCTGAAACAGGGATCCCCACTCGAGCGCAGCTTTTGCCACTCGAGCGAACCCCTTTTGTCTGCAAAAGTACTGGTTACTTCATTTTTACGCTTGAGCGTGACTTTGGACGCTCGAGCTGAGAGTCAAACTACATGGCTCCCCGCTAGAGCGTGAATCTCCCCGCTCGAGCAGACGTCCATGTCTACAAAAGTTCTGGGAACTAGCATTTCACGCTCGAGCGGCGCTTTCCTCACTCGAGCGGACATGCCAAATTCTGGAATTTCCAGCAACCAGTTTGAGCTTCAAACTTGCATTCAAATTAACATAGCTTGCATTTTATAACCCATAACTCTCATATACAACTACTAACATGCTACAAACACCAATTTACTACATTATGAAGCTCAAATCTTATGAATCAATCACATACAAACCCAAATTATACCAAACTTACTTCCAATACATTAAATTCATGCATTTAAACTTCATATCTTCATCAATCATGCATGCATGTCAATTCTTGACTCCATTTTTATTTCAAATGGTACAAATGGTGCTTATAACCATGAAACTCAACAAAACTATGCTTGCATGTATGATTCAACACTCAATTTCTCATATTCAACTTCTTACATGCTTGATTATGCAATTTCATGGCAATTCTATGCATGCATGTGCATATAAACTTCAATTTCATCATAATCAACACCATTCATGTTCTTGATTACCATTTAACCTTGAATTCACAAAATCACAAACTCAAACTCATAAATTTACTCATCTAGAAATTCAAGTCTTCCAAATTATAGTTAATCCTAGAGTTAAACCTTCAAGCTTCTTGAGCAATTCTCTAACTTGAGCTCCCTCTCTCTCTCTAACCGGCACACTCTCTCTCTCTCTCTAGAGTGTAATCTCAGCAAAAATGAGCTCAAAACCATAATATGAAGCTTTATAGGCCCTTATATAAGATGGCCTAATCAAATTTTGATCAAGGCTAATCAATTATACCCAATTTAATCAGTTTAATCTAATTATTTCGTTCCAACTCAGTTTTCAATTAAATTTTACCATAGGCTCTAAAAATTATGCCAATCACAATGGCGTAGTCAATTTCGGTTTCTATGGCCGATAAGGCCTTCAATTTTTAGTTCAAAGCACAGATTCTAACAGATTTTCCTACGGTGAACGGATACAAAGCCAAAATCACATATAATTATGCAATTAACACCCAAATTCAAATTAAGTACATAATTACAAACATAATCATGATTAATTAACATAGTACAGGACACGGTTATTACAATGTGATTGGTTTGTGAAATATGTGGTCATGTAATTTCCATTGCAACGTCAATTGTGTCATGCATGACGAATAATGTAACTTCAGGTGGTGGTTTGTGGTTTGTGTAGATTTGGTTCGTGTGTCAAATGACATATGTCACATTGACAAAACATACACTTTTCAAATGGTAAATGTGCTTCGTCAATTTAATCTTTCAAGGATGTGTTGTAAATTAAGATTGACGAACCGATTGCGAAATCATCTATGTCACACCAACATAACAACACCAACGTGACATGGCTTCAAAAACTATGGATTATCACATAGAAGGCCAGTGTGCAACGCACTACGCAAACGTGTATTGCTAGTTTCAAAAATACAATTTCATGAAGCATAACATAAACATGTAACGTTAATATATGAATGAAAGTGGTGTGAAGGACAACACCAGCTAAATTGTCACATGCCAACAATGTGTTGACTTATTAAAATTTGTCATCATTGTGTTTCGCTACATTCTACTATGATAATATGATGCTGCTAATCAAAAGTGATTATAAAACTTCGCCGCTAAGTGTCCATTACTATATTGTTCTTTACATGTCTTTCAACTGTGACTCCCCATACGGCCACATCGCCTGCATCTGATCTGACTTAGTTTCTCTCCCCGAGATGGTATCTGATTCTTCTTCAGTCACCCCAAAAGACATTTAACTGCCGATGGATATATGATGAAATCATCTTCCAAAAATGACGGTTTGTCAATTGTTGGTATTGGTTGAATGTATCTGAAATAAACTGTTTTGTACTGATCGACGGTGAAAAATGGTTCAACACATATACTAAAATCCCTTCCACTATTCTGTATTGCAACCACTGCATGTGGACATGGGAATCCATTCAATTGCCACTGGAAACATGAACATAAACGCTTGCCAATATCTACCAACACCGTTGGAAATGAATGGACCTCATATATGTCTTCATTTGCCTGGCTAACAATCCACGTACAACCACTGGAGTATGCCTCCTTTACACGGCTTTCCAATTTTGGACAAAGTAAGCCATTCCAATTAGTAACCAATAATTTATGCTCTGCCCTCATTGTCATTATTTGATTTCTGATAATATCAACCAACCTAGTGATTGGGTAATTATGGGCATCAAGTATGCACTTATTGAACGATTTTGCAGCGTTGAAGGTCATCTTCTCATAGCATTTGCCCCTGTCAACATTTTGAAAACAGCATGACAATGTTATCAAATATTGGACATTTTCAAATGTAAATTGGGTTTACAGTCTAAAATATGTACTGACAAGCAAATGCAAGTAGTACATGTAAGTATCATACAAGCCTGAAAAATGCGTTGACCCAATGGTTTGGTGGCATATCTTCCAAAAAATCATTTATCCCAGATCATCCTAATCCTTTTAGCTTGGCAAAATGGTACTGAAACGAAGCCTCGGTTGGAGCATATGCACATTTACGCAACTTGGCCATTAAACCAAAACAGACACGGTTGTCAACCCACCATAATTTGTCCCTCAAATTTGCTTGGAAATGTTGCAAACAGTACGCATGATGTGCAGATGGGAATACAGAAGGCAAGGATTTGAGCAACCTAGCATTCCGATTAGATACGAAAGTTAATGTTCAATCACTTTTGACAACGTTAGCGAGTTGCTGTAAAAACCAAGTCCAATTTGCAGTTGTTTCCGAGTCAACGATAGCAAAAGCTAATGGAAATAAACCTGGGAGTTATGACAAGTGTTACGTTAGATGTGTAATGGGTTTAACAATATTTACATTCACATTAAGAATTGTTCACATTTGAATCCGCAACATGGGCAATGGTAAAAAAAATAACATTAATTTAGAAACACATTTTCCATGGAAATTCCCCCACCGCTGTAGTGGAATACTAATTAAGTGTTTAGTGGCCACGTAACGCATTACTATATAAAATAAGACACGTACCTTTGTTGCCATCATTCCCCGTCATTGTGAGCAAATTGCCTTTAAATGTCCCTTTCAAGAATGTGTCATCAAGGAACAATAATGGGCAGATATGGTTGAATCTGTCAATGTAAGCTTTGAATGATATGAAGAGCGAAGAACGGCTAAAATCGGCTGGTTGACTGCTCGAAATCCAAGTTCACATAACTCCCATGATTGCACTGCATAACTGCATCAGCATACCACCTAAATTGATCGAATGAAACATGATAGTCACCATACACTTCGCCTTTTGCCTTCTCTACACCTAACCAGACTATGTGGTAACTAACAGTCAATCCGTACTCTTTTTTAGGTCAAACACGACATCAGTGGGATGTGTAAGCGACTTGTCACGCACCCGATCACCAAAAACATTGCAAACCAATTCATAGTTGATTCTACTATTCTTCCCAGTGCGAACAACAACACCACAATTATGCAAGTTGTTTAACCTCTTCAAGTAAAAGTATCCATTGCATGTTTGAACCCTTCCATATATCAACCATGTACACCTTTTTTGCTCTTACAACGTGAACACAGCCGTGTGTAGACACCCCATTTTGACCGGCCCTAAGACTTGGGCGCTTTCTTTTGATTACCTAATGATGACAATTAGAATGTGTTTATCACAGAATCCTCAGTAAAAAAGATGGAATTTAAACTTTAATTCCAACCTTCACCTTTATGGCCAAATTATTTTAAAATACTGAATATTTCATTAGTTTAGTATTTTTGTAATTTTTCATAATTTTATGTGTTTGTTCATATTTTTGGTGTATTTATATATATAAAAGAAAATAATAAAACAAATTATATTATGTGTTTAATATTATTATATTATATGCTTAATGTTTTATATATAAAATTATATTAGTATATTATATGTTTAGTATTTTGGTATAAATTATACATTTTAGACATTTTATATATTATATATATATATATTCTATTATATATATTATAAAAAAATATATAATAATAAAAACAAATTCGATGTCGGCATGCCGACATCTTCACCAACAATTGAGTGTACATATATATATATTATTATATTTATATTATTATATTATTATATTATTATTATTATTATATGTCTATATACGGCAATGGACATTCAAAGTTCAGGGGGAGGCTGGAGAAGGAAAAAAAAGGGAGAAAAGAAGAGAAGGCCAGCAGGGAGGAAAACAAAAGAGGAGGAGAGAAAGAGTCTAAAGAAAAAAAAAAGAGAGGATATTTTCTTTGATATTTTTATTTTCATTTCATCAATACATCATTCCAAAAAAAAAACAACCACTAAAGCTGTAATTCCAAATTTTAGACTGAGAATTGATAACACATTCCACAAACTTGAGAGTAATCAAAAGAAAGTTTGTGACTCAGAAAATTCATCATTTCCCCAAAAATGTGAGTTTTCGCAAATTTTCATTTAATTTAAAAATGTGATATAATTTGTTTAAATACTTCATTTACTTCTTTTCATAATTATTTTTTTTTTATCGCTTTAATGGGATGGCTGCACCACCTACATATCTGCTGTAATTTAAATATTGTATATAAACTGTTGTAATTTATTACTTTAAATAATCTACTCCACCGGATGCTGTAATTTAAATATTGTATATAAACTGTTGTAATTTATTATTTTCAATAATTAACCTCCGGCGGTGAATAGTAACCCCGACGATGAATAGTAACCTCCGGCGGTGAATAGTACCACCGTCTATTAATTTTGCTTGCTTTCTATAGCTTAATTTCAGCACTATTATATGCTATTTAGGGGGCTGTTTAATTTATTTCAATAATTTACGTTTTAAATATCAAGTTTGTTTGTACTAACCAATTAATCAACTTCGTATAATCATCTCTTCAACCTCCCTCCATTCTTTACTTATTTCGATTAAAAAGTTCTGAAAAATTAAGATTGTGGTTCAAGTATAAGAAAAGAACCCTTCCATACTTAATGGTTTAATCTATTCGGAGGTTTATTATCAAAAGTATAAAACGCTCTATGCTTAATGGTTTAATCTCTTTGAAGATTCACTATCAACGACATAAAACGTTTTATGCTTAAGAGGTTTATTACCAAAGTGTATACAACGTTCTATGCTTACTAATTTATTCTCTTAAAAGCATAAAACGTTCTATACTTAACGGTTTAAATTCTTTGGAGGTTCACTACCCCAAATGTATACATGTTCTTATACTAAAGCACAATCTTTTATTTTTTTTATTTTCTTTAATCATCAGTGTGTTTACTTTTAAGGGACTAATTGACCCTTGGAAATCACCAAGGAAAGTGTCATTATCACTTATTATCAAGTTTGGATTTCAAGTCATTATCACTCAAGTTTGGGCTTTTCTAAGTCATTATCACTCTTTTGAGTTTGACTAGTCCTTGTTGCACATCTTGAGTTTGACTTGGAATCCCTTATCGCTTGTAAATAAGTTTGACTCTTCCTTTATAATTTCCCCCGAAGAAAATTTTCTCGGGTTAAGTTGACGCTTGTTTCTCTTTATTGCATTTTGGACTTAGTGGACGTAAATATCACTTTTGCACAAACAGGAGAAAAGATAAATAAATGGAAAAGTAATACAAAAGGCTAATAAAATTGGTTAAAATTAGATTACAACTGACATAAAGAACCAATACGATTAATTGAATTCGGTCGGACGTTATACCGAGTTTATTGTGTCAAGGCTTGCCTTACATCAATTCTTATAATAAATTAGACAGCCCCTTTCATTTATTATTCATTCGGTTTTGTAATAATTATTTATTCAGACATTTGGACATTTAGAACCTCCTTCGCGAGGACAAATATGTAACAAGTTGTATGTTTTCCAACCCCCATTCTTTTTCCCTTTTATTTCACTGCTTATGATGGTTAGGTTAGGGACATCATATTTTCAAATTAGCATTTCCATGACTTGCATCCATTCATTTTGCATGCATAAAAGTTCGGCTCATCATATTATTCAAATGTCAAATTCAAACTTTTTGCTTGAATACATGCTCTATCACATGTCTTGAATTGACTTGCATGCCATGTCAGTAGCCGAACTTATTACTTGCACGTTGTATGTGTTGCATTAGCCATATCGCATTAATTAGGATCATGCATTTTTTCTAACTATTTACTTTCTTTTGACTCGCCTTCGAACATGAGGTAAGTTTTTATACTTTAGCATATTGTATAAGTGTGATTGCTGTCATATCAAACATACTACCATGAGGCTAACTGCTTATTTGATATACCTGTTTGAATGTCTGTGGATGAAGGCTAATCACTAGAATTGGGATACTTTGATTTATGTATATATGAGATCACCATTTTCAGTGATACATATTCAAAACATTTTTTTTTCAAAACAAACATGGAATCAAACGTTCCAACTTTTCGTGAAATTAGTCTATACTTGTATGTTACATATAGAACAAGAGCATATATTGTATATAAAAACCACATCATGATTAGTAGAGGCCGATCTTTGATCGGGTGAGTGGGGTGTTCAATTATTGACCTTCCCCTCTCATACCTAAGTTCCCGAACCAAGACACTTTGGTAACGACGGACTAATGGCCTTTGGCACGAGTCATGGGTTTCCTAAATTTCCCAAAATAAATATTTAGGTGGCGACTCTGATATCTGGCAAAGCAGCCCATTTTTGGCATTTGATTCAAACATCAATTTTCCAAACGAATTTGCCGGATTTGGACTCTTTTTGTGTTTCCACTGTTTCACATTGCATTTGTGAAATCAGAATCAGAACCAACACACAAGTGGAGTCCGAACTGTAAGGGCTATTTCATTCTTCCGAAAGGGAGCGCGACCCGATCAAAGATCGGCCTCTATTAATCATGATGTGGTTTTTATGTACAATATATGCTCTTGTTCTATATGTAACATACAAGTCTAGACTAATTTCATGAAAAGTTGGAACGTTTGATTCCATGTTTGTTTTTTAAAAAAAATGTTTTGAATATGTATCACTGAAAATGGTGATCTCATATATACATGAATCAAAGTATCCCAATTCAAGTGGTTAGCCTTCATCCACAGACATTCAAACAGGTATATCAAGTAAGCATTTAGCCTCAATTCATTATAAAATTCTAATAAACTAACTATTCAACTAAAACTAATTAATTAATTGAACTAAACTAATTAATTAAACAAATTATATCACATTTTTAAATTAAATGAAAATTTGCGAAAACACTACACTTATTAATTAACACCGATAAATTAATTAAATTCTAATTAACTAAACTAATTAGCTATTTAATTACACTAATTAATTCATTATAAAATTCTAATGAACTAACTATTCAACGAAAACTAATTTTCATTTAATTTAAAAATGTGATATAATTTGTTTAATTAATTAGTTTAGTTCAATTAATTAATTAGTTTAGGGTTTAGTGCCTAGAACGGAAAAGGTTTGGAATTTCCGAGATTAAAGTCTGGTTTAAATACCCAGGGGTGTATCCCCAGCTTGAAATCTGTATAGCAGCCCCATAGGTTAAGATAGCGTGTATGCGCCTCAATTCTGGATACTGAACCAACCTAGTCTGTCAACCCGTTGAAGAATAGGGAAAATTGTGAATATGATCAGGAAGAAAAGGGGCATCACCGCCGGAGGTACTATTTAAAGTAATAAATTACAACAGTTTATATACAATATTTAAATTACAGCAGATATGTGGGTGGTGCAGCCATCCCATTAAAGCGATAAAAAAAAACAGTTATAAAAAGAAGTAAATGAAATATTTAAACAAATTATATCACATTTTTAAATTAAATAAAAATTTGCGAAAAACACTACACTAATTAATTAACACCGATTAATTAATTAGATGGGGTGTCCACAGTTGCCCCTTTTTGATAGAGCTCGAAGTCATTTCATGACGTAAGTGAATGTCAAAGCCCGAAGACGACCCTTTGGACAAGGCCGTAAGATTTGGGCGCTTTCTTTTGATTACCCGATGATGACAATTAGAATGTGTTTATCACAGAATCCTCAGTAAAAGAGATGGAATTTAAACTTTAATCCCGACCTTCACCATTATAGCCAAATTATTTTAAAATACTGAATATTTCATTAGTTTAGTATTTTTGTAATTTTTCATAATTTTATGTGTTTGTTCATATTTTTGGTGTATTTATATATATATAAGAAAATAATAAAAACAAATTATATTATGTGTTTAATATTATTATATTATTATTATATTATATGTTTAATATTTTATATATAAAATTATATTAGTATATTATATGTTTAGTATTTTGGTATAAATTATATATTTTAGATATTTTATATATTATATTATATATATATTCTATTATATATGTTATAAAAAAATATATAATAATAAAAACAAATTCGATGTCGGCATGCCGACATCTTCACCAACAATTGAGTGTACATATATATATATATTATCATATTTATATTATTATTATTATATTATTATTATTATATTATTATTATATTATATTATTATTATATGCGTATATAAGGCAATGGACATTCGAAGTTCAGGGGGAGACTGGAGAAGGAAAAAAAGGGAGAAAAGAAGAGAAGGCCAGCAGGGAGGAAAACAAAAGAGGGGGAGAGAAAGAGTCTGAAGAAAAAAAAAGAGAGGATATTTTTTTTGATATTTTTATTTTCATTTCATCAATACATCATTAAAAAAAAAACAGCCACTAAAGCTGTAATTTCAAATTTTAGACTGAGAATTGATAACACATTCCACAGATTTGAGAGTAATCAAAAGAAAGTTTGTGACTCAGAAAATTCATCATTTCCCCAAAATGGTGAGTTTTCGTAAATTTTCATTTAATTTAAAAATGTGATATAATTTGTTTAAATACTTCATTTACTTCTTTTCATAACTATTTTTTTTTATCGCTTTAATGGGATGACTGCACCACCCACATATCTGCTGTAATTTAAATATTGTATATAAACTGTTGTAATTTATCACTTTAAATAATCTACTCCATCGGATGTTGTAATTTAAATATTGTATATAAACTGTTGTAATTTATTATTTTAAATAATTAACCTCCGGCGGTGAATAATAACCTCGACAATGAATAGTAACCTCCGGCGGTGAATAGTACCTCCGTCTATTAATTTTGCTCGCTTTCTATAGCTTAATTTCAGCACTATTATATGCTATTTGGGGGGCTGTTTAATTTATTTCAATAATTTACGTTTTAAATATCAAGTTTGTTTGTACTAACCAATTAATCAACTCCGCATAATCATTTCTGCAACCTCCCTCCATTCTTTGCTTATTTCAATTAAAAAGTTATGAAAAATTAAGATTGTGGTTCAAGTATAAGAAAAGAACCCTTCCATACTTAATGGTTTAATCTCTTCGGAGGTTTATTATCAAAAGTATAAAATGCTCTATGCTTAATGGTTTAATCTCTTTGGAGATTCACTATCAACGGCATAAAACGTTTTTATGCTTAAGAGGTTCATTACCAAAAGTATACAACGTTCTATGCTTACTAATTTAATCTCTTAAAAGCATAAAACGTTCTATACTTAACGGTTTAAATTCTTTGGAGGTTCACTACCCCAAATGTATACATGTTCTTATACTAAAGCACAATCTTTTATTTTTTTTATTCTCTTTAATCATCAGTGTGTTTACTTTTAAGGGACTAATTGATCCTTGGAAATCACCAAGGAAAGTGTCATTATCACTTATTATCAAGTTTGGATTTCAAGTCATTATCACTCAAGTTTGGGTTTTTCTAAGTCATTATCACTCTTTTGGGTTTGACTAGTCCTTGTTGTACATCTTGAGTTTGACATGGAATCCCTTATTGCTTGTAAATAAGTTTGACTCTTCCTTTATAATTTTCCCTGAAGAAAATTTTCTCAGGTTAAGTTGATGCTTGTTTCTCTTCAGACTCTTTCTCTCCCCTTCTTTTGTTTTCCTCCCTGCTAGCCTTCTCTTCTTTTCTCCCTTTTTTTCCTTCTCCAGCCTCCTCAGAATTTCCTCCAAACCCCCCCTTCACTTACTGAACCTCTGCCTTATATAGGCATATAATAATAACAATAATAACAATATAATATATATATATATATATATATGCGTTCAGTTGATGTCGACGTACCGACATCAACTTTTGTTTTTATTGTTATATTTTTTTTATAATATATATAATAAAAAATATATATATATATATAATATAATATATAAAATATCTAAAATATATAATTTATACCAAAATACATAACATATAATATACTAATATAATTTTATATAAAATACTAAACATATAGTATAATAATTTTAAACACATAATATAATTTGTTTTATTATTTTCTTTTATGTAAAATACACCAAAAATATGAACAAACACATAAAATTATGAAAAATTACAAAAATACTAAATTAATGAAATATTCAGTATTTTAAAATAATTTGGCCATAATGGTGAAGGTTGTGATTAAAGTTCAAATTCCATCTCTTTTACTGAGGATTCTGTGATAAATACATTCTAATTGTCATCATCGGGTAATCAAAAGAAAGCGCCCAAGTCTTAGGGCCGGTCAAAATGGGGTGTCTACAGTTGCCCCTCTTTGACAGAGGTCGAAGTCATTTTATGACGTGAGTGAATGTCAAAGCCCGAAGACGACCCTTTTGACAAGGCCGTAAGACTTGGGCAAACAAACAAATGTGCAAATGCAAGTGGTTGAACCAGAAGGTTGCCTACGTATCTTGTTTGCAAGGAATCAAACCAGCGTAGTTCAGGGACAAGATGCAGAATGATATGTAAAACATAACTTATGATCATGCAATGAAATGCAATCAAGACAATGATGTGACACTGAATGAAAGCATAAATATTGGATGTAGTGAATGTGAGATCCAAACGCTTCATCCGCGAGAGGAGAAAAGTGAACTTGAGATCCAAATGCGTCGTACACGAGAGGAGTATGTGAACTTGAGATCCAAACGCGTCTTACGCCAGAGGAGTATTTGAGATCCAAATGTGTCTGTCGCGAGAGGAGTATTTGAGATCCAAATGCATTGTACGCGAGAGGAGTATTTGAGATCCAAACGCGTATTACGTGAGAGGAGTATTTGAGATCCAAACGCGCGGTACGTGAAAGGAGTTTTTGAGATCCAAACGCGCGGTATGCGAGAGGAGTATTTGAGATCCAAACGCGTCTTACGTGAGAGGAGTATTTGAGATCCAAACGCGCGGTACGCGAGAGGAGTATTTGAGATCCAAACGCGCGGTACGCGAGAGGAGTATTTGAGATCCAAACGCGCGGTACGCGAGAGGAGTATTTGAGATCCAAACGTGTGGTACGCGAGAGGAGTATTTGAGTTTGACTAGTCCTTGTTGCACATCTTGAGTTTGACTTGGAATCCCTTATCGCTTGTAAATAAGTTTGACTCTTCCTTTATAATTTCCCCCGAAGAAAATTTTCTCGGGTTAAGTTGATGCTTGTTTCTCTTTATTGCATTTTGGACTTAGTGGACGTAAATATCACTTTTGCACAAACAGGAGAAAAGATAAATAAATGGAAAAGTAATACAAAAGGCTAATAAAATTGGTTAAAATTAGATTACAACTGACATAAAGAACCAATATGATTAATTGAATTCGGTCGGATGTTATACCGAGTTTATTGTGTTAAGGCTTGCCTTACATCAATTCTTGTAATAAATTAGACAGCCCCCTTCATTTATTATTCATTCGGTTTTGTAATAATTATTTATTCAGACATTTGGACATTTAGAACCTCCTTCGCGAGGACAAATATGTAACAAGTTGTATGTCTTCCAACCCCCATTCTTTCTCCCTTTTATTTCACTGCTTATGATGGTTAGGTTAGGGACATCATATTTTCAAATTAGCATTTCCATGACTTGCATCCATTCATTTTGCATGCATAAAAGTTCGGCTCATCATATTATTCAAATGTCAAATTCAAACTTTTTGCTTGAATACATGCTCTATCACATGTCTTGAATTGACTTGCATGCCATGTTAGTAGCCGAACTTATTACTTGCACGTTGTATGTGTTGCATTAGCCATATCGCATTAATTAGGATCATGCATTTTTTCTAACTATTTACTTTCTTTTGACTCGCCTTCGAACATAAGGTAAGTTTTTATACTTTAGCATATTGCATAAGTGTGATTGCTGTCATATCAAACATACTACCATGAGGCTAACTGCTTATTTGATATACCTGTTTGAATGTCTGTGGATGAAGGCTAATCACTAGAATTGGGATACTTTGATTTATGTATATATGAGATCACCATTTTCAGTGATACATATTCAAAACATTTTTTTTTCAAAACAAACATGGAATCAAACGTTCCAACTTTTCGTGAAATTAGTCTATACTTGTATGTTACATATAGAACAAGAGCATATATTGTACATAAAAACCACATCATGATTAGTAGAGGCCGATCTTTGATCGGGTGAGTGGGGTGTTCAATTATTGACCTTCCCCTCTCATACCTAAGTTCCCGAACCAAGACACTTTGGTAACGACGGACTAATGGCCTTTGGCACGAGTCATGGGTTTCCTAAATTTTCCAAAATAAATATTTAGGTGGCGACTCTAATATCTGGCAAAGCAGTCCATTTTTGGCATTTGATTCAAACATCGATTTTCCAAACGAATTTGCCAGATTTGGACTCTTTTTGTGTTTCCACTGTTTCACATTGCACTTGTGAAATCAGAATCAGAACCAACACACAAGTGGAGTCTGAACTATAAGGGCTATTTCATTCTTCCGAAAGGGAGCGCGAAAAGCCGAGCTACAGTTTCTGGCAACTCTGCTGGGGAATTAGAGAACTTGACTCAAACTTCATGATGTGAATTTTTATCTACATTTATATGTTCTTTGCATTGCATTTGCATTGGTGCGCCTAAGTCCCTGTGTTTGCCATCTGTTATTCCTGGACGGTTAGCCGGAGGCTTGCCTACAAAGCTTGCTAAAAGGCTGACCGGTGATGGGCTCTATCAAGTTGGGAACACAACCCTTGGATCTGGATTACCGCTGTACCGCTTGATCCTCTTTTCAGTTTTCAGTGTTAGGTGTGAGAGGTATATTAGGTAGTCTTACTGAGGTACCCTTTGTGACTATTTGACCTAATGCATAGAGTACGCTCTAGTGACCATTCAAATTAGGACAAGATGCTACCCGTACAGGATGTTATGAAACCACTTGCTTGAAATAGTGCAGCCTAGATCATGTCAAAATCTAGGACAGGGTAACCCTACCCCCTCATAGGGGTGTTTTGGTTCTTTTTATGTGGTATGTGCTTTTATAGTGAAATATACGGAGTGGTTCATAGCGTGGTACAAATGAGCAATCAGTTTGAAAACAAAGTTCAGTGGGGATCACAGTTTAGCTGCGTGTTATCATTGTTGAAAATTGGGGCAGAAGTGCTGTCCGATTTTGCTTATGTTTTCTTTCTTGCTTTTATAAGGTAATTCATCATCATAGCTTCAGAAAGACCCGATATCCCCCAAGTTGTGTGGACTCATTCTGGTAGACTTTGCAAAATTCAGGATCTTGTTGACAATCAGTCAGTGTTAGTCTCACTTCCACCAGTTACTCGACGAAGAAGGAAAATACAGTCAGTAACACCGATACAGAATGCTCGGAAAACACCTGTTCGTTCTCACCCATTCAGTTCACCAATACCTAACTCACCCGAGTCAATGATGGCACAGAACACAGAAGAAGTTGTTACTATGATGGCAGCATTTCAGAGAACCATGGATACCGCAAATCAAAGGATGGCCGCACATGATGAAATCATCGCCGATCTGCGACGCCCATCTGGGGCATCTGCATCCATTATCCACCCAATCTCGGCTGCTCAGCCAAATTCTGATCCATCTCCACCGGTTGAGAACCCCCAAATCCCGGATCCTCAGGAGATGTTCGCATCAGCTCCAGCTTACAAACCTATGGCACAGCCCCCTGTGGGAATCCCTCCCTTTGATATCAATAAGATTGATCCAACTCTGATCAAGATTGCTAGGACAACAGCCAAGATAGCAGATCCATTTTCTAACACAACCTCACAAACCACTCCCATCAAAAACCCTTTTACTGAAAATATCCTAAAAACTCGGCCCCAAGCCCGAAATTTTCATCCTCTTTACATGGATCTTTCTCAATCCTTGAAAATTCTGCTAGGAAAAGGGCACCTAGAGCTCCTAGAATCCTGACCCCTCCCAAGTCCTCTTCCACCAAGACATGACCCCGATAAATACTGTGTCTATCATCAACAACACAGACATGATACAACCCGTTGCATCCGTCTTCGTCATAAGATTCAGGATCTTATTGACGAAGAGATCATAGCTCCACCAAAAAGACCTCATGCCACCACTAACCCATCACCTCCACACCTCAACCTGATCCACACATTGCCATCCACCTACAACCTTAGCATATACATGACCCCAACCCATTTACCCAAGCCTGAGGTGTTCATTTTAGAAAACACGGACTTATGTGTGATGGATGCACCAGAACCCCAATCATCTCAACCTTCAAAATTTGAACTCCCAGTCCAACCCACTCCAAAGAGCCTGGCCCAACCAGTTCACCAGGACCAAGTCGGTTCAAATACTTCACAGGCACCAATAGCCGAACTCACTACTTCTAAGCTGTTGAACATGATTGAAGATCTTCAGAGCATTGTGGTAGATTTAGCCTTTGGGATCTTGGCTCCGTCATCAACCACATCACATGCCAGAAATTTCACGTCAAAAAGCTCCCCAATCTTGAGGCGAGCTGCAATTGAAAATGGCCAACCCGAAGTTATTTCAAGTCTGGGTAATGACATGCCAACAATGAATGGGCCTCGTTTTGATATAACCACCCAATCTTTTGGCAAAATTGAAACAAGTGGTAGGAACAAGGTTCAGGCAAGCATTGATCCCCACGAACATCTCTGGTATGCCATTGAGGCTTTGAAGGTCAGAGGGTTGAACAAACAGCAAGTGCTTACAGTTGTTGCAAAAACTGTGGATGACACTTTTGTCATTCAAGTTGGGAGCATTTTGAATCAAGGGACAAGCCGAGAACAGGGATGTCATACGAGAAATACCCATTTCAATTCCACTCCTACACTCGTAAGAGATCATCAAACCCAGTCAACACCTGCTGGCCCCTCTGTCAATCCCTCAAGGACTGGCAACCCCCACACCTTCAATCCCCTTAACATGACCTTGTCCAAAACTCTCCAAATCCTCATAGAACAAGGCCATCTCAAGCCCCTTGACTCTCGGCCTCTCCCTAATCCTCTTCCAGCCAAGTATAATGCTACCAAGTACTGTGCCTTCCATCAACAATCCGGCCATGACACTGACAGTTGTTTTCGCCTTCGCCATGAAATTCAAAACCTGATTGACAACAAGATCATCACTCCACCAGGTCTTACAAAGTCTATCGGCACTGGATCAATGAACTTGGGGGATAGGACGACTGGTCCTGTGATCGGGGATAAACCACCTACTGATGGCACACATTTTACTCCAAACATGATGGATGGCACGCACTGATTTTAGCAATTTAGAAATGCTTTTTATTTTAGTTTCTGAACTGGGTGTTGAGTCAGTCTTGTTGTGTTAGAGTGTGGTGATTTCGGGGGTGTCCTGGGCATCACTGTCCTGTTTGTTTTTGGTCTTGTCTTTTCTTTCTTTCCTTTGAGTCTGTTTCAGTTGTTGAACCAAAAGATCCAAATGAAATGACAGTAATTTTTTTACCTACTTCTCTATGCCTTTAAGTCATCGCATTGACCAAAGTTTTTCAATTTTTTTTTTTTTTCAAAACTCTGATAAAAACAAAGAGGAAAAATTTCCTCGGGATTTACAAATTTTGATCAACTGAGAAGAAGAGAGGTGTACTAAGCCTTCGATGAATAAAATCATTTTTGTTAATGTGGGTACTGAGAATGATCCTAGCTTGGTCCAAATTGGTTCTATCTTGTCTTCGTAAGAGTACGAGTGATTAGTCACTTTGTGAAAAGATTTCAAAAACTATTTTTGCGTGGTCCTACGAAGACATGCCTGGAATTGATTATACAGCTTAGGATCCCTCTAGACTTGAGGTCCGACCTCCTTAGCTCCTTAACTTTCAAACCGTGATTCGAAGTGTTCAGTAATCAACCAAAGCATGAGGCTTGCATAGCCAAAATGGAGGCAGCCCTTGAACTAGGGGCAATGATATGATTCAAATGGAGGCAGCCCTTAAACTAGGGGCAATGATATGATTCAAAGTGGAAATAGCCCTTGAACTAGGGGCAATCATGTAGGGCCTGTGATTCAGATCGGAACCAACCCTTGAACTAGGGGCAATAAGATTGGATGTGATCAAATATATAAAACTAGATTGTTTCTCAAGCTAATGAAGATCGGAAAAGAAGTCAAAACCCAGAATTTGAGAGAATGAATTTTATTATTGAAGGACAGTCGAGTTCCTATCCACTACACTAGGGGCAAATGCAGACCCAATTAGCCTAGTCCCTACATCATCATATCTACTGGTTAAGTGTAGCAGTCATTCATAGATGACCTAGAGATTTACCAATCTACATGGAAAAGCTAAAACTTAAACCCTTGAGAGACTCGCTGGGCTGAAAACCCAGAAGGGCGACTCAGGCAAAAGTTAGAGCAAAAAAAAAAAAAAAAAAAAACAAAAAAAGAAACTCAAAAGAAATTTAAAAAAAAATGAAATGAACAAAATGAAAGAAAATAGAAAAAAAAAATAGAAAAATGAAAAAAAAATAAAAAGCTCGCAAGGTTAAAAACCCGAAAAGGCGGCTTTGGCAAAAGTTAGAGCACAAAAGAATAGTGTCAATACTCGAGTGACCTGCATGGCCGGAACTACGATGGCCTGATTCCTAACTTGAAGATACATAGGTAGCTTCATCTTGAAGTTCGGCCCCAATAATTTTTGTTAACTCATTTATTTCGTCCATGTTTGATTGGTGTATCTTTAGTCGACTTGGTTGTCCTATCCGTGTTTGATTGGTGTATTTTCGTTCTGCTCAGTTCAGTTGGTTCGATTCAACTTGGTTCAGTTTAGTTCGGTTCGGCGGTTCGATTCGGTCCAGTTCCGTTCGGTTTCATTCGATTTGGATCGGCTCGGTTCGGTTATTATCGTTACTACAACAGAACCAATTCAGGGTTATTTGGCTTGGGGCTATGCACCTCAATGATTGATTCCATGTTAGTTGAGTAGTGGCCATTTGCAAAAATAAATTTTGATTAACTTGAATGAAACTGACTAATTTTTCTCGAAAATTATTCCATTTTTGCAAAACTTGGACCATTCTTTGGATTTAAAAAGGGAAATTTTTCAGTGCTTATAACTTAGCTTACATGATTTCAAAACAGAAAATGGAATAAGTATGCTAATCCAATTCTCATGTTGATCAAAACATTTTTACAAAAAAAATCAAGAGACAAAAAAATCAAGGCAATGAACTAGAGGCATAGTCGAGTTAGAGATTCTATCTTCTCCACCACTCGAGTCAACTATTCAGTGTATATAAGTGTGTATTCATACTAGTCAGTGTACATATCTGTGTACGATCACACCCGCACCGTGCATCTGTCGCACGATCACATCCGCACCGTGCATCTATTGCACAATCAGAACCATATTGTGAATCTATTGCACAGTCAAGCGTCTACCACACAATCTCAATCCATCACGCTATCTTGCGCATCTTACTATCTTATGCACTTGTCGTGGTCTAAGAGACCTTAAATTCTCTAGAGGTGCAATTCCTTTGGTGTTTGTCGTGCCCGAACGACTTCAGGTGGTCTGGTATAGTCACATGCCTGTGTTTGCAATGAGTTCCTAGGAGACCAACTGCGACGGTGGAAACTAGAGTTCGAATGGCGATGCCTAGAACGCAAATGGTTTGGAATTTCCGAGACTAAAGTCTGGTTTAAATACCCAGGGGTGTATCCCCGGCTTGAAATCTGTATGGCAGCCCCATAGGTTAAGATAGCGTGTATGCACCTCAATTCTAGATACTGAACCAACCTAGTCTGTCACCCCGTTGGAGAATAGGGAAAGTTGTGAATATGATCAGGAAGAAAAGGGGCATCTGTGACTTCTACATGTAAAGGTTACCCCTTGTCAGTAAGAAATCATTCTACCATACCTTCTTCCATTCGCGTAAGATGCGTTTGGACTTCGAATTTACCTTCACTCCTTTCATGTGAATGATGCTAGATTTGATGTTTACCTAGTTAAAACCTTCCCTCTTTCCTCTCGTGTAAGACGCGTTTGGATTGCAAATCGGTTAAAAACAGCAGGTGCACCTGTCTGTTTACACCACGCCACCTCCTCTCGCGTAAGACGCATTTGAAAAGTATATTCCTCCTCTCGCATAAGACGCGTTTGGAAAACATCTTTCTCCTCTCACGTAAGACGCGTTTGGAAAGCATATTCCTCCTCTCGCGTACCGTGCGTTTGGATCTCAAATACTCCTCTCGTGTAAGATGCATTTGGATCTCAAATACTCCTCTCGCATACCGCGCGTTTGGATCTCAAATACTCCTCTCGCGTACCGCGCGTTTGGATCTCAAATACTCCTCTCACGTAATACGCGTTTGGATCTCAAATACACCTCTCGCGCACGATGCGTTTGGATCTCAAATACTCCTCTCGCGACAGACGCATTTGGATCTCAAATACTCCTCTGGCGTAAGACGCGTTTGGATCTCAAGTTCACATACTCCTCTGGCGTAAGATGCGTTTGGATCTCAAGTTCACATACTCCTCTCGCGTACGACGCGTTTGGATCTCAAGTTCACTTTTCTCCTCTCGCGAACGAAGCGTTTGGATCTCACATTCACTACATCCAACATTTATGCTTTCATTCAGTGTCACATCATTGTCTTGATTGCATTTCATTGCATGATCAAAAGTTATATTTTGCATTTCATTGCATGATCATAAGTTATGTTTTACATATCATTCTGCATCTTGTCCCTGAACTACGCTGGTTTGATTCCTTGCAAACGGGATACGTAGGCAACCTTCTGGTTCAACCACTTGCATTTGCACATTTGTTTGTTTGCCCAAGTCTTACGGCCTTGTCAAAAGGGTCGTCTTCGGGCTTTGACATTCACTCACGTCATGAAATGACTTCGAACTCTGTCAAAGAGGGGCAACTGTAGACACCCCATTTTGACCGGCCCTAAGACTTGGGTGCTTTCTTTTGATTACTCGATGATGACAATTAGAATGTGTTTATCACAAAATCCTCAGTAAAAGAGATGGAATTTAAACTTTAATCCCAACCTTCACCATTATGGCCAAATTATTTTAAAATACTGAATATTTCATTAGTTTAGTATTTTTGTAATTTTTCATAATTTTATGTGTTTGTTCATATTTTTGGTGTATTTATATATATAAAAGAAAATAATAAAACAAATTATATTATGTGTTTAATATTATTATATTATATGTTTAATATTTTATATATAAAATTATATTAGTATATTATATGTTTAGTATTTTAGTATAAATTATACATTTTAGATATTTTATATATATTATATATACATATATATTTTATTATATATATTATAAAAATATATAAAATAATAAAAACAAATTCGATGTCGGCATGCCGACATTTTCACCAACAATTGAGTGTACATATATATACATACATATATATATATATTATTAGTATATTTATATTATTATATTATATTATTATTATATTATATTATTATTATATGCCTACATAAGGCAATGGACATTCGAAGTTCAGGGGGAGGCTGGAGAAGGAAAAAAAGGGAGAAAAGAAGAGAAGGCCAGCAGGGAGGAAAACAAAAGAAGGGGAGAGAAAAAGTCTGAAGAAAAAAAAAGAGAGGATATTTTCTTTGATATTTTTATTTGCATTTCATCAATACATCATTCAAAAAAAAAACAACCACTAAAGCTGTAATTCCAAATTTTGGACTAAGAATTGATAGCACATTCCACAGACTTGAGAGTAATCAAAAGAAAGTTTGTGACTCAGAAAATTCATCATTTCCCCAAAAAGGTGAGTTTTCGCAAATTTTCATTTAATTTAAAAATGTGATATAATTTGTTTAAATACTTCATTTACTTCTTTTCATAACTATTTTTTTTTATCGCTTTAATGGGATGGCTGCACCACCCACATATCTGCTGTAATTTAAATATTGTATATAAACTATTGTAATTTATCACTTTAAATAATCTACTCCACCGGATGCTGTAATTTAAATATTGTATATAAACTATTGTAATTTATTATTTTAAATAATTAACCTCCGGCGGTGAATAGTAACCCCGACGATGAATAGTAACCTCCGGCGATGAATAGTACCTCCGTCTATTAATTTTGCTTGCTTTCTATAGCTTAATTTCAGCACTATTATATGCTATTTAGGGGGCTGTTTAATTTATTTTAATAATTTACGTTTTAAATATCAAGTTTGTTTGTACTAACCAATTAATCAACTTCGCATAATCATCTCTTCAACCTCCCTCCATTCTTTGCTTATTTCGATTAAAAAGTTATGAAAAATTAAGATTGTGGTTCAAGTATAAGAAAGGAACTCAGCCATGCTTAATGGTTTAATCTCTTCGGAGGTTTATTATCAAAAGTATAAAACGCTCTATGCTTAATGGTTTAATCTCTTTGAAGATTCACTATCAACGGCATAAAACGTTTTATGCTTAAGAGGTCCATTACCAAAAGTATACAACGTTCTATGCTTACTAATTTAATCTCTTAAAAGCATAAAACGTTCTATACTTAACGGTTAAATTCTTTGGAGGTTCACTACCCCAAATGTATACATGTTCTTATACTAAAGCACAATCTTTTATTTTTTTTATTCTCTTTAATCATCAGTGTGTTTACTTTTAAGGGACTAATTGACCCTTGGAAATCACCAAGGAAAGTGTCATTATCACTTATTATCAAGTTTGGATTTCAAGTCATTATCACTCAAGTTTGGGTTTTTCTAAGTCATTATCACTCTTTTGAGTTTGACTAGTCCTTGTTGCACATCTTGAGTTTGACTTTGAATCCCTTATCGCTTGTAAATAAGTTTGACTCTTCCTTTATAATTTCCCCCGAAGAAAATTTTCTCGGGTTAAGTTGACGCTTGTTTCTCTTCATTGCATTTTGGACTTAGTGGACGTAAATATCACTTTTGCACAAACAGGAGAAAAGATAAATAAATGGAAAAGTAATACAAAAGGCTAATAAAATTGGTTAAAATTAGATTACAACTGACATAAAGAACCAATACGATTAATTGAATTCGGTCGGACGTTATACCGAGTTTATTGTGTCAAGGCTTGCCTTACATCAATTCTTATAATAAATTAGACAGCCCCTTTTATTTATTATTCATTCGGTTTTGTAATAATTATTTATTCAGACATTTGGACATTCAGAACCTCCTTCGCGAGGACAAATATGTAACAAGTTGTATGTCTTCCAACCCCCATTCTTTTTCCCTTTTATTTCACTGCTTATGATGGTTAGGTTAGGGACATCATATTTTCAAATTAGCACTTCCATGACTTGCATCCATTCATTTTGCATGCATAAAAGTTCGGCTCATCATATTATTCAAATGTCAAATTCAAACTTTTTGCTTGAATACATGCTCTATCACATGTCTTGAATTGACTCGCATGCCATGTTAGTAGCCGAACTTATTACTTGCACGTTGTATGTGTTGCATTAGCCATATCGCATTAATTAGGATCATGCATTTTTTCTAACTATTTACTTTCTTTTGACTCGCCTTTGGACATAAGATAAGTTTTTATGCTTTAGCATATTGCATAAGTGTGATTGCTGTCATATCAAACATACTACCATGAGGTTAACTGCTTATTTGATATACCTGTTTGAATGCCTATGGATGAAGGCTAATCACTAGAATTGGGATACTTTGATTCATGTATATATGAGATCACCATTTTCAGTGATACATATTCAAAACATTTTTTTTTCAAAACAAACATGGAATCAAACGTTCCAACTTTTCGTGAAATTAGTCTATACTTGTATGTTACATATAGAACAAGAGCATATATTGTATATAAAAACCACATCATGATTAGTAGAGGCCGATCTTTGATCGGGTGAGTGGGGTGTTCAATTATTGACCTTCCCCTCTCATACCTAAATTCCCAAACCAAGACACTTTGGTAACGACGAACTAATGGCCTTTGGCACGAGTCATGAGTTTCTTAAATTTCCCAAAATAAATATTTAGGTGGCGACTCTGATATCTGGCAAAGCAGTCCATTTTTGGCATTTGATTCAAACATCGATTTTCCAAATGAATTTGCCAGATTTGGACTCTTTTTGTGTTTCCATTGTTTCACATTGCACTTGTGAAATCAGAATCAGAACCAACACACAAGTGGAGTCCGAACTGTAAGGGCTATTTCATTCTTCCGAAAGGGAGCGCGAAAAGCCGAGCTACACCGTTACCCACACTGAATCATTTTTAATGAATTTGTAGTCAAACCCGCAGTCAATGGCATATTTGGACAGGGCCAAACGGAATGCAGCAGCACCCTCTTCGAAATATTGGCCTACGTGACTAATGCCATGTGACCAATCAACTGTCATCAACATTTTATCACTATGGCAACAATAACTAGGCAACAAATCTACGTCCATTTCTGCCTCCGAAAATTGTTCCGTGTTATGATCCATTTGACCTGCGGATGTAGTCCTACCGTATTGATTACCTCAAATCAGATCATCCATCCCATTTTGTGAGCCAACCGTAACGTAGATATGGGTAACGCCAAAGAATCTTGCAAGGGAAAACATGTTTTCAACGTCCACATCAGTACTCATCATGAATTGGTTCTCGTGACAAGGTAATTTGTAAGATATGGAAATTGATGATAGTGTCACGTCCACCCACCTCTCACATAAATTACTAACCAACTGTGTGAATGTTAGTCTATTAACACCCTTGACAGCAACAATGGATGAACCGAACGTGCACAATAGCATAATGTCCATATCCTTAGCAACAAAATAAATGAAACAGTAAACGTGTCACTACATTCCGCAACCAAACAAAAAAAAAGACATGCAACATATGAGATGTATAATCAAATGTGAGCACATTAACTTTGACATCATACTACGGGGTCCAACAAACATTCAATTAAAAAAATTAAAAACACAGTAAAAAAAATTTTCTTACATAATCTTGATTTGATGGTAAACTAAGAAAAATAAATATGTTAATAATCTTTACAAGAATGCCAATGAACCAAATATGGGATTGAATGGTAAACAAAAAATAAGAGATATCCTGACCAAAATCAAATTCAAGAGGCACAAGATATACCTAGAGCAACCAGACACTATTTTTTTTTTTTTTTTATGCTTGGATTTCAATACGGTCGTTTTGCTTCTAAACATGAACGAACCAACCAAGGTTCCGATATTCACAACTCACTTCACAAGCCATCATAAGAAAGATTACATATAAACAATCTAACTCTGAATTCAATAGTATATAATGAAAACTAAGAGTTTCATTCACATAGATTCCAAGACTTTCCACGAACAAGCAACATTTTCACATGCAATTAAAAAAATCAAAAACCCATTAAGTTTGCAAAACATAACGTGACCCGTACGCAAACACTAAATACAACAACGTCACAACACAAATTCAAAGACAAATACAACGAATGTAACACGCAAAAAATATGACAACATTGTAGATGTGGGTTAACATTACAACCTAAATGTAACGTCATTAGAGGCTAATGAAAGTATGCCAATGTATGGCTATACTAGTTTTCATAAACCATTAGCATTTTCACATTCAATTAAAAAAATCAAAAATCCAGTAAGTTTGCAAAACGTAACGTGACACATATGTAAAAACTGAATACAACAACATCACAACACAAATTCAAAGACAAATACAACCGAACGTAACATGCACAAAACATGACAACATTGCAGACGTGGGTTAACATTACAACCTAAATGTAATGTTATTGGAGACTAATGAAAGTGTGCCAATGTATGGATGTACCATTTTTCATAAACCAGCAACATTTTCACATTCAATTAAAAGAATTAAAAATCTAGTAAGTTTGCGAAACGTAACATGACACGTACGTAAACACTGAATACAACAATGTCACAACACAACCGAACATAACACGCACAAAACATGACAACATTGCAAATGTGGGTTAACATTACAACCTAAATGTTATGTCATTGGAGGCTAATGAAAGTGTACCAATGTATGGATGTACTATTTTTCATAAACCAGTAACATTTTCACATTCAATTAAAAAAATTAAAAAACCAATAAGTTTGTGAAACGTAACGTGACACGTATGTAAAAACTTACTACAATAACGATACATCATAAATCTAAAGACAAATACAACATTACGTAACACACAATACATAACCACATTGTAGATTTCTTACGTAACACACACAATACACACAATACGTATGTAAACACTTACTACAACGACGACACGGCACAAATCCAAAGACAAATACAACATTACGTAACACACATAATAC
This sequence comes from Camellia granthamiana, assembly GCA_036172215.1. Taxonomy (NCBI): domain Eukaryota; kingdom Viridiplantae; phylum Streptophyta; class Magnoliopsida; order Ericales; family Theaceae; genus Camellia; species Camellia granthamiana. Next base: position 55,273,474 of record CM069914.1, on the reverse strand, counting down.
AGCAACATTACAACCTAAATGTTACGTCATTTGATGCTAATGAAAGTGTGCCAATGTATGGATATACCATTTTTCACAAACCAGCAATATTTTCACATTCAATTAAAAAAAATTAAAAAACCAATAAGTTTGCGAAATGTAACGTGACACGTATGTAAACACTTACTACAACAACAATACAGCACAAATCTAAAGACAAATAAAACATTACGTACACACAATACAACATTAAAAACAGGGCTCAAATTCTAAGTTTTCTTATTGAGGATTCTGTGAGAAAAACCTTCTTAATTTCATCATCAAGTAATCAAAAGAAAGCACCCAAGCCTTAGGGCCGGTCAAAATGGGGTGTCTACAGTTGCCCCTCTTTGACAGAGCTTAAAGTCATTTCTTGACATAAGTGAATGTCAAAGCCCGAAGACGATTCTTTTGACAAGGCCGTAAGACTTGGGCAAACAAATAAGATGCAAATGCAATTGGTTAAACCCGAAGGTTGCCTACGTATCCCTTTGCAAGGAATCAAACCAGTGTAGTTTAGGAACAGAATGCAAATGATATGCAATTGAAAATCAAACTTTCTTTTTTTTTTTGTCTTTTTTGAAAAAGTGCATAACTAATGTAATATAACAAGTAATATGAAGTATAACAATGGATATAACCCGAATACATCCACGTACGAGAACGAAATGTAACCGATGAATGGTCCCAAAACAAGGAAGGTATTAACCAAGGAATAGTCTTAACCAACAACCCAAGAAAATAGAGGTATTAACCAATAATTGTTTGGACTGCAATCTGAGAAAAGGATAGTTTCGCCATCCTGATAAAGAGCCAGTACAAACGAGTGATTTTTACAACCCAAAAAGTGGGAGCCAGCATAAACTGTGTCAAATAGTGATGTGAATAGATTGTAGCCAAGTGATGTAGCATGTAACTATGCAAATGATATAATAATTCAAGTGAAAGTCGATTTTTTCTTTTTCTTCTTTTATTTTGGAAACACATGATGTGTATAATGCAAGATATAATATATAGTGAAGCAAGCCTCAAGCAAATGATATGAAATAAAGGAGGGTGCATCGCATACAAATATGCATACCGCACAAATGAAGGAAGGGGGTGCATAACATATAAATAAGCATACTGCACAAATGAAAGAAGGGTATATTACAGACAAATGTGCATACCGCACAAATGCAAGAGGGATGCATCGCATACAAATGTACCACAACACAAATAATAAACTTGAAATCCAAACATGTCTCACACGAGAGGAGGAAAGATAGTGCGAACACCAGGAACACTTGATGTTTTTAACCGAGTAAATCAACAACCTAACGCGTCTCACGCGAAAGGAGGAAAGATAGTGTGAACACCAGGCGCATCTGATGTTTTTAACCGAGTAAATCAACAACCTAATGCGTCTCACACGAAAGGAGGAAAGATGGTGTGAACATTAGGCGCACCTGATGTTTTTAACCAAGTAAATCAACAACTTAACGCATCTCATGCGAAAGGAGAAAAGATGGTGTGAACACCAGGGACACCTAATATTTTTAACCGAGTAAATCAACAACCTAACACGTCTCACGCAAAAGGATGAAAGATGGTATGAACATCAGGCGCACCTAATGTTTTTAACTGAGTAAAACAACAACCTAACGTGTTTCATGCGAAAGGAGGAAATGTTGAACAAATCCAAACGCGTCTCACGCAAGAGGAGAAAAGTGAACTTGAGATCCAAACGCGTCTCACGCGAGAGGAAAAATGGTGTACAAATCCAAACGCATCTCATGCGAGAGGAGAAATAGTGAACAAATCCAAACGCGTCTCACGCGAGAGAAGAAAAGGTGGTATAACCAACAGACGTATCTAATCGTATCTCATAAGGTAAAAGGGGAAGGCTTTAAAGAAGTAATTTAAAATCCGAACGCATTTTATGCGAGATGAAGAAATGTGGTATAACCAACAAACGTACCTAACCATATCTCATACGGAGAGGGGAAAGGTTTCAACCGAGTAATCTGAAATCCAAATGGGTTACACACGAGATAAGGAAAGGTGGTATAACCAACAGACGTACCTAACCGTATCTCATACGGAGAGGGAGAAGGTTTTAATCAGGTCAAACATCAAACCCTGACACATTTCACGTGAAAGGTGAAAAGGCGGTGTAACCAACAAGCGTACCTAACTGTATCTCATACGGAGATGGGGAAGGTTTTAACCTGGTAAACATCAAATACTAACACGTTTCACGTGAAAGGAACAAAGGTGGTGTAACCAACAGGCGTACCTAACCGTATTTTATACGGAGAGGGGGAACATTTTAACCAGATAAACATCAAATCCTAACACGTTTCACGTGAAATGAACAAATGTGGTGTAACCAATAGGCGTACCTAACCGTATCTCATACGGAGAGGGGGAAGGTTTTAACCGGGTAAACGTCAAATCCTAACACATTTCATGTGAAAGGAACAAAGATGGTGTAACCAACAGACATACCTAATCGTATCTCATACAGAGATGAGGAATACTTTAACAGGGTAAATATCAAATCCTAACATGTTTCACATGAAAGGAGAAAATGTGGTGTAACCAACAGGCATACCTAACCGTATCTCATAAGGAGAGGGGGGAGGTTTTAACTGAGTGAAAGGAGAAAAGGGTTGTAACCAATGTGTTTGAACAACTATAAGCAAATGATGTAAATAGATTGTAGCCAAGCGATACAACAGTGTAATAGTTGTAACCATGCAGATAGATGTAATAGTTGGTGTAAGTGTGATAGTGAATACAAAAACACAAAGGGCAATGTGAGACAACAAAATACAAATGCATACGGATGCACAACAGATGAATACGGATGCAATACACAAAATGATTTTTTTTTTCTTTGTTGTTTTTTTTTAGGAAAATTTCTGATTTTTGATTTTTTTTTTTTGAAAATTATATACATATATATACATATACAAAATACATACATACATATATATATATACGATATACACACAAAACCAAAACACAAAAAGAAACACTTGCTACTATGGAGGTTCGAACCTCTAACCTCAGGTTCAACCTCTCAATCCTTGACCACTGAGCCAAACCAATTCTTTTGACAAAATATACATATATATACAAATAATATATATACACAAGATATATGCATATAGACACAATACATATACAAATCTATATCTTTTCCATCTCCCTTGTTTTTGTCTCACTCTCCCTCTTTGTCTTCTTCGAACGTCGTGTCTGGCACGTGATTTCAACAAACACGATGCCTGATCAACAGAGCAGACCCTCACTGATTTTTTTAACGATTGCCTTGGCACCTTCACCTCCTTGTCTTCTTCTCTTTCCTTGTTCTCTTCTTAAACTGAGGCATGTGAGAGAGGCAGAGCAAAAGGCTACAAACTCTCTCTACTACCACTCTGTAACCCCTTTCTTTTGCCTCACTCTCCTCTGACATGGCCTTTTCCTGCGGTTCTCTCACTCTCTTTCTAGACCTTAACGAGTCCACGATAGAGATGACCGATTCTGACTCCCCTGAACCTCAACCGCGTGCTCTTCCACTTTTTCTTGTTTTCAACTTTCCAGCAATGTCAGTTGAGCAAATAATGGCAGCACAGTCTGACATTGAAGCTAACTCGTATACGCTGAGGTCATGTGTGGAGACCGTCACTGCGGTCTCCAACTTGTCCCAACGACTACAGAACAGGATGTTTGATGTACATCTGTTAAATACACAACCCTCTCCGCTCCAATGTATGTACAAGGACTCTCAAGTAGAAATTAGTGCACTGAAAAAGCAAAACAAAGAATTGAAACGACAGCCACCTCTGCGGCCCAATTCAGAGTTCCCTCACACAACCAATTTGATGGCCGACGAAGAGTAATTTCTTTTGGAAGCTCTGCCAATGTTGAGGCACAGTCTTCAAGAGCTCCCCGAGAATAAAGATAAAGCGAGGCAGCTGATAGTAAAGTCGGGCAATGGAGCTATGTACAAATAAAGCCGGTTGTAATCTTCGCTAGCAGCTGGAAAACTGAGAAAATAATTACCTCCTCTTTTTTTTCTTTTTTTTTTTTCATTTTCTCAGTAATCGGGGATTGCATCCCTTAACTTCAATAAAATAAGTTTTGTTTTTGCACATCAATGGCTTGATTGGCATATCACTTTATGCTTGAAAACAATTTGTTTGATTGAATTTGAGAATGATTGAATTTTGAACTCTAAATTGGACACTGATTCCATACTGACCAAAATCAAAGAATGACTTAACAAAAGAAAAACGAAGCAAAACGATCCAAACACACTTATATACACTGACTGGTATAAAAGGAACTTAAAAACGTGACTGTGAAACACAACCATTAAGCCTAAGTGATTCTGCAGTTTGTCATGATGGGTTGAAATTAAAACTGGTGGGCCGACCAAAATGTTGGCCGATGAACTGATGAACTGGCCAAAAAGTTGTCGTGCCAGCTGAAAAATGAAACAACATGCCTAGAATCAAACCCCGCTAGATAAATAGTAACTTCCGGCGGTGAATAGTTTACTCGAGTAGGGAGAAGACAAAATCTCTGACTCGACTATGCCCCTAATTCATTGCCTTGACTTTTTTTCTTTTGATTTTTTGTAAAAATGTTTTGATCAACATGAGAGTTAGATTAGCATACTTATTCCATTTTTTATTTTGAATTCATGTAAGTCAAGCTGTGAGCACTGAAAATTTTTCCCTTTTTTAAGTCCAAAGAATGGTCTGGTTTTGCAAAAATGGAATAATTTTCCAGAAAAATTAGTCAGCTTCATTCAAAATAATCAAAACCTATTTTTACAAATGGCCATTACCCAACTAACATGGAATCAACCATTAGGGTGCATAGTCCCAAGCCAGATAATCCCGAATTGGTTCTGCTGTAGCAATGGTGATAACCGAACCGAATGAAGCCGAGCAGAACTAGACCAAACTGAATTGAACGGAGCCAAGTTGAATCGAACCGAACTGAATCGAGTGGAATGGAGACAAGCCAAGCAACCGCAAATATGACAGCCAAGTCAAGTAAAGATACATCAGACAATATGGATAGGATGAGTGAGTTGGTGGCTATGGCCGAACTTCAGGATGAAGCTGCCTACGTATCCTAAAGATAGGAATCAAGCCTTACGTAGTTCCGGCTAAAATTCACTCAGGTATTAACACTCTCCTTTTATGCTCTAACTTTTGCCAAAGCCGCCCTTCCGGGTTTTCAATCTTGCGAGCTTTTTCATTTTTTTTTTAAAAATTTAGTTTCTTTTTTATTTTCTTTTTCTTTTTCCATTTTCTTTTTTTTTTTTCTGCTCTAACTTTTGCTTGGGTCGTCCTTCCGGATTTTCAACCCAGCGAGCCTCTCAAGGGTGGTACTTTCGTTTTAGCTTGTCCATGTTGATTGGTTGTGAGATCTCTAGGCTATCTAAATCTATAAGAATGACTGCTACACTTGACCAGATAGACATGATGATGTAGGGACTAGGCTAATTGGGTCTAAATTTGCCCCTAGTGTAGTGGATAGGAACTTGATTGTCCTTCAATAATAAAACACATTCTCTCATATTCCGGGATTTGACTTCTTTTCCAGTCTTCATTAGCTTGACAAACGATCCAGTTTGAATCTTTGTCACATTCGACCTTATTGCCCCTAATTCAAGGGCTGCTTCCAATATGAATTACATCCGATCTTATTGCCCCTAGTTCAAGGGTTGCCTCCATTTCGACTATGCAAGCCTTATACTTTGGTTGATTATTGAACATTCTGAATCAAGGTTTAAAAGCTAAGGAGGTCGGACCTTAAGTCGAGAGGGATTTTATGCTATATAATCTCAAGATCAATTCCAGGCATGTCTTCATAGGACCACGCAAAAACATTTTTTTGAAATCTTTTAACAAAGTGACTAATCGCTCGTGCTCTTATGAAGACAATATAGAACCAATTTAGACCAAGCCCGGATCCTTCTCAGTACCCACATTAACAGAAATGATCTCATTCATCAAGGGCTTAGCACACCTCTCTTCCTCTCAGTCGACCAAAATTTACAAATCCCGAGAAATTTCTTCCTCTTCATTTTTATCAAAGTTTTGGAAAAAAGTTTTGTAATTTTTGGTTAATGCAATGAATTAAAGGCACAGAGAAGTAAACAAAATCTATAGCACTTTTATTGAAAAGAAACTACAACTCAATGATGACAACATACTGAAAAGAAAATGACAAAGAAGACCTAGACATGACAGAAATGTCTAGGTTAGCACTCTCGAAAGTAACAAAATTTGACTCACTAGAATGACTCGAGCCTGATCCCAACTCTACAAACTTGATGGAATCAAACTTAGACTCAACACTCAATTCAGAAAGTCAAATGAAATCATTCTCAAATTGCTAAAACAATGCGTGTCGTCCACCACGTCTGGAACGAAATGTGTGCAATCAGCAGGTGGTTCATCCCCCGATCACAAAGGTAGTCGCATTATCCCCCAAGTTTATTGACCTTTCATCGATAGGTTTTAAGGGTTTTTTAGGTGGGGTAATGACCTTGGGTCTTTAGAGTTGAGGTGGAGTTATGGCTTTACTGTTGATAAGATCTTGAATCTCATGGCATAAGTGAAAATAATGATCAGTCTCATAACCATGTTGTTGGTGAAAGGCGCAGTATTTATTAGGGTCATGTCTAACTGGTAGAATATCAGGGAGAGGTCGGGGATCATGGAGCTTGAGGTGTCCCTTTTCTATGAGGATTTCCATGGCACAAGTTAGGGACATGTGGAGTGGATGAAAGGGTTTATTTAGGGATCGGGTTGACTCGACTGTTTGTGGGCCAGTATTGCTAAAGGGATTGGCAATGGTAGTAGTGGTGGCAACGACTATGTTAATTTTTGAGGAGTTGGCATTAGCAGGTGGAGGTGGATCGGCATAGGTCACCAGAGGTGGTTGGACAGTGGACATTCTAGATTTGTGTTGCAATTTAACGAGAGCATCATTGTGAGTGGCAACCATATTGGCGATGGCATCTATACTTCTTTGGAGGGATAAAAACATGTTTGTTATATTCTCTGGAATTTGAGCCATCACTGATTCTATGGAGGAAATTGGGGATGATCTAGTTGGCGAAGGAAGGATACTTTGAGCGGTCTACCGGTGCAAGTCTTACAGAACTTTGGGGATAATAGACCACTCTGAAGCTATAGTGCTACAACCACCTTGCAAAAACAAAAATAGGACCTCTAATTAGAATTCTAGTAGCACTCCCACAAACTGCCATGCCTGAACTACTGTTCAGAATTTGAGAACCCTAGATCCCATACATTGCACATAGTAGGAAAAAGAACAAACACCCCTATGGGGGCTAGGGTTACCTTGTCCTAGCTTTGAAATGATCTAAGGCTTCACTATTCAAACAAGCGGTATCATACATCCTAGAAATGGGAGAGTATCCTGTCCTAATTTTGGAAGGTACTATAGCTCATTATATGCACAAGGTTGGCTCTACTCTAGGGGTTGAAGTCAAGGTGACATTACCAAGGAGTCCTTTAGGTCATAACCAATGAAGATCCCAGGAAATCAGAAATGTCAATATAGCCTCTCTTTGAAATCTGAGAACCTTAGATAACAGAGCTATCTTTTTGACAGATCTCAAAAGGTTATAACACAAGGCCTCCAAAGTAACGTAGAGATAGGTGTAGTGTCACAAAAAGCTTGCACGTGCTCCCACCGATATCTGGGTAACATAAGGACTTGAAGTGCACCAATGCATGCAGTGCAATAAACATATAATTGAAAATAAAAGTCATATCATGGAGTTCGAGTCAAAGTTTTATAAAATCCCTAGCAGAGTCGCCAGAAACTGTAACATGCCCGGGGGGTACCCGTGTGCATTAAACAGTTCGAACCCTCGGTCTCTTTGATCTAGTCTCACTATTGCAATATGAAACATAGATGAGAATCCAGATTTGGCAACTTTTAGAAAATCCATTTTATTGCAAAACTTTTTGCCAGAAATGGATTGCGTCATCAGATCTCAGAGTCGCCACCTAATATTTTGGGAAATTAGGAAACCCATGACTAGTGCCAAGGCCACTGTTCGTCATAACCAAAGTTGTCTCGGTTCGGAACCTTAGGTATGAGAGGAAAGGTCATTAATTAAGCACCCCTACTCACCCGATCAAAAGATCGACCTTTATTAAGCCATGATATGAATTTTATTTATTTTATATATTCATATTTTGATTATTTAATAAATCTTAAAAATTACTATGTGAAGCATACAAGTATAGACTATGTCATTTATTTTGGAATAATTTGATTTCTTGTATTTTGAAAGAATTTTGAAGATGTACAACTCAAATAAATTGAGTTTACAAACATGAAAAATCAACATTATTTCAAATTAAGTGACACAACCTCCATCCACTGGCATTCATACAGTTATATCAAGTAAGCAAGTAACCATATGGTAGGATGCTTAAACATAATAGGAAAAACACACACAAGCGGGATGCTAAAGCATAAAAAATTACATATTTACCAATGTCCCGCGAACAGCTACAAAACAAAGTTAGTAAAACATGCATGATCTTATATACAAAATCTTAATGCAATTCACTCATGAGATACAACTAAAGATTCGATTTCTAAGATATGACATGTGAATCATCTCAAGAACATGAGGTAACACACATAATCACACACGAATTGATTAAATCCACAAATGCAAATTTAGCCAAATCAAGATGCATGAAACATGGATGCAAAGCATGGATATAACGAAAAAAGTACAATAAAATAAACATGATGCATATCCACAAATAAGGAAAGCAAGTAAAAGAACAAGATAAAAAGAAGTGGGGTGGGAAATTATTACAACACTTTGAATAAATTATTACAAACCAAATAAGAGAGAAATGAGCGAATATTACAATAAAATAAAACATAACCTCACAAAACACTCAAAATAAAAAGAAACAAAATAAAAACTTCATGTTCCTTGGAACCATTGGCGCAGATTGGTCAACATTGGGAGATTATGCCATCTTGTCCAAAATAAGCTAACCAGCCGGCCAACTAGGTCGAGCAAAACCTATCTTGTTGCAAAATCAAGAAAAGGAACAAACAATAAATATGTATGTGGCTCAACTAACCACTACTGGTTAGCTTACAACACAACTAATATGGAACAAGAGTAAGCAAATAAGTAATAATAATAATAATAATAATTATGAGCTAAACAAACCACTTGGATTATAACAACACACTATGAAATATAAAGTAAGAAAATAAATATGAGATAAACAAACCACTTGGATTATGACAAAACACTATGAAATAAGAAACAAGAAACAAGAAAATAAATATGAGTTGGATTATAACAAAACACTATGAAATATAAAGTAAGAAAATAAATATGAGATAAACAAACCACTTGGATTATAACAAAACACTATGAATTATAAAGTAAGAAAATAAATATGAAATAAACAAACTACTTGCATTATAACAAAACACTATGAAATAAGAAGCAAGAAAATAAATATGAGATAAACAAACCACTTGGATTATAACAAAACACTATGAAATAAGAAACAAGAAAATAAATATGAGATAGAAAATATAATAAAATGAAAGACTAGAAATTCACCTTCTAAAGAAAGATTGAACTTCTTGATTTCCAAACTTCCTCTTGATCACCCTCAAGTTTAGGAAGTGTGTTCTCAATCTTCAATCCAAAACTAGAATGGAGCTCTGGGTATGTGTGGTGGAAAAGTGCCTAACTCTCTTATTTTTCCTCACTTTCAACAATACTCACTCTTTCCTTTGATCAATCACTACTGAAATTTAGCTATTTCAAAATTTTTGGAGTTGTTTTGGATGTATAAAAGGTGAAATTTCAGTGTGTATAAGCCATGGAAGGTGTATATGGAAGATGAAAGTGTTTTTGGCTCAAAACTTGAATTTTCTCTCTTTTTTTCTCACTATTTTCTCTTTAATTTCATGGTCCTCCCTCTCTCTTACAATTTGATCATTCTATATAGGCAATGAGGGAGAGTTAAGGTCAAAAGGAAGGTAGGAGGCAAGGTGGGATACAAGAATGTGATAGGAGGACAAATTTTCAAGGTGTTTACATGGGATACTCCTTTATGGATGTAAACAAAACCTCTTTTTGATAATGAGGGATGATTAGGTATGTCTTTGGTGATATATGGGTCGGCCAATGGGGTAAGGAAGTGTCCTACACACAAGAAAAAAATACAAAAATACACCTTCTTTGCCTGCTGCTTTGAAATGGTCAAATATTATTTAAGAGAAATATAACACAAGGCATAGCTTTGGAAGAGTGGTTAAGATGTTGGGTGTTGAGTAATAAGTTAGGTGTTCAAACCCTCTTCTAAGCATTCCTTAAATTCATTTTTTTGGAAAAAGACATGTTAGCGCCACATCATCAGCAATGACCAATCTAGTCATGCCACATCAGCATTGATGGAATATTCTGCATATGGACGGAATATTCCGTGACTTTAACAAAATATTCCCTCACATAACATAATATTCCTTGAGTTTTGAAAATTATAATTTGGCTCAGAAGTTTCAAATATTTGTGGTGTAACCCAAATTTCGGGAGAATTTTTCAGTGAAGTCCCTGGAAATGCAGCGAAGGTTGATCCTAGCTAAACGAACCATTCTGGACACAACCGTGACGTCAAAATATTTCCTTGGAAAGTTAATTTGTGGTTGTTTAGGGTTGGAAACAGGGCTCAAATTCTAAGTTTTCTTATTGAGAATTCTGTGAGAAACACCTTGATTTCATCATCAGGTAATCAAAAGAAAGCACCTAAGTCTTAGAGCCGGTCAAAATGGAGTGTCTATACATACATTTATGCATACCTGTCCTTCCTTTGAAAACCAATACGCGACAAGGTTAGCATAATATTCACGGTTAACCGTCAAAGGCGCAGTAGCTCCTATCTGTGCTTCTGTCTTTGTCTTATCATAACACTTTGCTTTTAAACTACATTTCCAATTTCTCCAATTCTTTTCCATTGACTTCAATGTTCGATGCCTAATCATATCCCTTCTCTCATCTTGAGGAATGGCAAACTTGGACTACAATTATATGTTTTTTCATATTATGAACATTCTTAAAATTATGAATACAATGATATAAACTGAATTTGTGCATTTCTTTGCCTAATTCTCATATTTTTATTTTTACTTGAACTATAATAGCATGGAAGATTATCTTTTTCACATGCATATGATCTCTCTTATAGTAGAATTATCACAAAATACTTGTAGTTAGAAAATTACCTCGATAAACCAAACTAAACCAAACCAAACCATGCCTTCAGTCCTATCAAATGGGGTCAGAAAATTACCTCGATAATATTCCAAAAATCTTCTTTATGCTGATTTGGCACTCCATGCCAATTCTTGTACTTCATTGGGCATAAGTGTGGCTTCCTAGCAACGGTGCCTATAAAACGACTGAATATACCACCCTATGTAGAAACAACTTGCAAATTGTTATTGAAGGTGAGCATAATACGTTTTTCTGGAGGCAGATTCCATACTTCAACCATACATGTAATTCCCCGCGTGTTTCGTTTAGTCAATTCATCTATTATAATACAACAATGAAATATATCATGGAAGTAAAGGTTGACTTGTACTTTGTACCTCAACTAAAAATCTAATAATACCTGTACATTGCATTTCTTCTTCCCTTAACCAGTCCTCATCTAAATCATCTTCAAACTGAGGGTTAACCTCTGATTCTTGAGGTTGAGGATGTGGAACATGTGATGGATCATGTGAGGATGGATGTGACCAACTAGAGTGTGAAGAGGCATTTGATCGACTAGGTTGTGAAGTTTCATTTGGCCGATTAAGATGTAAGGAGTCATTTGAACTACTAGGTTGTGAAGTTTTATTTGGCTAATTCAGCTGTGGAGAGCTAGTTGAGTGACTAGGTTATGAAGTTCCTTTTGGTGAGTTGTGCTGTGAAGAGTTATTTGGCTAGCTAGGCTGTGAAGAGCCATTTGATCGTTTGAGCTGTGACTTATTCTCAATATTGCAAGTTCGAAATCGTTTCTTTGCCATATCTACTAGACAAACAATAGATGTAATTAATCAAAAACAAAGATATTAATCAAATTAAATAAGCATTTATCATAGTATACTAAACATATTAAAGAACATAAGCCATAGGAAAAGCTCATATACACCTCACAAGATTATTTTCTTTGTTTACTTCTAAGGAGATTTCTGTACACAATGCATGAGAAGAGGAGGAGGTTTGTTACAATGGTGGATTGGCTATAAATTTAGAATCTTGGAAAGGAAAATATGAGATCTATTGCCTTTTGTTGCACTGTGGTATTTGTGGAAGGGTAAAAATGATTGTAAGTTCATTGGTTCTCAACTAGGCTAGGGTATGTGATTGGGGGAAACTTTGATTGTAAGTCCATAAGCTGGTACATAAGGTTTAGTCCATTAGAGGAAGAAATATGTGATTGGGGACAACTTTGATCAATTAGGGTAGGGTATGTGATTAAGTCCTATGGTTTTTCCTTTTTGTTGTTTGTTGGTTGATGGTATAGAAGAGTAGGACGTGAACCTTTTGGAACTCTGTTGATCAGGTCATTTTGTTTCATGGTTGGAAGGATATGATGTAACTTTTATTCACACAAAGAATTCTATAACAAGAAAGACAAGCAATATCTATAATGCATAAAAGAAAGAAAATGCAAAACATGGGTTGCCATACATATATGAAACCAAGAAATTTGAAATTTATATTCAAAACCAAATAATGTTTCAAATATTAACATCACAATAAATAAATTAAAATCAAACTAGTTCAACTCAACAACTACACATCCTTATCTAAATCATCTTCATCGATTAGTTGGTTATCAAGTGGAAGTGGTATATTGATTGTCGTTCCATCTGCATCATTTCTAGCCCAATTGAGGTTTTCATTTGTATCCACATGAGTGTCTTCAACTATCACATTATACGGTTCGTTATCATAGTAAGTGTCAACATCACCATTACACAATTCACTAGTACCAACATCAAACACATCCCTCACTTTTGTTTTAACAATAACCGGCCAATTTTCATGCCTTACATCTCCCACATAATAAACTTATGAAGCTTGAGATAACAAGACAAATGGTTCATCATTTAATCGTTCTCCAGTATGTATCAAATACGAAAAATTCATTCATCTATCTTGTAGCATCTGCCTGTGTTTACATCAGCCCAATTGTATTTGAATAGTACATATTTCAACTTGTCAAAATAATTCAGCTCAATGATATCAGATAAAACACCATAATACATGGTGCCTGCTTCAGTGGCCACACAAACCCCACTATTTTGAGTTTTCTTTGCTTCCTCGTCATTTTTAATTCAAAAATTAAAACCAAAATTGTATATGGCAATAGTATTATTTAATAGCCATATACTTACATATGATTGAAAACACACACAAAACTTTTCCATATGCATCTTATTAAGAACTTCATCAATTAGACGACGTGGACAACTTTGTCTCTTTATATGCTCCTGGTGTTCTCTGTATATACAAACCTAACTTGTGTTACTATTGCAAGTAGTAAAATGAGAAACTTAAACTTATTTATATGTCATAACTCATAAATATTACTTACATCCGATATGGTTGAATTTCATCTTTGTTAAATAGCACATAACGATGTACTTGTATCTTTAACTTTTGATCAAGTTCGATATTCATTATTGCCCCTGTAGAATCTTCAACATTTCTTAAGGGTCAATTGAATATGGTTTCAACAGATTCCAAATACCGCGAACAAAATATTAAGCACCCTTCAACTATATATCCTTCTGCAATAGAGCCCTCTAGATGGGCTTTGTTGCGAACATAAGATTTTAGTCGTTGGAGATACCTATATGAAAAATAGTATAATTATAGATTGACTAAATTGGATGTCAATGTGATGTAGATTAAAAACACAAATGGATACAAGTCATCACGTCTAACCTCTTAATGGAATACATCTATCTATAGTGAACTGGGCCAACAATTTTAGCCTCAGTAGCCAAATGGACGACTAAATACACCATAATAGTAAAAAATGAGGAAGGGAAGATTCTCTCCAAATTGCATAAAGTCACTACAATTCGAAATGCAAGTCGGTCAAGCTCTTCCACTTACAAGACTTAGAAACATAGTTTCCTAAAGAAACAAGATAACTTAATTAGAGGTAAAGCGACTTTTTTTGTAATGCTCCTCGTAATGCAATAGGAGAAGTTGGTGCATGAAAATATGACCATCATGACTCTTCAAACCTATAATCTTACGTTGTCTAACTTGGATACAACGTGAAATATTTGAAGCATAACCATCTAGGACTTTTACCCCTTTCAAAACTTTCAAGAAGTCATCATTCTCTTTTAAAATCATTGAGAAGCAAGCTGGAGGCAAATATGTCTTATTGGAACTGATCTTTTGTGGGTGAAGTTCACGTCTTATACCCATCTCTTGTAAGTCAAGACGTGCCTTCAATTTATCATTTGCCTTCCCATCTAAATTCAACAATGTTCCATATATATTATAAATCACATTTTTCTCTATATGTATTACGTCAAGATTGTGACACAATTTTTGATTTGCCCAATATGGCAATGTAAAAAATATACTTCTTTTCTTCCATGGTTGTATCTCATCACCATTCGCTTGTTTCTTTCATTTTTTGTTTTTTTCATTTGCCTTTGTCTTCCCAAATTTGTAATCAAGGTCTTCTGTTTGCATCATGATCTCAAAGCCAGATAGCATATTGGGAGTTGGTTCTATTTCTTATTTGCCATCAAATGATGCTCTATCTTTACGAAATCTATGATCTTTATCCAAGAAACGCCTATGGCCCATAAAACAATATTTTTCCTCCATGTTTTAACCATTGAGAATGAGTCTCATAATTACAAGAAGGACATGCAAGAGCACCCTTGGTATTCCAACCAAACAAATCACCATATGCGGGAAAGTCATTTATAGTCCACATTAGAGCTACATGCATTTGAAAGTTCTCTTTGAAAGAAATATCATAAGTTTGTACTCCAACATCCCATAATTCCTTCAATTCTTCAACTAAAGGCTGTATATACACATCTATGTCATTCGAAGGGGAGCTCGGACCAAGAATAAGCAATGATGGGATGAAAGAAGATCTTTTCATGCACATCTACAGAGGCAAATTATATCGAACTAATATGACCAGCCACATACTATAACTAGTACTCATATTCCCATAAGGGTTAAATCCATCTGATGCCAACCCCAACCTGACATTGCGGGAGTCAAAGGAAAAATCTACCTATCGAGAGTCGAATGTTTTCCAAGCCATAGAATCGGCAGGATGCCTCATTGTGCCATCATTTGTACGACCTTCAACATGTCATTTCATAGAAGCAGCTGTTTTTTAAGACATGAACAACCTCCGCAATCGAGACTTCAAGGGAATCCACCGTAAAACCTTTGCAGCCTTTTTCTTTCTCTTTTTACATGAAGTACTCATATTATGCTGCAAATCATTCTCATTTGTTGTCCACCTTGAAGCATCACAATGACACACTTCATCATTTGCATGTTCCTTCCAAAATAACATACAATCATTAGGACAAGCGTGAATCTTTTCATAACCGAGACCGAAATCCTTAATAATCTTCTTAGCATCATAAGAGTCTTTCGGCAAATTTGCATTTGAAGGAATCATATATTTCAAAATTTGAAGCAACATTGTGAATGAGTGGTTACTCCATCCATTAAGACATTTCAAGTGATACAGATGCACGATTGCTGATAACTTGCTAAAATTCTTACACCCTTCATACAAAGGCTTCTCAGCATCTTTGAGTAAGTTGTAAACTTTTTGTGCATCTTTATTAGGATCTTCTTGAGATCGTTGCACGCTTGGACCTTGATCAGATGGTTCTGGTAAACTACATTCTTCTGCATATTCATCCATATTTTAGGTGTGCATGGGAAACACGTCCTACAACATGTCACGTATATCACCATACTCAAGTCATATTTCTTCAACATGGCTTTGACTAGTTCTACTAGAAGTCATTGCAGACATAATTTCCCCGTAATGATACCAACAATTATAACCTGGACTAATTCATAGGATACCAAGTGATCATGTACAACTTCTAGACCAACATGTATGAATTGACACATCTCATACATGGACATGGAATTATTCCATCATTAGATACATTGCGAGAAGCAAACTCCAAAATTCTTTAATCCCTTGCACATAATCTCTTGACAATCTACTCTTCTTCATCCAACTCTTATCTATTGATAATTAACTAAATTAAAGTACCATGAAACAAAATAAAAAGTTAAATATATCATATAAAGAGTTATCTATAATAACATAAAAAAACATTACACAATTTAGTGTAGGTACACATAATAGAGTTATCTATGATTGGCTTATTCAAAACCATTGAAAAAAGCTAATTAGATAAGGGAAAAAGTTATATGCTCTAGGAATGGCAACGGGGCGAGGCGGGGTCGGGGATCACACTTCCCGTCCCCGATCCCCGATTGTGAAAATCTCCCCAGCCCCGATCCTCGATGGGGAACCTACCACCGTCCCTATCCCCGCCCCCTAACGGGGATCGGGTTTCCCCACCCCCCAAATCTGTTTCAACACCACCATCATCAACAACAACAACAACAACAACAGAACCATCATCATCAACCAAA
This sequence comes from Camellia granthamiana, assembly GCA_036172215.1. Classification (NCBI taxonomy): domain Eukaryota; kingdom Viridiplantae; phylum Streptophyta; class Magnoliopsida; order Ericales; family Theaceae; genus Camellia; species Camellia granthamiana. The sequence continues at coordinate 55,256,676 of CM069914.1, read as the reverse complement.
TCATCAACATCAACATATCAACAAAAACATCAACAGATCATAAACCCAAAAAAAAAAAAATGGACAGATACACACAGTACACAAACAGATCTGAGATCTTTGTCACAGAGAAATAGAGTGTACGAGAAAAAGAGAGAGAGGGAAGAGAGAAACTGCCTCCGACGCCGACTACTCCGACGTCGATACACAAACAGATCTGAGATCTTGAGGAGGAGCTTCGTCACGTACGCCGCCTCCGACGCCGACTGCTTCTCCTTGTACACGATCGGAGACTGCAACACCGTCTCTTCGTTACCGCTACTGCTCGATCTACTGAAAGAGAGAAAGGGAAGAGAGAAACTGAGAGAGAAGATGGAGAGACGGAGAGAGAGAGAGAGAAGAGAGAAACCGAGAGAGAAGATGGAGAAAAGCGGTGGTCTGGTCATTAGGTAATGTTTTAGGGTTTAGTTTTATATATATATAGGGGTAAAATGGTAATTTTATTTCAGGGACAAATCGGGGCGGGGTTGGGGCACTAATCCCCGTCCCCGACCCGAAAGTGATTGGGGGATTGATTTTTTAATACCATTCCCGTCCCGTCAGGGATATTTTTCGAGGAAAAACCACTTAAATTGGGGTCGGGAGGTCGGGTCCCCGTTTGGCCAGGTTCAAATTGCCATCCCTAATATGCTCAAACAGGACAAGTAGGTGAAAAGTAGTTTTATGATATGGCTACTAGATGTAAATTATGTAATTTGAAAAAGAGGCTAGTCATACATTTGAAATGTTAAGGAAGATAAAAAATAATAATAATAATAATAATAATTTTTTGAAGACATTAAGCTCTAAATTCTAATTATATAATCATCAAAAATCGAAAAGAAGAATATGATTTAGAATTGCTGAGATCTAACTTCTAAAGCAAATAGACCTAACCTTGCTTAATAGGGCCATTTTATTTATTATTTATTTATTTATTTATTGTGGGTGCGTGTATTTTTACTATTAAAAATAGGTATAGTTCTTATTTGAAGGGATCTTGTCTTTACAACACTCCTTTCTTTTTGTTATTGCTCTAAACAAATTATTGTGAATCTCTAAAACAGTCGCTATTGGCTAGGACTTTTATATTGACATGTAGTTGGTCAATCCAAATCAAATGACTCACCAGCTAAATTTGGAGAATTTTATTGCAGATTTTTTTTTCTTCAGATTTTAATTTTTTTTGTTGTTATAGATTTAAATATAAATATATTTGGTAGGAACCAACAAAAGAATGGAACAGCTTGCATCTTCAAGTAAACAGAGCCAGTGGGTTCAATCCATGCGTATGTACCGTTTGGTCATACTTTTATTTTTATTTTATTTTTTGGGTTTTTGGGCAAGGTTGTGATTTTGGATTTGGGTATCAACAATGGATTAACCCTCATTTATCACAATGATTTTTCCATAAAATTCAATTTGGTTTTAATTGTTTGTAATAACCTCAGCTTCACTTCACCTTTAGAAAGAAAAGAAGAAAAAGAATATTAAATAAAAGATAAAACATACTGTCAGCTTTCAATATAAATGTGTGTGGTAGATTAAAATTTTTCAAATTCTTGACAATATGTGTGCAATTTGGATCCATTTTTCTAGAGCCTTACTGAAGCACTAATATGTAAGAAGTTGAAGTGGTCAATTGAAACACTCCAGTTTTATTTAAAAAACACAGATAATGGTTTCTGACTGTAACTTAATGCTTAATTCATTGTGTAACCATGCCCATGCGTACTTAGTTTTTTGGTAGACATCATTTGAAACTGTTATATTTTTTTTTTCTACGTCTGGTCTGTTATTAAATGGGTTTAAGTTTGCTAGTTAATTAGTTTATAGGCATCATGCTTCATTTGGTAGGAAAGACTGAGGAAGGAAAGGGGGTAGGTAAAGTAAAAATCCAGTTATTGTTTCCTACATTAGATAAATTTAACTCCAATCAGCTCCAGCAATATTGAGCATCACATTAGCAGTCATCTTAAAGACCTTCTTAAATATACACCAAGATGTTAGGAACAAGCAAAAACATATCTGATGATGTTTTAACAACCTACCAAGCCACATGATTAGTAATGTTAAGTGATGCTATCATAAAAGGCTCAATGTGAAGTAAATTTTGAGAAGAGATAAATTTTGTAATTGGAATGATTCCTAAAAAAAAAAAAAAGCAACAAACCAATAAACAAAAAGGTGGGCACTATTACTCCATTGTGGCATTTCATCAAATATCTACTAGACTAATGATTCCTCAAGCAGGAGATTTTATTGTCCATTTACTTCACTAATTATATTGGTTAAAATATAAATATTATAGATGATCAAATATGTGTGTATGTGTGTGTGTGTGTGTGTGTGTGTGTGTGTGAATATCATAATCAGAATACATATCATGTTAATCAATCTATTTTCCAAATTATTTTCCCAAATTAAAATCATTCAAGATGTTCCTGAAATCATTCAAAGTAGAGAAGTTTTGGAGATATTAGAAGCAATGCATGGAATGGCAAGTATCTCATCTTAACAATGAATTCCATAGATCCAAACTTGTCCGAAAATAGTAGAAAAAACAGAAAGGGGTAGAGACAGAAATTGAGAAACCAGAAGGAAGAGGGGGATAGAGAAACAGAAATAGAAAGAGTAGGATGACCTTGAAATCACAGTGGTGTTGTAGCTTGACATCGTCAACATACACCGCGATGAAGGATGAACAAAGGCTATGATACTTGTAGGAGAGAAGTCTTGATAGACTAGGGCACAAATTGTAATCAAGGATAGTTGAATGGTTTTTGTTTTTGTTTTTGTTTTTGTTTTTGACTGAAATTCTGATACATTGTTTACAAAAAAAAAAAAAAATCTGATTTGGCACGAAATATTTGTTTTATTTGGCAGCCTTTATTTTGCTTGGTTTTTGTAACGCTTGCGGTCAAACCGTTGCCAAAAAAGATATATGGCAACATTTTAGGAAAAAAATGTTACTAAAAATTTTATTTTTACTTGCGGTCAATAACAGCTACAATAGCTCATACATAGCAGCATTTTTCAGGCCACTGCGATAAAAAACGCTACTAAAACTTGATTTTCTTGTAGTGAATGAATGCTCAGTGACTTTGTTGGTGGAAAAGAAAAACTAAAAGCTTAAAAAGTCTCTCTACTCGTCTTGTCACCGCGCTTGCATGTCTTCAATTTGCCTTTGCAGTTTACGGGACATTCTTTCTATACTACATGAGCCCAACCATCGATTTAAGCCCAAAACCGGACTTTTCCTAGGCCACAAGAATCTCACAACATTGGAAACAGTTCATAATCTAGCCACACGTAGTGAATCGATTAGCCATTAGTCCTGGTGAAGTTTGTGAGCACAAAAAGATAGATTTCGAGCAGAAAAAGTCAAATGATGCTCTCATGATCAGGCTCAAGAGAGAGCTCTATAAGGAGGTATTGGACTTTCAAAAAAAAATCCTTTGGCACGAGACACTATCCGAGATTATGGCAATAAAATCAAAATGGGATAAGCGAAACACCCCTCCAAAAATCACAGTGAGTGATTCTAAACCATTTCAAGATAAAAACACTTTGTGCACAACTTGATTTTTTGCTTCACCAAACCCTTTCTTTCCACCATGTTTGGGTACTTTTATTTGGAAGCCCAAATAAGGCCTCACTCAAGCAAATTGTCGAAAGCTACAACGACACATGAATAAGTTTCATTGCATCAAGCAACGATTTCAAGTACTATAGAAGGTTCCAAATGGCTCCACAGACAAAATCAGACCTTGTGTACATCGTAGACGATGATATGATCCCCAATAGAAAAATGTTGGAGATCTTATCGCATGTGACAGGCACAGAGAAGTACTAAACCTCGGTTTTGGGAAGCATAGGAAGGATTCTGCCTTTTTGACAAAAGGATTTTACTTTTCCAAGCTATAGAAAGTTTCGGTCAAAACAGGCCGGGGATACAATGTGACTTTATCACAAGCTTACTATTATAGATAGCAATGTGACTTTATCAATAGGGTAACAAACATATTATATCTATGCCACCACTAGGATGAAAGCCTACATAGTTTGTGTCATGACCCAAATCCACCTCTATAGTTTAGCGTCGTAACCGGCCAGTAATCCTAAGATTACCAAAGGCCTCTGAACAGATCAACACGTAATAAGGGGCTACGGAAGCAAATATATAAAACATACATAGTCCATTGAGCTGTGCAGACATATATAGGACAAAAATTTAAAACTTTATACATGTACATGTGACGTTATATATATATATATAGTAATCTTACGTCACACACTCATACAGATCAAGCCAAAAAAGGACTTACCCCAATACACAGATAAACAGAGACTTGTTCGAAATTGACAAAAAGAAAACAAGGTCTTAAACTTCACTCACAAAACATGACCACTTGACTTTTTTCGGAAACTCCTCGGGAGACACAAAGGTTGGCCGACAAAATGAAATTCCAAGCAATCATCAGTGAGCCCAGTCACACACCTAATCAGCTACATACATAAATAATAGAGTGAGCAGAAGCCCAGTAAATAATAACAAAGTAAAGAGGTTTAATTGAATAATGTCCCAAACCAGATTCGGAAAGTAGATTAATATTCATGTTCACATCATATACAAAAAACAGAGTCTCATGCTTAATCATATGTGGTACATCCATTAGTGTTAATAGAACAGATACAGAGTAGATACAGAGCAGATGGTGGTTATGAGTAACTAGTTCCATAATGAAACCTCCGGATCTTGGTAACAGATAACAGATATGCTAAGCTCCATAATGGAGCCTCCGGTACGGGTAATAGATTTTAGACATATTAAGTTCCATAATGGAACCTCCGATACCAGGTAATAGCTAACAAATATCACATAATGCTGAGGATGCCACAACAACATTTCAGAAATTGGACAATCATTCATTGTACGGAACATAGTATTTCAAAAAATAGATCTTATTTCATTATACATAAAATAAATAAAGTTGAACATAACTTTACTAAATTATTACTCACAGTTGGCTCCAAAAGCAGACATATCAAATAGCTCATGGTGCGTGACCTACACAAACAAATAACGGACACACACACTGAAACACATGCTCGGAAAACACTTAACTCAATTTTTTTCTATCTTGGTGTGTTTCTAATCCTTATTTTCATTATTATGTCTTAATTAGGGCTTAGGAATGCCTAAAATGCAATGAGGATACCAAAATGTGCTTTGAAACACTTAGCCAAATTTTCAAAAACAAGACAGTCCGCTAAAGCACGACTTCGGTAGCTCGAGCGGTATGTAAAATCTGCAAAAGTACTAGTTGCATGGATTTTTCGTTCGATGAATGCTCAATGGTCGCTCAAGCGTAAGAGTGAGCAAAGAGGATCTCCACTCGAGCGCAACTTCGGTCGCTTGAGTGATCTACAAAAGTCTGTAAAACTTCTGGGAGCTCTCATTTCACGCTTGAGCGCAACCTCGGTCACTCGAGTGGAAGGTCAAGGGTGGCCACTCGAGCGTAGGTTCTGCCACTCGAGCCACTCCCAAAGTCAGCAAACTTACTGGGAGCTCACATTTTCCGCTTGAACGCAGACTGTACCGCTTGAGCGAATGGTGCAAATTCTGGAATTTCTAGATTGCTAATACAAGCTCAAAACTCAAAAATTCAAAGCTGCAAAACATGTTCTTTTGGGCCAAAAGCGTAAGGAAACACATAGAACTTGTAAAACATTGTAAATTCAAAATCATTTTGCAAAATCAAAGGCCAAAAGCATGTCAATGGTACAAAATCAAGCTTGACACTTTGGAAACATGACATGGATGTAATGATATGAGCTTCAACCTTTCAAACCATGATCAATTGAGATGTTAAGTACAAAAACATGTTGAATTCCTAGAACATAGCCAAGGCAAGGTCATGCATGTGAAGATTCTTATAAAAACAACTTCAAAACTTCATGGTATGCACATACATGCATGAATGTTCCCAATTCCTTAATCTAAACTCAATTATCATTGATTAAGCACGTCAACCTCTAGAATTCTTGTATATATGTCTGTTTAAGGACAAGAGTCTTACCTAGAGTTCTCAATTCTTTAAGGTTTAGTAGTGATCTTGAACAACTCTTCAAGTCTCCTAGCATGTTCCTTTCAAACCTTAGCAACTCATCACCTCTTCTTATTTGAGTTCAATTCTATCCTACTCTCTCTCTCTCTCTCTCTCTCTCTCTCTCTCTCTCTCTCACGTTTAGTTCAAGGATGGTATAAAGTGATGAGTCTAGCAAGTGCTTACAAGCCTTATATAGGCTTGATTAAGAAGTTTAATTAAACTTGGCTTAAGACTAGTTAATGACAAGTACTTTATTCTAATTTCTTCGTTCCGAATCGAATTTCAATTGAACCTACCATAATATTTTAAAAATTCTGAATAACACGTAAATCAAGTCAATTTTGTGATCGGATGCTGATAAGGCCTTCAATTTGCAGAACAAAACAGAAACACAGATAGATATTTCTACAACAGACAGATATAAACACAAATAATGCAATACACATGTAATTAATTCGGAATTTCGTCTTCATTACTTATTAGGCATTCTTAATCAAATATCATTAGCTAATCACAGGTCGGGGTTGTTACAACTTGCCATCGTAAACTTTTTTTCACAACAATTTGTTTTTCTGCTTCTAATTCTACCCTTTAATTTTTATAGCTATCAGGTTCAAAAGTATAGAAATACCGACTCATTTGTTTAACCAATCGATCCAAATGACAAAGAGACATGGGGAGACAGTGAGCACAGACTCACCTATGTCTCTGAAACCACAATAATCTTCAAAGACATTGTACAAGTCCACAATGATTAATGGTGGAAAACTCTATCCACTAGTTATATCACACAATGGGCTAAAATGCACCCTCAAAAAATCGATACCCTCTTCTACGCCCACGCCATCGAAGTATTGGAAGTGGGAGATGGGTGTATACTTGTTGTATAGATATACTAAGAGATGAATAAATTGAGTAAACACTCATTTTATTCAATCACAAACAAATTATACAAAACAGAGCTATCTCTTTGTTAACTCTCAAATTCTCTACTCTTTTAGAATTCTCCTTATTTGGAGATGTTATATTTCTTCCTGGAGATTACATTTTTCTCCCACTCTATCTAAAGCAATCACACAACCTATCTAGTTATAGACTCTCAATCCGTGTACAAACTGTGTGTGCTACAGTGTTCTGTTCCTCCTTAAGCTTTATCAATGGAGCTTTCTTGAAGCTTCATTTTCCTACTAACTACTTCCATTTTCTTCTTCATTTTGAACTTCTCTTCTTGACTCTTCAATTCTCTGGCAGCTTCTTCTCTTCTCTGGAATTCACCATCTTTAAACTCAAATTGAGTCTGTTCTTTCAACATCCCCCCTCAAACTGAATTTGTTAGATTCTCTACACAATGCCTCATATCTGCTCGTGGAGTTCATTATGACCTATTGTTTGGTCTTTTTAGTCAATCCTTTATTGACTTTTATCTCTCTCGAAACAACCTCTTGTTGTCGGTACTATCAACCACCTGTTGACGTATGTCTCTTGGAACAACCACTTATTGTTCGGTGCTTGTGAAATAATCACATGTTGTTCTCTATTGTGCGAAACAATCAACTGTTGTCTTTTGTTGCTGGAAACAACAATTTGTTGTTTATCTTGTCCACGATATCTAAGACATCTTCTATCATCTTATCTATGATATTTTCTTTGTTGTATTCTTTGACTCTTGCTTCGAAGAATATTTTTTCATTTCATTTCTTCAAATAAAATCTGTAAATTTTTGGTATGGAATTTGTCAAATCTGATCATACGGATGTGTCCGGAATAGTCCAAATAGTTGAAAAGTACTATTGGATCATTCAAAACGGACCTCAAATGGCTCAAATCTAGTCAAAATAATCTGGACAGTTCAAATTGACGGTTGTAGCTTAATTGCGAAACACTGGATAATTCCTTTTATTTTGCTACCACTCTGGTTCATCTTCTCTAGCATGTCTTTTTTTTGACAAGCTTTTATTCAGTAACTGCGCTTCGTTTTAGCTCCGATTTCAACGCAATTTTTTGCGTTGGAATCCTCTTGACGAGTGCTTTAATCTTCTATACTCAAAATTAAATTTCGACAACTTTGAAAAGTTTTGTTTTCGGATGTTGTGTTTATCGGCGAACTTCAAATAATTCTTGGCTCTTTTGACTAATGGTTTTTGGACTCTTCTAGGCAACACGAACCCTCTAATAAATTTAGAAATTGATTTCAACACTTTCAAAATTTGGACAAATTTTGAAATCACTGTGTTCTTCTCTGTTTCTTCAAGATATTTGGCCCTAATTGGCTCTTCTAGCTTTGATACCACTGTTGAATAGTGGGAGAGGGTATATACCGGTTGTGATGGTATACAAAGAGAGGAATTAAATTGAATAAACACTCATTTTATTGAATCACAAACAAATTATACAAAACACAGTTATCTCTCTATTAACTCTCAAATTCTCTACTCTCTTAAAATTCTCCTTATTTGGAGATTTTGTGTTTCTCACTAGAGATTACATTTTTCTCTCACTCTATCTAAAGCAATCACACAACATATCTATTTATAGACTTTCAATCTGTGTACAAACTGTATGTGCTACAACGTTCTCTTCCTCTTTAAGCTTCATATGGAGCTTCCTTCAAGCTTCATTTTCCTTCTAAATGCTTCCATTTTCTTCTTTATTTTGAACTTCTCTTCTTGACTCTTGAATTCTCTAGCAACTTCTTTTCTTCTCTAGAATTTACCATCTTTAAACTCAAATTGAGTTTGTTCTTCTAACACGAAGAAATGAAATTTCTCGCTCATCTCCTCAACAAATTCAAGTCCACCATAGGCAAAAAGGCCTACATTGTCGTCTCTGGAGGACAATTTTTCTCCTCTGAAGATGCTACAGCAGCTTTACATTGGCCTAAGGTGGTTTGCAAAGAGAGGCGGTTTAAGATTTTCGATTTAGGTATTGGGGGGGCTTTGTCAAGAATGTCGAATTCTCAAGCGTTGGTTGTACAAGGAGTTTATGCAAGTGTAAAAGGATTGATGAGAACTCACAGCCCTAGTGTTGTGCTTGCGGTGTCTAATATAGATTCTGATGTGATGAAAGCTTTGGAGATGGTCTCAGAGAGTAGTGAAAATGGTTCAACATTGGTTCTATTGCCCAGGGCTTCTGTGTCAAAGGTGCTTTGGATGGCTGATCTCTGGCCTACAGCACTATCAAATAAGAATAATCAGCTCAATTTTTTCATATCTACCATAGCTAAAAATTGACACTAGGACTGGATACTGAAATCAGCATTCAAGTTAAAAATGTGAACTTGAATTCATGTAAGTTACACAAAAAAAAAAAAAAATTAGCAGCTTAGAAACCAAGCTATTTTAGTAATTTTTTGACTTTCTACGAAAAGATGTGTAGAAAAATAGAGAGAGTGATGTGACAACTTATAGTGACTTTTTAACTAAAACTGAAGGTTGCCAAACGAGGCTTTAGTACTAGTTTTGAGTTTTGAATTTTGAGTTATGAATTGGCCAAAGTTATTAACCAAAGGACTCTGTTGGAACATTTTCTTATGAATGGAAGTCCACTAACTAATCTCACAAAAATAAATAAATACAATAGAAGTCCATTCTATGAAGCACAATACAGACACGGAACATGACAATTTTTTTTTAAAAAAAATCAAGATAACATAGAGGGAATACGACAAGAATTTATACATATATATATATATGATTTATTATCTATATGAATATTACATTCATAAGCAACCAAAACTAATGAAAATTATCTTTAATTTAATATTAAAAAATATATTAGATTTAAATCATTTAAAGACTAGATATTTTGTTGCGTTAGGGCTCCAAGGATTGTTCAATTTCACAACTGTGGCTAGATCTATGTTGTACTATCGATGGTTAGGTTTGATATGAGTTTTATAATTTTTTTACATTCAACCCTAATATTTTCAAATATTATAACATGACACCTGAAGTTAGTTTTAAAATATTAAAATATGTTTATGTCGTGTCTCATCGTGTTAAGTGAAAAATAAAATCAACAATGATTCATCCCACTAAAAACCCCACCACTAATAGCACTAATGCATTAAAAAAGTAAAAATAAAAAATAAAAAAATACAACTCCAAGACCAAAACATCACTTCATTACTGGTGGGACCCACTGCCACCTAATTAGTGGGAGCACTAATTAGTGCTCCCACTCATTTTCCAAATAAAATTATCTAAAAAAATGACACAACACATGGCGTGCCAAACATGTCACCACATGTCCTTACCGTATATTTTTTTCCTCTCCCAAGTCGTACAATTTCCTAAATAATCAATTTGTTTTGTGCAGACTGGAACAAAATGAAGATTTCTATCAACACTATCACTCAAAACCGTGCTCATTCATTGACAAGGCTTCTAAACTCTCTAAACAACTCCTATCTTGGAGATGAAATCTCCATCACCGTCAACATGGATAGCAAAGTAGATAAACCAACCATAAAACTAGTAAACTCATTCAAATGGCCCCATGGTACCAAAACTCTAATGCTGTATTTGATTGAGAAATTTGGGGAGGAATTTGAAAAGGAAAAGGGAAAAAATGTGTGAAACTAGGTGAAATGTAAATATATCTTATTCATATTTCACCTAACTTTTCTCTTTCCATTTCCAAATCTCTTATCAAATCCCCCAACCAAACACAAGATAAGGAGAAGAATCTTCCAAGGCGGTCTCATCCGCACCATCAGCAAAAGCGGGTGCCCCGCCTCTAACGACGACCGTGGTCTCTTACTTGAAGATGACATCGAAGTCTCCCCTTACTATTATTTATGGATCAAATATGCCCTATTGAAATAACAAGCACCCGTTTCTGACCTTTCATCGATCTCTCTTTACATGCCACGTTTGGTTGAAGTTATCAAAGAAAGTCCTAAATGGAATGCGATCGAGTTTTTCAAGCACATCCACGCAAACACGCCTTATCTCCACCAATTACCGTGCAGTTGGGGCGCCCTTTTTTTCCCAAAGCAATGGAGAGAGTTTTATGTCTATATGAACATGAGGTTCATCGATGATGCAAAAAAAAAAACCGGTTCAAATCCCAAAGTCTAGGACTAATGGGTGGCAAGCTTCATGGAAAAAGTTTTTGATTGATATGATGTATTTGAGAGGGTATTTGAGTTTGTACCCAAATTTTCCTGGTCAGGTTAGCTTTTCAGCTAACCATATGGAACCCGGGGCTCATATTGCAGCAAAAGACAATGTTGTGAAGCATGACAAGAGCGACTTTGAGGTGCCATTGATGAGGGAAGATTTTAGCAGATTTTTGCCCAGTGAGAAGAGAAGTTGCCTCCGGCTTCAAAATTGCCATTGTTGAACCTATTTAATCAAGGGGTTTCATTGAAGGAGCTTAAGGCTGCTGGAGCAAAGTTAAAGCAGTATGTGCTTGAATGCGATTCGTCAGAGACAGTTGTGGTTGATCATTAGACAGGTTTGCCTTCGCGTTGCGTGAGATTTTGATGATCACCAAAGTAAACAATCTTGCCTCACCCACAAACAGACTTTCCAGTCACCAAAAAAAAAAACAACACTTTTAATTTTGGGATAATTTTGGACTATAACCCTTAGTTTATATTTTCCATAATAAATTCTTCTTTCTCAATTTCATCAATCACCAAATGTTCATCAACGGAACCAGAAATCTCTGTTTGTTTCTTGCCCCCACCAAATAAAGCTTATCAAGAACTCGTTACAAAAAAATTAAAATTTTAGAGGTCAAAATTTAGAAACGAAATTATTTTTTAAGCACCAAATATTTTTGTTCCGAAAAATGTTATTATATTTTTAACAACAAAAATTGAACATTGGTGATGAATCATTATCCTTTTGGGACCAAATTTTTTGTTTCAAAAAATAAATCATTTTGAGACTAAATTATTTTGTCCCTAAAAGGCTATTTATTAGTAACATTTTCAAAATTTTATCGCTAAAAACTTTGTTTTTGAATTTTTGAGACGGTCTTTTAGCGATTATCCTTATGACAATGAAAATTAATCCCTAAATATTTTTTGCAACAAAATTTTCACATTTAAAGACCAAAATATTTGATTTCTAAAACTCTTGGGCTGGTTTGACAACCTTAGAAAAAGCCAAAAAGTTACACAAAAAGTTATCACTATTTACAAAAAAAATATTAAAAAATTAATATACAAATATTAATACAAATCAAAAAGTTGGCTCAAATGATGGTACTGTGATGAGTTCAGTTAGTGACAGAAAAAAAAAATTATAGTAGAATATTCACTAAGGCCAAGTTTGGCAACCCCAATATAATCTAAAAAGCCAAAAAATAACACAAAAAAGTAAAAAAGGCATTTCTATTCACAAATAAAAAATATTAAAAAAATATTTTATATATATTTATAATTCAAATGCACTAAGCAACGTGACAGCCTGGTATACACTTTTTTGGAGGGGAAAAAAAATCCATAGGTAAAGTTTATTAGTTTGATGGTAATATTGGGCCCTTAAGGGCCCACTAAGGGTTCCGTTTTGATAATCCGAACCGTTCAATATGTAGAACTCGTCGAGTAATATATGCCTATAAAAAATCACGTTGATTGGATATCGTTAACTATATGATCAAATAAGTTTTGTATAAACAAAACGGATGGTGTGATAGTTAACTATTGGAAAAAAAACTAATACAATCATATAACTATCGATATCCGATCAACGTGATTTTTCACAAGCATATAATAATCGACGATTTGTACATATTAAACGGTTCAGATTATTAAAATGGGACCCATGGTGGCCCCCACAGACCAACCATCACTGTCCAAAAGTTATTTGCCCCGAAAGAGTTGATTATTTTTCTATGTACACATGTTGGGCAGCCGCAGGCGGCTGTACAATCAATCACCTTTCTTCCACTACACACTTTATTTATATAATTTTTTATTACACATTTTTTTCATAAAAAGACAAAAAGTTAACCCAAACATTCATATTTTTTTCTCAACTTTTTAGTTCAAAAAGACAAAAAGTGCACTTATTTAGGACATCCCAAACAACCCTTAATAGTAAAGTTGGCCTCACCATAGGTCCCGTTTTGATAATTTGAACCGTTGAATATGTAGAACTCGTCTAGTACTATATGCCTGTAAAAAATCACATCTATCGGATATCGCTAACTACATGATCAAATTAGTTTTGTATAAAAATAGATGGTGTTATAGTTAACAGTTAACAAAAAAAACTAACACGATCAGATAGCTATTTATATTCAATCAACGTGATTTTTTACAAGCATATAGTAATCAACGAATTCTACCCATTAAACGGTTCCGATTAAAAAAAGGGATCCGTGGTGGGCTCCCACGGGCCAAACAACACCATCCAATCAAAACCCGAGAAGGAGACAATATTTCCTCATCTACTCACCCAGCCGGCTCCTCTGCGAATCGGAATGGCCTCCTATCCTATCTTCTCCTACACGCTTATTTATACAATTTTTTAATACACATTTTTTCATAAAAAGTCAAAAAATTAACCTAAACATCCATATTTTTTTCCTTAACTTTTTAGTGTAAAAAGACAAAAAATACACTTATTTAGGACCCTCTAAACAACCTCTTATATGTTATAGTGATTAAAACCAAAACCCAAATCAACTAGGGCATAGCAAATTAAGGCATACAATAAACCAAATCCTAAAACCCAGTTACACAAATTTGGGCAAAGCTTCTTCCACTAAAAATGCACTAAAGGAGGAGAGAGAGAGAGAGACTCTCCTGTCCGGTGGCTACTGCCTAGTCGCTGCTCACCTTTGCTGATAGAAATCGATTTTTTTTTTTTAATTTTCACCCAACATTTTATATAATTTAAAATTGAGTCCTGAATTTTTATTTTTTATTTTTTCAGTAAATTACCAATACACTTGAAGTTTAGGGATTGTTTGGGATGATTTAAATTATTTGACTTTTTACGAAAAAAAATAGAGAAGTGATGCAATCTAAAAAAAATTAAAAAAAGTGTGTTAATATCCAACATGCCAAACAAGCTCTTAGTTAAATACGAATTATCTCCTTTAATTTTAGAAATTACATGCCTTTTAAATTTTGAATTGCATATCAAATTATCACTTTTATTAATAAATCATTAAGTCAATTAATAATTTTTAATGATGTCAAAAATAAATTCTAATTAAAAATTCTGATAATTTTATTGTTGAATAAAAAAGTAGTTAGGAATTTTACTTTTTTTGTTAGTTTTGTAAAATAAAAAATTTTGACAATGAGTATTTGTAATTTTCAAAATAATAAGGAGCAATTCTTATTTTAAATAAATTTCATGGAGTGTATTTATAATTTATATTTTTTTATGTTACAAATATGATAAATATTCCATCAAGGTTGCAAATTATAATTTGCTTATAATATGTGTCCTTTTTTTAAAAATATATATATATATATATAAATCCTTGCCACCACAAAACAATTTATTTTTATTTTTTTATTCTCAAATTACTTGCAAATTCAAAATCCAACATGGCGTAAAAAATAAAAAATAATAAAAACATGGCATAAAATTGTGCTATAGGGTAAAGTACGGCTTTGGTTGGTAGCTCAAAAAATTGTGGCCCTAATGGCCCTAATTTCCATATCAGGTAAAAAAAAACAAACTTACCCAAAAAGGAAATTATGGCCATTAGGGCCACAGTTTTTAGGGCCACAAAACATTTTTTGGGTAAAGTAACTAAAGGTAATTTGGGTTAGGATGCTTGGAGAAAATAGAAGTAAAGAGATCTCTCATTGCTTGGATAGTTTCAAAAAAAAAAAGGGATCTTTATTGATAAGTCCAATTTAGAAGTGTTTTAATCCAAGAAGTCCATGAAGGAATTTTTTAACCCATTTAGTCCCATGTATGTATAGTTTTATTCCATAAAGTCCATTTTCTTGATTTACACTATTTTCTTGGATACTTATGCCCTTATATTCAATTTTGATACCCTTATAAATATTTTTTGAAGGATTAGCAATTTAATGATGTGAAAATTTATATTTTAAAATTCACATTGGTAGAAATGTAAAATTGGCCCGTGGGCGGCCTGAAACCTGCCGACGAGCCGGGGCAGGCCCGGCCCGTTGCAATGTGAATATTCACATTGACATGTTAACATTCACATTAATACGAGTGTAAAATTGGCCCGCGTCCCGTGGTGGCGCGAAACCCGCCCGCGGCCCATGGGCGGCCCGGG
The DNA here is from genome assembly GCA_036172215.1 of Camellia granthamiana. Classification (NCBI taxonomy): domain Eukaryota; kingdom Viridiplantae; phylum Streptophyta; class Magnoliopsida; order Ericales; family Theaceae; genus Camellia; species Camellia granthamiana. The sequence goes on along the minus strand of CM069914.1, from coordinate 55,241,314 downwards.
GCGGGCCCGGTCCGGCCCGTTGACAATGTGAATATTCACATTGACATGTTAACATTCACATTGATAAGAGTATAAAATTAGTCCGCGACCCATGGGCGACCAAAAGCCCGCCAGCGGCCCGGGGCGGGCCCGACCCGGCCCGTTGACAATGTGCATATTCACATTGACATGTTAACATTCACATTGATAGGAGTGTAAAATTAGCACGCGTCTCGTGGCTACCCGAAACCCGCCCACGGCCCATGGGCGGCCCGGGGCGGTCCCGGCCTAGCCTATTAACAATGTGAATATTCACATTGACATGTTAACATTCACATTGATAAGAGTATAAAATTGGCCAGCAGCCCAGGACGGGCCCGACCCGGCCCGGCCCGGCCCGTTGACAATGTGAATATTCACATTGACATGTTAACATTCACATTAATACGAGTGTAAAATTGGCCCCCGTCCCGTGGTGGCGCGAAACCCGCTCGCGGCCCATGGGCGGCCTGGGGCGGGCCCGGTCCGACCCGTTGACAATGTGAATATTCACATTGACATGTTAACATTCACATTGATAAGAGTATAAAATTAGTCCGCGACCCATGGGCGGCCAAAAGCCCGCCAGCGGCCCGGGGCGGGCCCGGCCCGGCCCGTTGACAATGTGAATATTCACATTGACATGTTAACATTCACATTGATAGGAGTGTAAAATTAGCACGCGTCTCGTGGCTAGGGCGGTCCCGGCCCAGCCTGTTAACAATGTGAATATTCACATTGACATGTTAACATTCACATTGATAAGAGTATAAAATTGGCCAGCAGCCCAGGGCGGGCCCGACCCGACCCGGCCCGGCCCGTTAACAATGTGAATATTCACATTGACATGTTAACATTCACATTAATACGAGTGTAAAATTGGCCCCCGTCCCGTGGTGGAGCGAAACCCGCCCGCGGCCCATGGGCGGCCCGGGGCGGGCCCGGTCCGACCCGTTGACAATGTGAATATTCACATTGACATGTTAACATTCACATTGATAAGAGTATAAAATTAGCATGCGGCCCATGGGCGGCCAAAAGCCCACCCGCGGCCCGGGGCTAGCCCGGCCCGTTGACAATGTGAATATTCACATTGACATGTTAACATTCACATTGATAAGAGTGTAAAATTGGCCCGCAGCCCATGGGCGGACCGAAGCCCGACCGAAGCCCGAGGCGGGCTTGGCCCGACCCGTGACAATGTGAATATTCACATTGACATATTAACATTCACATTAATAGGAGTGTAAAATTAGCCCGCGCCCTGTGGCTGCCCGAAACCCGCCCACAGCCCGTGGACGACCCGGTGCGGGCCTGGCCCGGCCTGTTAACAATGTGAATATTCACATTGACATGTTAACATTCACATTGATAGGAGTGTAAAATTGGCCCGCAGCCCGTGGGCGGCCCGAAGCCAGACCGCAGCTCGAGGCGGGCTTGGCCCGACCCGTGACAATGTGAATATTCACATTGACATGTTAACACTAACATTGATAGAAGTGTAAAATTTCTCCGCTGTCCGAAGTTCGCCTGCAGCTCGGGGTAGGCCCGGACCCAAACCCGGGCCGCCCATGGGACGCGAGTCAATTTTACACTCTTATGTTAACATGTCAATGTGAATATTCACATTGTCAACAGGCCGGGCCGGGCCTGACTCGGGCCGCCCACGGGCCGTGAGCGGGTGTCGGGCAACCACGGGGCACGGGTTAATGTTACACTCTTATCAATATGAATGTTAACATGTCAATGTGAATATTCACGTTGTCAACGGGCCGGGCCGGGCCTAACCCGGCCTGGGGCTAGGCTTCGGCCTGCCCACGGGTCACAGGCCAATTTTACACTGTTATCAATGTTAATGTTAATATGTCAATGTGAATATTCACATTGTCAACGAGCTGACCCGGGCCCGCCCTGGGCAGCGGGCGGGCTTCGGGCCGCCCACGGGCCACGGGCCAATTTTACACTCCTATCAATGTGAATGTTAATATGTCAATGTGAATATTCACATTGTCAATGGGCCGGGCCGGGCTCGCCCCGGGCCGCCCATGGGACGCGAGTCAATTTTACACTCTTATCAATGTGAATGTTAACATGTCAATGTGAATATTCACATTGTCAACAGGCCGGGCCGGCCCCGCCCCGGGCCGCCCATGGGCCGTGGGCTGGTTTCGGGCAGCCACGGGGCGCGGACTAATTTTATACTCTTATCAATGTGAATGTTAACATGTCAATATGAATATTCACATTATCAACGGGTCGGGTCGGGCCCGCCCAGGGCAGCCCACGAGCCGCGGGCGAGTTTCGGGCCGGCCACAGGCCGCGGGCTAATTTTACACTCCTATCAATGTGAATGTTAATATGTCAATGTGAATATTCACATTGTCAACGGGCCGGGTTGGGCACGGGCTTCGGGCTGCCCACGGGTCACGGGCTAATTTTACATTCTTATCAATGTTAATGTTGATATATCAATGTGAATATTCACATTATGAACAGGCCGGCCCGGGCCCGCCCCGGGCGGCGGGCTGGCTTCGGGCCGCCCTCGGGCCGCGGGCCAATTTTACACTCCTATCAATGTGAATGTTAACTTGTCAATGTGAATATTCACATTATCAACGGGCCGGGCCGGGCCTATTTTTTTGGCCTGTGGGCCGGCCCGGCCCGACTCGAATTTTTCCGGGCACCCACGAGGATCGACATGGGCCGGGCCCCTACACATTGACGATATGAACATTCACATTGACGGTGTGAGCATTCACATTAGGGGTATTTTGGTAATTATGTCACCAATAGGACTTATTGAAATATGAGAAAATAATATGAACTAAATGGAACAGAAGTAGATGAAAAGGGTATTTCGGTCTTCTTATCTCAAATTGGACCTAATGGAATAGTCAAAAAGAATATGGGTTGGATAGAATAAAGCTCTTAGAAAATGGATTTATCAAAAAAGCTCCCAAAAAAAAAAATCATTTAAACCTTCAGGAATGATAAAAATGATTAGCAATAGAAACCCTATAAACCTTAAATTTGTTTTATCAGAAGTGGAGAAATTTGGTGATATATTAAAATTACATTTTACAATTATAAAAAATTATAATACTTAAATTGTTCTTCTAAATTCAAAATAAGTAAAATAAAATGACACATATGTCCTTTTTATTTATTACTCATCAAAGCAAGATAGTGAGAAATCACAAATTTTTTATCATCACTTAGTTGAGAAACTACAAAAACAGAAGTTCCTTTCTCACCCCACCATTCAAACAGAAGCTAAAATTGAGGTTGGTGATGAAAATCTGCCAACTGCAGTAATACCTAAATTATTCATTTAAACATAAAATAAATAAAATAAAATGACACACATTCTTTTTCATTTATTATTGGGAGAATTACATGTAGGTAAGAGAATGAAAAAATAACCAATACATGAGAAGATGCAAGTGACACTTGCACCGTCCACAGTATTTCATTTGTACTCCACCACAGACATACTTGCACCTCTCATGTATTGGTAATTTTTTTTTCTTTCTCCACTTACAAGTAGTTCCTCCTTTATTATTTATCCAAACAAAATGACAAGAAATTACAATTTTTTTTCCTCACTAAACTATAATAATTTCTTTTTCTTTCTGACCTCGCTATCTAAACGGAACCTAAAATTGAGGTTGGTGGTGAGAGCCTGACAACTGCTGATGCTGATCCAAGTGAAGTTGTTCTTCTTCTTCTTCTTGTTGATGATTATGATTTGCATTCATCATCATCCATGGAGGTTGTTGTTGTTGATATTGGTTTTGTTGGTTTACAAGTTGTTGGTGATTATTCATTTGTTGTTGAGCACAACAAATGGCTGTTTGGCATTGAATCTTTTCTATTTCATACTGAGTTTGAATTATTTGCTGCTGCAATTCAAAAATTGTTTTTGTGCATCCATAAATTGGGTCTTGAATTCTTGAACTTGCTTCCATTACCATGCAATCTGTAGCTTCTGCTCGCGATTGAATTGGAAGCTGCTGTTTTCAAAAATCAAAAAGTGAAATAAATAAATTTTATATATATATATCTGCCTCTAGTGGTGGTTCCATCAATAACATACTTAAGCAAGGCCCAAGGAAAGTGATCAGGAAAGGTGGGCATAAATATCCATGGGTTGTAGGTGGTTTTACTGGGCTGGCTAGAAGACTTGGTAAGAAAGGAGTGGGGGCTGGAAGAAGCAGGGCACAACAGACAACCATGGTGCTTAAATTAGCAGCAGTGCAAAGGCCTAGTGTAGGGAACAGTCAAGATAACGGTGAAGCAGATAAACTACATCAGGCTCAAGCAACATTATCTCTGGGGAAAAGTTTGGGGATTGACTTTAAAGGGCAGGATGTAGAAGTTATTACGAAAATTGTACAATTGGAGGAAAATGACAAGGAGAGGCTAGAAGGGGGGCCTGAGGGGAGGAGGGACTGATGATACCCTGCAATCAGTAATATTTGGGAGATGGCAGAGCTGAAAATGTTTCATTATGAAGTTATTAAGCTGGAATATTAGAGGGTTGGGAAGACCTGAAAAGAGGAGAAAGATCAAGAACCTGCTATTTGATAAGAAAATTGATATGGCTTTTATTCAAGAAACAAAAAGATCAAGCATGTCCAACCAGGTGATTAGAAGTTTGTGGCCAAGAGAAAAGATGGAATCAATGGTTGTGGATGCAATGGGTGTGGCAGGTGGTTTGGTATGTATATGGGATCCTGATGTTTTTCAACTTTCAGAGTGCTGTAGTAACAGAAATTTTATTCTGCTCTCAAGTACCATTCTGCACTCCTTTAATTGTGTTATTTTAAATGTCTATGCTCCAAATGATCTTATAAGGAGAAGGAAATTATGGAAGTCCCTTTTAAATTTGAAGACCATGTTTCCAAAACCATGGTGTCTTGGAGGTGACTTCAATGAGATCACAAATCTGAGAGAAAGAATAGGAAATTCAAGGAGGGATAGGGGTATGATAGAGTTTAAAGAATTCAAACACAGATGTGAGGTGGCTGATATGCAAATGATAGGGAGAAAATTTACCTGGTGCAATGCCCATGATGGAAACAAATGGAGTAGAATTGATAGATTTCTCCTTAGCCCAGAGTGGATTGAGAGATACAAATTCAAACTATGGGGACTGCCCAAACTGGTCTCAGATCATTGCCCTATAGTACTCATGGAAGATGAGAGGGATTGAGGTCCCAAACCCTTCAAATTCTTGAATGCTTGGATCTTACACCCAAAGTATGCACCTTTTGTGGAGAATTCCTGGAAAGATTTACAGTTCCAAGGGAATGATGGGTACATCTTGTAAAGAAAAATACAGGCCCTAAAGATGGCATTAAAACAGTGGAATAGGGAGGTATATGGTAATATTGCCACTTAACTAAAAGCAACAGAAGACCAGCTAAATAGTCTAGATCTGAGGGCAGAACTAAGACCTCTGGAGGATGCTGAAATCAAACAGAAAAGAGAGGTCAGGAATGAAATGTGGAGATTGAGTAGGATGATGGAATGGGCATGGTTCCAAAAGTCAAGGTTAGATTGGAATATGAAAGGGGACAGGAACACAAGGTTTTTTCATGTCATGGCTACTAGTAGACAAAATAGAAATGCCCTCAACTCCATTGCAATTGGTGATAGGGTGATTGAGGAACCAATCTTGGTCAAGGAGGAGGTGTGGTCACATTTTAGAAAGCAGTTTTCATAAGCATGGAGGCATAGACTTGTGATAAGAGGTGATTTCAAGAATGTGAGGCACAGTGATTCATTTCAATTGTTAGAGTCAGAATTTTCAGCAGAGGAGGTTTGGGAAGCTGTCAAACTTTGTAATGGCAACAAAGCTCCAAGTCCAGATGGCTTCAACTTAATGTTTTTTCAGAAACACTGGGAGGTGCTCAAAGATGATGTGATGCTTTTTATGTCAAATTTCCATGTGAGGGGCAGCTTAGCCAATGGGTTGAATAGCTCTTTCATTACACTTATTCCAAAGAAAGTGAATGCAACTAATCTAAATGAATATAGGCCAATCAGCCTCATTGAGTTAGCATACAAAATACTCACCAAGGTCCTTGCAAGTAGACTAAAAAAGGTAATGCCAGCTGTAATTGGGGAAGCTCAATCTGCATTTCTAGGAGGAAGAAACATACTTGATAGAGTATTGATTGCAAATGAAATTGTGGATGGGTGGAAAAAAACCAAGAGAAGAGGGTTGTTGTTCAAAATTGATTTTGAGAAGGCTTATGACTCCCTCAACTGGGAATTCTTGTTCTCAATGCTATCTAGCTTTGGCTTTGGATCAAAATGGATTTCTTGGATGAAAGAATGTCTCTCCTCAGCTCGAATTTCATACTTGTGAATGGTTCACCAACTAAGGAGTTTAGTCCCCAAAAAGGCCTCAGACAAGGGGATCCATTATCTCCTTTTCTATTTAACCTGGCTGCAGAAGGGTTGAACATATTACTTATAAGAGCTAGGGAGTTGGGGTTACTGAAAGGAGTGGTATTTGGCAATAATGAAATAGTAGTTTCTCATCTTCAATTTGCAGACGACTCCTTATTATTCTGTGATGCTGAAAACTTAGAAGTGCTGAATTTAAAAAGGATCTTGAGGTGTTTTGAAATTGTATCAGGGCTTAAGATAAACTACCATAAAAGTATGGTCTGTGGTTTTGGTATCTCTGAACCTGTGCTCAGTGAGTTTGCTTCCATGCTAAATTGCAAATCTAAGTCACTGCCACTGAAGTACCTTGGCTTGCCATTAGGTGCTAGCCCTCATAGGAAGCTGAGTTGGAAACCTGTCATGGAGAAGATAAAGCTTAGACTTGCCGGATGGAAGAGGCGATTTCTTTCCTATGCAGGTAAACTAACTCTGATTAAGTCAGTGTTATCAAGCCTGCCAGTGTATTACCTCTCTCTATTCAAGATACCTGAAGGGATAGCAAAAGAAATTGAACAATTACAAGCATCATTTCTATGGGGTGGCTCTGAACTAAAGAGAAAAGTTCATTTAGTGAAATGGGAAGAGGTAACAAAAAGCATCAACCAAGAGGGGCTGGGTATTAGAAGAATCAGAGATATGAATGTATGTTTATTAATCAAGTGGTGGTGGAGGTTTGCCAATGAGGAAACAGCTCTATGGAAGAAGGTGATTTGTAGCAAATACAAAGTTGAAGGTGGGAAATGGACCCCAGATGCTCAACCAGCCAGCAGATGTTCCAAGATTTGGGGAGATATTTTGGCAGTAGCAACCCAAAGGGCCAGCCTCCTGCAATTTTATGTAAATAACCTTCAGATTAAAGTGGGAAATAGGTGTAGAGTATGCTTCTGGCATGACTGCTGGATTGGAACAGTTAGCCTCAAAGAGTTATATCCTAGACTGTTCAGATTATCTAATGATAAGGACGGGTCTCTCAGGGCCTATGCTGTCAAAAGAGGAAACTCTGATAATTGGGTGTTTAGTTTTAGGAGGGCTTTATTTCAATGGGAACAAAATGAGCTTAACACTCTTAATCAATCCATCAGAGCAGGTCCTCTGTTGAATTTGAACTTGCATGCTTCGGACAAGGCAGTTTGGTTAGCAACTAAACTAGGGCAATCCTTTGTCTCAACCCTATATAAACAAACTGACTTACAGCATGGTGAATTAAAGAGTACTACCAGATTGGTGTGGGTTAAGTACCTCCCCCCTAAAGTCCAATTTTTTGGATGGCTTGCTTGGAAACATAAGGTAAAAACTTCCGTTTTTTTGCACAGAATAGGAGTGCTGAATGCCAGTGCTGAAACTGCTTGTATTTTCTGTAAGGAAGCTCAAGAAACAGTAGAACATCTATTCATCTTCTGTCCTATGGTATGAAGAGTGTGGGCAGGTCTTCTGCAATGGTGGGGAACTCATTGGGTGACACCTAGATCTGTTGAAGGGCTATTGCAGTGGTGGGCTGGGAGTAAATTCACCAAAGCTGAAAACAGAATCTGGAATGCAATCCCTTTGGTAGCTATTTGGTCTATATGGAAGCACAGGAATGAATGCCTTTTTCAAGATATCCAACCAAAGTTGGAAGAGCTACATGATGCTATCACTGTTAGGATTGCAATTTGGCTGAAATCTAACTCAAAGGATTTCCAATTTTCCATCACTGATTTTATGTATAATTTAGGGCAAATTAGATTCTGCTTGGGAGGAAGGCTGTAATGTTTTATCTGTAAATAGCACATCAGGTCTTATTTTACAGCTCTTCAAGTCCTATTTTGCCTCAGTAATAGTGGCTGATCTCATGTGGATCTGTGTTGGTCTTGTGTCTACTGCTCTGATGTGCTGGTATGCTTGCTCTGGACTGCTGCTTTGCTGTTAAATTGGGAAACAATGGTGACCATTCTATAGCTGATGCTAATGTTTGGCTGTAATTGGTTTGGTACTGGTATGGGTTGCATTTCTCATCTTCAAATTATGCTGCTGTGAAGTCCTGCATTATGTGCTTTGTTGTGGTTTTGTGGCTGCTGGTCTGATATTGCTTTGTGGCTGTGCACTCATGGTCAATTTGGCTGAAATGCTGTTTGGTGTATGGTCTGAAGTTGGTTTGTGAGTGAAGCAGTGGAGGAGCTGGTTTTGCACTGGTTGTTTTGCACTGGTCTGTTTTTGCTGAGATAGAGGAGCTGTGAAGAAAAGAGGAGTTACACTGCTAATATGGTTCTGGGTTAAAGTGTGGGCTTCCCCACTACTGATTTGTTCAGTTTTGTTGCTGCTGTTTGTTCTCTGGGTGAAGAGTGAGGTCAAGTTTCTGAGATGCTGCAAGGATTTCTGAAAGTCACCACCAGTTGGCTGCTACTGTGAGGATTGAAGGGACTGCTATGATCTGTCTGGACTATTTTGGTGGTGGGTTGTTTATCAATGCATGGAGGCAGAGCTCTGTTTGCTGATTATTTTTCTGCTGTGAAGTGAATGGAGACCAGTTGGTATTTTGAGTAGAAATTGCAAATATCCAGTTGCATTGAGTATTGGTTTGAATTCGGTGGGGTGTGCTTGGTGGAATGCAACTGATGGGGTTTCTTGGTGGAATGCAACTATTATAGTGAGGACTTGCAACTGGTTTTGGTGGTCTGCTGCTATGTAGCTCTTAAGCTGGTCTGTATCTGATATAGTCTGTTGTTCTGTGTGCTGATCTGGGACTGTGCTGGATTGGTTGCTGTTAAACTTCTTTTGTTTCCCTTTTTGTTGGTTCCTAACCAACTGGCGCTTGGAGCTTCGTTTAGCTCCAAGCTCCTCTTTATTAATGTTTCTTATCATACTTTATATGTTTCATCAATAAAGATTTTTTTGCCGATCAAAAAAAAAAAAAAAAAAAGAATACAATATTAGTTGAATGAATCATAGTCACAAACTAATTTTCACTTGCTAAACGTGTCACGAATTGTCAGAAAATAATTCAGTTAATTGATTTTATTTTTGTAAGGTTTAGGGTTTGTTTGGTTTAGTTTTTAAAAAATTATTCTCTATTTTTTTTTCTTTACTAAACTTAATTGTTAGATGCATCTAATTTAAATGTATCTAATATATATATATATATTATACTAAAAATAATAATAATAATAATAATAATTTTAAAAAGTAGCATTTTTTTTTCTTTTTTCTTTTTGTATTCGATGAATATTTTCAAGGTTTTTTTTTATTTACCAATAAATCTCATCTCACAAACAAGTACTCCAATTAGTCCTAAGTATTTTCTATTAATCTGTTAAGTCCTATTAGTGGAGAGTTTCTTTCCGTACGGTCCTATTTTCGATTTTAGTAGTATTTTGGTGGACATCTATACACTTTTATTAATGTGATAGGCATGATATGACACTTTAATGTGACAAATATTAATGTGATATTCCAACGTGGAGAGTATGATATGGCACTCTAAGAAAATTAAAAAATTCTTATTATATTTTTTCCAAATATAACATGTGACATTCCAACGTGGCACCTAAAAATTTTTTACTGTACTTTTCTCAAATGTGATAACTTGGCAGGTACGGTGCGATATTTCAAAAAAATAAAAATTTCTTAATGTACTTTTCCCAAATGTAACATGTGGCAATCCAACATGAGGAGTATGATATGATATTAAAGAATTTCTTAGTGTACTTTTTCTAAATGTGACACTTTAATATGGCAGACAAATGAGTTATTGCACATCCAAAAGGACTAAATTGATCATAAAAAAAAATAAGAGACTATATAGATCACATGTCCAAAATATGAGACTTATTGGTTAATCTTTCTTTTTTTTATATATATTTTACATTTTGAGTTAATAAAAAGATTAAAAAAAAAGTTAAATAAAATATGAAAAAGATTCATTACAAATAAAAAGTACAAAAAACATAAAATCACAAAATGAAATTCAATAGACAATGGTCTTATTTCGTGCAATTTATAGCAAAAGTTAAAAAAATTCCTTCTTTAACTTTTAAATAATTAATATTTTTATTTATTTAAATTATTTTTATTAATAAATTATAAACAAAAATTATATCAAATAATTTGACACAAATTTCAAAATTAAAATAAATTATAATCAACTTTAACAAAGTTGTTTGTCAATAAAACTATTTTTAATGAATTATAGTCGTTTGGTGTGAGAAGCTTCGTTTCGTCTCCGGCGGCACAACTAAGATGTAATCTTATGGTTAGATCGGAGATGCCAATGGTGTATGTTTGTATGTATATGTCCCTATTTGTCCATTTTTTTTGGATCTCAGATCTGTAACCTGGTTGTGTTTGTATGTATATGTCTCTGTTTGTCCATTTTTTTTATTTTTTTTATCTGTTGGATAGTGGATCTGTGATGTTGGTGATGATGTTGTTGTTGATAGTGGATCTGTTGTTGATGATGATGTTGTTGATGATGTTTTTGGGTCGGGGAATTTTTGGGGTCGGGGAAACCCGATCCCCGTTAAGGGGCAGAGACGAGGACGGTGATAGGTTCCCTATCGGGGATCGGGGACGGGGAGATTTTCACAATCGGGGATCGAGGACGGGGAGTGTGATCCCCGGCCCCGCCCCAGCCCGTTGTCATTCCTACGCTAGATTGATTTCTACCTTTTTCATTCCCATAATACCCTTCACTTATAACCACAATCTGCAACCACGTTGTCCTAGAAAACTGAACAGTTGCTATCGACAAAAGGCACCATTGATATAAAGCGTTGTTTGGCTTCGCTTCGCCAATTGAAAAGCAATAGACTCAACACCAAAAGTCATAACAAATATAAAGGGTTGCTTGCCTTTGTTTTCCTACTTAAAAAACAAGAAACTCAACGCCAATGAATAAAAAACACTCAATTGCAATAGCCCAAAAAAGAATAAAAACAACTGGTTTTATAGAAAAAAAAATGATAAAAACAATACATTTTGTTTTGAAATCAAAATGAACAAAAACAACATAGTGGTTAGTCATTGAAAAATGATCCACTCTGTTCTGAAATCCCAAGAAGGCATGAACAAGGTCTCTCAAACCATTTGCAATCTATAGACAGTGCTCAGTTTACTATTGATGGACATTTCTACAATACAATAGTTTAAAGAAAAAATTAAAAGGAAAAGAAACCACAAACAGAAGACAAAAAATAGGCATTTTTTTCCCCCTTAATATATATATATATATATAACATATTTTTCCCTATTCCGTTTATTGATTTCAAATTCATAAATCATGATTTGTCATATATCATGATTAGTTGAATTATAAGTTACAAATAGAGCCATTGTATAGCGATTTCGGTTTTGACCTGACCCTTGTTGTATCTCAGACTCGGGTTTCATAGTTTCATATTGTTGTTCACTTCTTGCTCCCACTGTATCTCCTTAAATTAGGGTGATTAGATTGTAGTGGTTGTGTTTGGAACAGGTTGGTTGCTTAGTCTTCAAACCTTTGTTGCCCAGAATTTTGCTTCTCTACTCGAGCGGCACTTCTTGCGCTCAAGCGAGCTTTGTAAACTCTCAGTACTTTTGCAGATCTGCAAAACTACTGGGAGGGTGTATTCTATGCTTGAGTGGGTGGACGCTCGAGCGGTACTTCTTACGCTCGAGTGTTGGTCTATTGTCTACAAAACTACTAGATGTGTGTATTCTGCAGTCGAGCATCACTTCTTGCGCTCGAGTGGAACAGCTTATTGTGTCTGACGCTCGAGCGACAACTCTTGCGCTCGAGTGGACTACATGTATATCAGTTCGTAACAGCCACATTTTACATCACTTTTTCATCTCTTCCTCTCTCTAAAACATTTCAAAACCCTAGATCTTGAGTTTCTCTCTCTAGAACTCACATTCTCTCTACTTTTTCATCTAGATCAGTTGCTTTCTCCACATTAGTTCCTTTGTTAAAAAGTTAGAGCATCTCAAGGGCTACATTTCTATCCGAATAGAATTGTGTTTGAGCATCTTTGAAGCTTCCTCCTTACTTTCTCAACTTTTAACTTCGAGGTAAGGACTTTCTACACTCTTCTATGAGTTTTAGCTTAGTAATTTGTTGATATGTAAGAAATATTGGGATTTGAGGTGATTTTGAACAAACCTAGGGTTTTGGTTTAAAATCAAAAGAAGGGTTTTCGAATGAATGTATTGGAAATGGTTATGGGAGTAAATATGAGCTTGTATTGTGTTAAAATGGTTGATTTTGGTGTTTAGGATGAAATGGAAAAAAAATGGAGTTTTTCCCTAAAATGTCTCGAATAATTATTTTGTATAAATATGGAATTGGTATTGTGAATATGAAATTGAATGGATATTTATATAAATGGTGGAGTTAGATATATATATATATCACCTTGCACCTATGAAAATTTAGATAATTTATCTGTTGTAAAGATTGTATATCTGTTTAGAAATATCTGTTCTAGGCTATCGGTGGAGGATAACCATGATTGTTGTAGCAATTGCATGAGGATTAGGCGAATTGAAACTAATCTCTTAGTCGTTATCATTGAACATGATTATGATATGTATACATTGTATATGTATGATGTTTGGGATGAGAAATTGGATATACTCCATGTTTGGAAGAAGAAATGGAATGGACTCTATTAAACTAAGTTAGTCTGTGTGTCCAGAGTGAAAGTCCTGAAAATCGCGTGTATACATAGGTACCGATTTCTGCGGACGAAATTTCTATAAAATGGCAAGTGAATGTATTTGTATGATAATTATATTAGTTGGAGACCTATGAGGTGTATTCTCTGTTTGATTGATAAAATAAAGTGGGTGTAACTAATGAACCGGGATAAAATGGGTTGAGATGTAAGTTTGACATAACATGGTTTTGGAAAAAGTTGTAAAAGGTTTGTCATTTGGGCACTGAATATGTGCATCATACTTATATCTTTGTTAACATTCATATATTGTGTTAGATTGTCTCTACTGGGCTTTGGCATACCCTACTTGGGAAACCATTTTCAGGTGTTGGTGACATGCTTCCTCCGAGGACTTAGCTTGGGAGGACCTAGGAGCTGAAGGCTCTATTTTGTTGTCTTGTATTTAATATTTGTATAAGCCTAGGGCTTTATATGTTTGGAGCTTAAAACACTCTCTTTTGTTGTAACCAAATATAGTCTTGGAAAGATGTAAGCCTGTAGGGTATTTATTTTGTTGATCATTAAGTTAGTATCACATGCTATAGATTCAAGATAGAGCTTATGAATGTATATCGCATATGTCACTTTTGTAAATTAACTCTGATTAATGAAAGTCTATTATTTTGTTTTTGTCATCTTGTATTAGTCATTTACAGATGAATTATTATAATTATTTTGGGGGCGTTACAATTTGGTATCAAAGTGTACCGGGTTTGAATACTTTGGGTACGTGGGAAGTGGTTAGTACCACAAAGGGTTTGTCTCACTTGACAAAGATGTTTTTATGTTTGTAATGTTATGTGATAACATGTTTATGTAATTATATGGGTATGAGATTTAATTTCTATGATGTTGGTCGAGTCCACGGGTTTCTAAGAGTCCTATTAGAAAGGCACTTGATCACTGTCATTGTGACGCCCCAAATTTTTGGAACATCAAGGGAAACTAAATAAACAAAATGACTTAATAAACTAAAAAGTTGACATCTTAATAGGGCATTCCAACTCTCATACATAACCAAAGGTTCAAATAATATTAAATAAAAACTTAAAATTATCCAAATACAACATCAAATGAAATTATAAGGTCCTTAATAGCTAATATATAAGATAATAAAGTTATTCGACTTTAGTCATGATTTCAAGTCAGCCAAGGCTCTACGTTAGTGTCAACTCCATTTCAGCTTCAATTATTTCCTCGCCAAAACCTGGCATAAAACGCCAGGACAACAAAAATATATGCCATGAGTTTTGCAACACAGTAAGAAAACATAACCAACCTACCATTCTTTGTAAGAGAAAAATAATGAGATTATAAACATGAGATAACAATATAATTGTAAACATAAATTACAACCATTAAAGTAATTTCAATAATTTTAATAAGTTAGGTGACACTCGAAATCTCACCAAAGAGATTTAACTTACCAACCACTAAGCATGGCAACGGCTAATTTGAAACCCTCCCTTGGTCAAATATTTAAGTGTTACCAACCGTAACCACCAAGGATGCCCACGTCCGGAGTTATATACCCAAGTACTGGCATCCGTGGTCTGCCCCAAGGAAACGGTCTGCCAGGGGTACGTAACCTCCATGTGTGCTACCGACACATCCACCCTTATTCCAAAACTGAATACCGAAAAGGGTTCAAATAAGTCCCGTGCCATCTTAGAGTTTCGCAACACAATTTACGTGAGAATTCTCAAAACCAGGGCTCACCCTGAACAACCGGTATTGACCGTCAACCCTTAATTTCATACACTCTTTAAAACCAAGACTCACCCTGAACAACTGATATTAATCCTTTATCAGTAACTTTATATATTGAACACAAATTATTCAAATCTCAATCACCAATAATGTTATACCAACTAAAAAAAAACTCCCAACATAAAACATTATACATGTCATACAATAATAATTCAATGTCCAAAATTTAACAGACAATTAATTTAAACAATGGTATGAACATAATAACTTAGATATTAAAATTATAAATAAATTATTTACACAATCCTAAAATTCGTGCAATTGAACAGAATACTCAATGTGGATGTTTAGGTCACTTTTCAGAAAGAATTTCAAAAAAATAAGATGTAAATAATCCTGTAAAATTTTCAGCAATCTTTATGACACAGATTTGTCACATTTCCTTACATTAATTCCATGCTTAATTTTATAGATCAAATCCATAATCTAAAAATTTATCATGAAAATGGACTTCTGAAATTTCATCTTTTACTTAGAAATTACCAGATTTGGTTTAGTGTAGAATTTTAAATAAATTTTCAAATACATATTAAAATCTGTCTCACAGTTTCAGATTTAGTTAAAATTTTGTATAAATTCGTAGAAAGCTCAAAAATTGTTGCCAAAATTCTTGGATGAACTAGACATCATTATCAACAACTTTGTAGAAGAAATAATCTCGAAATTTTGATTATAAAATTGTCTAAAAATTCGGGCAACATTCTGGCAGATTCAAACAATTTATTTTCAACACAGTTTCAGATTTAGTTAAAATTTTGTATAAATTCGTAGAAAGCTCAAAAATTGTTGTCAAAATTTCTGAATGAACTAGACGTCATTATCAACAACTTTGTAGAAGAAATCATCTCGAAATTGCGAGTATAAAATTGTCTAAAAATTCGGGCAACATTCTGGCAGATTCAAAACAGATTAATTATTTTCAATCTTCTCTTTAAATGTATAAACTACACATGCAAGCTTATTTTTTTACAATAATAAGTTGATTTTAAGACTATCAACATCTTCAAACACTTGATATACACATCACAAAATTCCTACACATATATATAAAATTTCTATTTATGAGTAGTCATTTTAATCACAAGAACATAATCTGAAAACTTTACTAATAAAAAAAATGAGAGGGTTGAGAGGGTTTTCTTACCTAATAGTGGATTCAAAAGGGTGACGAAATGGTAGCAAAATTTTGCTTCCTTAACCTTCCTCTCTTCTTCTCCTTCTACTGAATTTTTTTTCTTTCTTTCTTATTCCTTAGTTTCACCCGTCCAAGGCATGCATAGGCTAAGCCTTCCATGTATATATACAAATCCTGTTGAGCCTTTCCCTTCTCACTCCCTCTGTCTTTTTCTCTCTCTCATTATTCTTCCCACTACAAGTCTCCTTAACCCAAGAATGATAATGGGATGGAATTTTCCAAGCTTGCAGGTGGCACATACCTTGCCACCAAATCTGATTCCCTTTTCTTCTTTTTTTTTCTTTTTTTTTTTAAAAAAAAAGCTAATAATTTATAACAATAATTATTGAACATCCACAAAATTATTCTTAATAAGATTTTTGTTAGTGATTGAATTGGGTTAATTTAAAACCAATTTTTACACTAATATACAATTCAGATAGACTGTAGACAAAATTAATTTATTTATTTATTTATTTATTTTCTTTTAAGAATAATTAAATGTGGGGTTTTCACAATCTACCCTTCTAAAAAAATTTCGTCCTCGAAATTAATTCGTACCTTTAGACTTGAAAAGTTGAGGGTAATTGGCATGTATCATATCTTCTCGCTCCCACGTTGACTCTTCCGTCCCACGATGCCTCCAGCGAACTCGAACCAACGGTATAGTTTTACCTCGTAATTTCTTCTCGCGACGATCTAAAATTTTGACAGGCTTTTCTTCAAATGTCACGTCTTCATCAAGATTAATTTTCTCGCAATTGATGATGTGAGAAGAGTATGGCTCGTATTTCCGTAGCATAGAGACGTGGAAAACATTATGTACTCCAGCCAGTTGAGATGGTAGAGCCAAACGGTATGCCACTTCTCCTATTTTGTCCAAGATTTCGAAAGGTCCAATGAAGCGAGGTGACAACTTTCCCTTCTTTCCGAAACAAACAACTTCTCGGTGAGGTTGTATTTTCAGAAACATATGATCTCCAACTTTAAATGCTAAAGGTCTTCTCCTTTGATCTGCATAGCTTTTCTGTCTACTCTAAGCGGTCTCAAGCCTTTGCCTAATTAGTTTCACCTTCTCGGTAGTTTCTTGAACTAACTCTGGCCCTAAAAGAGGTGCTTCTCTGACTTCTGTCCAACATATTGGTGATTGACAAGGCCGTCCGTACAAAGCTTCATACGGTGCCATACCAATACTTGCTTGAAAACTGTTATTGTAAAAGAATTCGACTAGTGGTAAGTGTTTCTCCCAATTACCTTTAAAGTCCATCACACAAGCTCGAAGCATGTCTTCTAAAGTCTGAATTGTTCTTTCTGATTGACCGTCAGTTTGAGGATGAAAAGCTGTACTAAAACACAACTCTGTACCCAAGGCTTTCTGTAGACTTTGCTAGAATTGTGACGTAAAATGAGAATCACGATCTGACACTATTGAAACTGGTACTCCGTGCAATCTAATGATTTCTCGAATAAATAATCGACTTAAAGATTCGAGTGTGCCTGCTGGTCCTATTGGTAGGAAATGCGCCGTCTTAGTTAATCAATCAACCACCACCCAAATGGCATCTTGGCCTTGCAGCGACCGGGGTAATCCTGTTACAAAATCCATTGTTATGTGTTCCCATTTCCACTTAGGTATTGGTAAAGGTTGGAGTTTCGCTACCGGCCTTTGATGTTCTGCCTTCACTTGCTGACACGTCAAGCACTTAGATACGAATTGAGCAACGTCCTTCTTCATTCCACTCCACCAATACTGTCGCTTAAGATCCTGGTACATCTTATTTCCTCCCGGATGAACCACAAAAACCGAATGGTGAAATTCTTTAAGTACTTCCTCTCTTAATTGTTCGATGTTTGGTACAAAAATTCTACCTAAATACCTTAAACTACCATCTTGATGGAGTGTCCAATCCGGTGAAGATTCCCCGGACACTAATCGGGCCTTGATGAAGTCGGTCTCCTGATCAAATCTTTGGGCTTCCAACACTTTGGTAAGAAGTTGGGGTGTTCTGACTATTGTAAACAACCTACCCTTCCCATTCTGAGTCTCTGGTTGTAACTTAAACCCATTCATGGTGCTTACCATTTCCCATTCTTTAATTGATATGTTGGCTACAATCTCTCTTGTCTTTCGATTTAGTGCATCTGCTACAACATTAGCCTTCCTGGAATGATAAGACAAGGTGAATTGGTAATCTTCAAGGTACTCCATCCAGCGTCTTTGCCTCATGTTCAAATCTCTTTGTGTGAACAAGTACTTTAAGCTTTTGTGATCGGTAAATACCTCAAATTTTTCGCCATAAAGGTAATGTCGCCAAGTCTTAAGTGCATAGACCACAGTCGCCAACTCCAGATTGTGAGTAGGATAATTTTTTTCATGATTCTTCAATTGTCTTGATCGTAAACTACTACCTTCCCGTTTTGCATTAACACACTACCTAACCCTTCCTTAGAGGCATCACAATAAACAGTGTACCCAACGTCACGTTCGGGTATGATTAATATAGGAGTGCTTGTCAGTCTCTTCTTGAGTTCTTGAAATGACTGCTCACATGTTTCGTTCCATTCAAACTTTACTCCTTTTTGCGTTAGGCGTGTCATTGGTTTGGCTAATTTGGAGAAATCATGAATGAATCTCCTATAATAACCTGCTAATCCCAAGAAACTACGAATCTCAAACGTATTCTTAGGTTGTTTCCACCCCATTACTGCTTCTACTTTAGCAAGATCCACTGATATTCCTGATTCAGACACAACATGACCTAAGAATTTTACTTCCTTCAACCAAAATTCACATTTGCTAGCTTTAGCATACAATTGGTTCTCTCTTAGAATTTGCAAAACGGTTCTCAGATGTTGCTCGTGGTCTTCCTTCGATCGTGAGTATATCAAAATATCGTTAATGAATACTACCACAAATTGGTCCAAATAGGGGGTAAAAATTTTGTTCATTAAACTCATGAATACCCCAGGCGCATTCGTCAAACCAAATGGCATTACCACAAACTCATAGTGGCCATAACGAGTTCGAAACGCAGTTTTGGGTATATCTTCTCCTCTGACACGAAGTTGGTGATATCCTGACCTAAGGTCAATTTTGGAAAAACATTTTGAGCCTCTTAATTGATCGAACAAGTCATCAATTCTGGGTAGGGGATATCGATTTTTAATGGTGACTCGATTTAGTTGTCGGTAATCGATACACAATCTTAAGGTTCCATCTTTCTTCTTCGCGAATAATGCTGGCGCTCCCCAAGGAGACGTACTTGGTCTAATGAACTTTTTATTCAACAATTCTTGCAGCTGCTCCTTCAATTCTCAAAGTTTGGCTGGCGCCATACGATGTGGTGCTATTGAAATTGGTGAAGTCCCAAGTTGAAGCTCAATCGTGAAATCTACGTCTCGTTTTGGGGGTAATCCCGGTAATTTGTCAGGGAAAACGTCAGCGTACTCGCACACCACATAGGGTAATCCTGGATCCTCTCGATTTTCGCCTTCCAAAATTAGGCTTGTCAACCATCCGGTTAGTTGATCATGCCATCATGACTTACGACACGTTGGAGTTAGAGAATCTTGTCTATCTCCTTTAAATTGAACTTTCGTGCCGTTAAGGGAGGATGTTGTCACTGTCTTACGGTAACAATCAATAATGGCCCGATGAACTGACAACCAGTCCATTCCTAGGATGACGTCAAAATCCGACATATCCATAACTCTTAGATCACATATCAAATATGAACCGGAGATTTCTAGTTCACAAGACTTACATACTAGATTTACTTGGGTTTGACCTCCTAAGGGTGAAGCGACACTCATAGGTGTTTCTAATCGTTCAAGCTCTAATCCCAAGATTCACACAGTTATAGTAGAGAAGAAAGAGTATGACGTGGCTACGACAATAGCTTAATTAGCATAAGAATTCAAATGGAATTTGAATAGACGGTACAATCGAATGACATGATGGTTTTGAACTTTTAATAGGGTTAAGATTATGGGGCTGGTGACCAAACTAGATATTTGAATTGAAATTGTGTTTGGCCATACACATTTCAAACCAAACACCTAAGATTCTTCACCCTGTAAGGATTAAAAAAGTGCAACTGGTTTTCAAGAGAACAACATACAAGATACAATAAACATGGCTCAAAAATTTCCAATTGATCAACTTAAGGCAATACTTTGTCGAATTGGAAAGGTTCAATGAAGATAGAGAAGTGATGATTTTACCTCTAAAAAATTTGGCGTCAAGCTAGTTAGGATCAAACAAGGATAGTTACTATGATTAGCGTAAAGCTCTCATAAATTATGAGTCACATAATTCTATTCCTTTTAATACATGACACTGCTCCTCAATTGAGGTTAAACCTCTCCCTACCGTCCCTAGGTATTCTAACCTAGAGCTCTGATACCATGTTGTGACGCCCCACTCCCGGGTCGTTAAATACACTAAAATAGCCTTTAAAAAATACAAGTTTTGCTCCCAAAAATAATAATTACAAAATCGTCTCCAAATGGTACAATATCCTCCAAATATTCTAATTACCTCCAAAATAAACACTATTACAACTGTCTCTAAATTTAATAATTATAGTGGTGGGTCCTAAATCTCTATATTAATAAATCTTTTTAATCTCAATTTTGAGCTCCGCTAAAATCTGCTTCGCACCTGAAAAATAAATTAATTCGGGAAGTATACAATACAACAAGAATACAAGGCTCGGATAAAGAATAAATTAACAAGAATCCAGCAATTTATGACATTAAATCAACGATACGATAATCAAGCAATTTATCAAATTGCACAACAAATCAACTATAATTTATCTAGACCAAATGCCCGGTCCTACTCAGTACATGACCAGTGAATAGATTCATTTATTCACCACCTCACCCAAGCTCCGCGCTTATCCAGGCATATTGGTGTAAACAATTAATAAGATTCACTCGATCCATATACGGAGTATTTCCATGTCATTCAGTCAGACAAATCACTATTTTAACACAGAAATATTTGTAGGAAATTTTACCAAATGATCAGAATATCAACGATTCGACTATGAGATGATTTTACAAAATCTATTAATAACCACAATAATCAAGTGGATTACAAATTGAGGATAATTAAAAATAAAGAACTCTTTGCAAAGAGATTTAAATAGAGCATATTGTATACAACCCGAATTTACCTCAAAATAATTAATTCCATCACCACAAATCTGAAATTGCTCCATGGATCTCCAAAAATAACTTTGATCAAACTTCTAAAACATAAAGTATGTATAATTTAATAAAATCTACAACTCTCAACTTATTTATTTATTTTATAAAATACTTATTTTCACTCTAAACACTCCCATATCTAAACTTAATATTTCTACTCTACACAATCTATGAGAGGAGGCGAGTCGAATGAAGAAAGGATTGTGAGAGCTGCCCTCACTCTGCTGGTTTATAGAGGAATAAAGGAGAGAAAAAGAATTAAAAAATTAAAATTAAATGAAAAGATGGAATGATGGATGGTGGGTTTGGGCCACGGTTTGATTGTTTGTATTTTATTTATTTATTTATTTATTTGCACGTGATGGGAAATTGTAGGAAAAGTTTATTCATTATTATATCAGAATAAATAATAATATGATAGATATAAAAGAGATGAGATAAATACAAATAAATAATTTAAAATTAAATTCTTATCTAAAAATCTCACCACTAAATTATTATAATAAACCACCAATATCACTCACTAAATATTAATACCTCAAAATACGGGGTGTTACAGTCATTTTTAATTAGAACTCTGGCAACGCCGCGGAACGATCATTATCCGAGCATGAAATTCGTATGTGATGATGTGACTATGAATTAATGTTGTCCACCACATTAGGACGTGAGTGAGTTAGCTAGCTTCGACACATATGTAAATGTGCTAATCTTTTCTATTACCTTCATTAGGATGTCAAGACGTGGATGTGGTGGTGGTAGGCGTTGTAGGCCTAAAAGGCATGAGGTGCCCATACCGGATGATATCCCGGCATAGGAAATAGGGTTTGATTAGGCTAATGTGGCCAAACTAGTTGGTCAACAAGCTATGGGCTCCTTATCCCGTGAAATAGCCGAAGCATTGCAGGAATTTATGGACATTCTCAAGGCTGAGAATCAAGTCCAGGGCCAAGTAGCTGAGGCAAGGCCATCGTTTCTGAAGCAAGAGTTTTTCAGGTCGAATTCGAATGAGTTTTTGGGTGATCCCAATGAGCCACTGAAAGTAGATGAGTGGTTGGAGCAGATAGTGAATACGTTCGAGATGCTTAGCATCGAGGACGATCAATTAAGAGTGACCTTGGCATCCTTCCAACTGAAGGGAGATACGGGTCAGTGGTGGAAGTATGTACGTGGGCGTATTGGGGTGACTTGGGAGGCCTTTGTCAGCGTCTTCCAAGACAAGTTTTTGCCTCCCATAGTTAGGAAGAAGTTGAGGGATCAGTTTTCTCAGCTCAAGCAGCTGAACACACCGATGCCCGAGTTTGAGGTAGCCTTCACTAGCCTCTCTAGGTTCGCACCAGAGTTAGTGGCGACAGAGGAGCGTCGTTGCTTGGAATTTGAGAATAGGTTAAGGATCAGGCTCCTTCTCAAGGTAACCAGTTCAAAGATTAGAGATTACGGGCAACTTGTAGAGTTGGCAGCTCACCTTGAGACCATGATGTAAATGGAGGAAGAGAAGGTGAGGGACTCTAGGAGGAGTCAAGATGTTCAGAGGGACAACAAGAAGCAGAGGGGTCCTACTTCACAGCAGTCCTAAGGAGCTCAGTCGAGATCTACTTTTTCAGTGCCAAGTTCAGGTTCTAGGAAAGGTGGTTAGGGAGATTTCGCTTGTTACAAGTGTGGCCAGTTAAGCCACAAGTCCCCAGCTTGCCCACAGAGAGAAGGAGGGCAACAGTTTGCATCGTCTTCAGCTCGTTCTCAAAGCCAGAGTCAGGGGAGAGGCCAGCCGCTCACTTGTTATCAGTGTGGGCAAGCGGGGCACATGAAGAGATTTTGTCCTCAGTTGGGTGGCATTCCCGGTGCGTCGGGTTCAAGGCAGACACAGAGCCACCAGCCGGCACAGTCAGCACTGGCCTCAAGGACCAATCAGGGAGCCTCTTCGGCTCAGTCAATGTATCAAGCTTATGCTTCGAGGAGTGAGCAGGTTGAGCAGAGACCGATAGAGCATATGTATGCTGTTACCACGCCAGATCTTGTACCAGAGCCTTCGGTAGTGAGAGGTACCTTCTTGTTTTGCAATTTAGTTGCTAATATGTTGATTGATAAAGGTGCATCCCATTCATTTATATTGTTTGTATTTGCATCGATTTTGGCGTTAGAGTTGGCTCAATTAGCATCTCATATCTGTGTAGAATCACTTATTGGTGGTGAGGTCGTTTTGAAGCAAGGGTGTCGAGGTTGTGACATAAATGTTGCCTATAACAATCCCGACCCATGATTAAGGTATAATCCATGATTAAGAAGGCTTAATACGTAATTAAAGTGAAATTTTGCATTAATTGCCTGTGTGTTGCATTATTTGTATTCATATCTGTTTATTGTAGAAAGATTTGTTCATGTTTATGTTTTGTTCTGCGAATTGAAGGTCTTATCGACATCCGATTACAAAATTGACTTTGGTTATGTGTTATTTGGATTTTTAGAATTTTATGGTAGGTCCAATTGAAATTCGATTCGAAACGATTAAATTAGACTAATTTGATGCCCATTTGATTAGCTTCAATTATCCACCACTAGGTAAGCCTATATTAGGCCAATACACCTTTTAAACTCACTTCTTCATCACTTAATTTGCACTCTTGAGACCAAAACATGAGAGAAAGTGAGAGACTAGGGAACTTGGGACCAAACTTGAGGTAAATAAGGACAATGCTAGGAGACTTGGAGAATTACTCAAGATTTTGACAATTGAAGCTCAACTGGGTAGCCTAGGTAAGAGTTCAACCTTATAACCAAGAAATTTAGTCATTTAGCGCATGAATACAAGAGAATTAAGGTAAATCATACATGAATTGAGCTCTAGAGTGTAGAAAAGAAGAACAACCATGCATGCATGCATTTTATGACATTTTGAGTTTCAATTTCAAACAAATTTCACTTGCATGTGTTCATCCCACTCTTGTTTTGAGAATTCACCAAGTTTCATGCCATTGCACCTTAGTTGATCATGTTTTGAAAAGCTTTGAAGTCAAGAACTACTTGCATGTTATGTTTTCTAAGACTTGAGTGTTGATTTGCATAATTGGCAAGCTTTTGGGCTTTGATTTTGCGAAACGATTTTGAATTCTCAATATTTTCCAAGTTCATACATATATCTTTAAGTTTTGGCCCAGAAAGACGAGTTTTAATGCGTTGAATTCGAGTTTTGCAGCTTGGAGGTGAATCTGGAAATTCCAAAATTCAACCTCTCTGCTCGAGCGACATAACCTACACTCGAGCGACCACTTTGTAATTTGCACTTCTGCTCGAGCGACAAGAAGTTCACTCGAGCATGAAATGCAAGCTCTCAGAAGTTTCATATTTTTGCAGACCGCTCGAGCTTGTCGCTCAAGCGAAAACCTCAGTCTCACGCTCAAGCGATCGTCAAGTGGCCATCGAGCAGAGAATTCACAGAACCAGTACTTTTGCAGAAGTTTACAGACCGCTCGAGCAGCAGAAGTTGCGCTCGAGCGATCACTCATATTTTGCATGTCCGCTCGAGCGAAGGAAGTTACGCTTGAGCAGGACCCCTGTTTTCAGCAAATTTCGTTAAGTGTTTCCAAGTGCATTTTAGCATCCTCATTGCATCCTAAGCATTCCTAGGCCAAGATTAAGACATAATAACGAGGATAAAGGCTAAAAACACACTAAGAACGAAATAAAATGAGTTATGTACGATCCAAGCGTGTGTTTCAGTATATGTATCTGTTATAGTTGTGTAGGTCAGGTACCGTGAGCTGTTGGTCCATTGGTTTACTATCAAGCTATCTGTAAAGCTATCTATGAGTAATAACTTAGTAAAGCTATGCTCGATATGAAATATTTTCTGAACATTATGATATGATATGAACTGTTTCTAAATGATACAAAAGGTTATTTTGTGATTACATGAATGATGATCCACTTCCTTGAAATGTAATTGTGGTATCCTTAGCAGAGGCCCTCACCCAATGGACATAATACTGTGGCTTATGGTCATGAGGACCTCGCCTGGGGGGGGGGGGGATAATACCATGGTCCAGGCCCTCGCCCGAGGGAAACAATATCGTGGCATAGGCCCTCGCCCGGGGAAAACAATACCGTGACTCACGTAAGAGATATGTTACCTGGTATCGGAGGTTCCAATGTGGAACTTAACAATGTAGAACTTAATATGCTTGACCAAAGAGATATGTTTAATGCTAACGGATACACCACTCATGATATGAATATGTTTATGACTCTATTCCTGATACGAATATACTTATGCTTCTGTTCAATAAGAGATTTGAAAGTTATAACTGTGACGGACATTATTCATTAAACCCCTTTACTCTGTTATTATTCACTGGGCTTCCGCTCACTATTTATATTATGTATGTAGGTGACCAGGTGCGTGACAGGGCTCAAGGTTGATGACCTGGCGTCTCGGTTTTTTCAACCAGTCGTTGTGCCTCCGAAGAGGTTCCCTTTTGCGAGCGGGTCAAGTCTAAATGGCTTATGTTTAAGATTTTGTTTTCTTTTTGGAATAGAACAAGTTTTGTTCATCTGTACACTTGGCTAAGTCCCACTTTTGTTTTATTTGTATATGAGAGTGATGTGCGACTAACGTAGATATATATATATGATGTCACATGCGTGTTGTTAAAGTTTTAGATTACTATCTCATATATGTTAACACAGCTCAGTGGACTATATATTTTCCATATTTGCTTCCTCAGCCCCTTACATTTTATGATATTCAGGTCAGAGGCCTTTGGTAATCCAATGATTACTGGCCGGTTACGACGCTAAACCTATAGAGGCGGTTTGGGTCGTGACATTGCTGCTCGTGCGACTTCTTTTTGCATTTGTGTTGATTGATATCTCTAGTTTTGACATTATATTGGGTATGGGCTGGTTGTCATTGTATCAGGCTGTATAGATTGCTATCGTCAGAAGGTTACTGTATGTACCACGAGCGGTGATTGCTTTTATTTCTTGGGGGACCAGGTTGATAGAGTCTTATCACCGGTGTATGATCTGCGTAGGCAAAGTGAACTTAGTTGCCTTCTTGTTAACTTCTTAAGTATTGAGTGTGATGAAGTTCGAGTTAAGTTACCAAGGGTAGTTTGTGAATACCCGGATGTTTTTCGAGAAGATCTTACCAGTGTACCACCTCATCGAGAGATCGAGTTCTCTATCGACTTAGTGCCTAGCACGGCACCGATTTCTATGGCATCGTATAGATTTGCACATGCCGAGTTGAATGAGTTGAAAATTAAACTCCAGGAATTGTTGGATAAAGGTTTTTTCCGCCCTAGTACTTCACCTTAGAAAGCACCGGCTTTTTTTACCAAAAAGAAAGATGGTGCGTTGAGACTTTATATTAATTACCAGAAGTTGAACCGAGTAACTGTTAAGAACAAGTACCCAATGCCTCGAAGACAGGGTCTTGTTGAAAGGGTCTTGTTGCTTCTCTAAGATAAACCTAAGATCAGGTTATCACCAGTTGAGAGTGAGGAAGAAGGACATCCCGAAGACGGCGTTCCGTACGTGGTATAGCCATTATGAGTTTCTAGTGATGCCCTTTGGGCTAATCAATGCACCAACTGTGTTTATGGATTTGATGAACCGGATCTTCCGTGAGTTCCTAGACCGCTTTGTAGTTGTCTTTGTAAACGACATCTTGATTTACTCACCCTCTAAGGAAGAGCACAAGGAACACTTACAGGTAGTACTTGAGTTACTTCGAGTCCACAAGTTGTTTGCTAAGTTTGGGAAGTGTGAATTCTGGTTGAAAGAAGTTAAGTTCTTAGGCCATGTAGTATCCGGGGAAGGGGTGACTGTAGATTCATCCAGATAGAGGCAATACAAGATTGGGAGCAGCCTAAGAATGCTTTTGAAATCTGTAGTTTCTTGGGGTTGACTGGGTATTATCGTAGATTTGCAAAGAGTTTCTCTAAGCTAGCCTCACCATTGACTAAATTGACGAGGAAGGGAGTTAAGTTTGTATGGAATGAGACTTGTGAGAAGTCGTTCCAAGAGCTTAAGGTTAGACTTACCACTGCTCCAGTATTGATTATTATGGAGAGGGATTTGGGCAATTCGGTATATTGTGATGCCTCACGAGAAAGTTTGGGTTATGTTCTGATGCAAGAGGGAAAGGCAGTAGCCTATGGCTCGCGACAGTTGAAAACATATGAAAGGAACTACTTTACTCATGATCTAGAGTTAGCGGTAGTGATCTTTGCCTTGAAGATTTGGAGGCATTACCTGTATGATGAGAAGTTTAAGGAATTTTCTAATCACAAGAGTCTGAAATATCTGCTTACATAGAAAGACTTGAATCTGAGGTAGAAAAGGTGGATACAGTTTATAGAGGATCATGATTTCGAGCTACATTATCACCCCAGGAAGGCCAATATTGTGGCCAATGCTTTGAGTAGGAAATCAATTAGCAGTGTAGCTTGTATTGCCATCCAAGAATAGGAGATGTTGGGTTCTATCGAGGAGTTTGACTTGTTTCTTGGCAAGTCTGTTGACTCTGCAGCTTTGTTTTCGATAGTTGCACATCCTACACTTGTGAACCGAATGATGGAAGCACAGAAGGGTGACCTTTAGGTGGAATCCCTCTGGGAGAAGATCTCTAGTGGGAAGGTAGAGAGAGGCGTACATGTGTATCCTGACCTGAATATGAGATACCGTGACTACTTGTTCATATCGGAGTCTTGCCGAGAGGAAGTACTCCGAGAGTTTCACCATTCACATCTTACGGTACATCCAGAAGGCACAAAGATGTATCACGACCTTAGTCGCTAGTTTTGGTGAAGAGGTATGAAAAAAGATATGGTCGTGTTTGTGTCAAAATGTCTTACTTGTCAACAAGTGAAGGCCGAGTATCAGAGGCCAGCGGGTTTGTTACAACCCTTGCCTATAGTCGAGTGGAAGTGGGAGCATGTCATAATGGATTTTGTTGTGGGCCTTCCGAGAACTCAACAGGATAGTAATGCCATTTGGGTGATAGTTGACTAGTTGACTAAGTCAGCGCATTTTATACCTGTGTACGTAAGTGACTCAGTAGATTATCTTACCGACCTTTACATTAGGGACATAGTGAGGTTGCACGGGGTCCCAGTGACGATTGTTTTGGATAGAGATCTGCGTTTCACGACTCAGTTGTGGCAGAGCCTACAGAGTGCCTTGGGCACGAGATTGACCTTTAGCACTGCGTATTATACTCAGACTAACGAGCAGTCAGAGCATACCATTCAGATTTTAGAGGATATGCTTTGGGGTTGTGTCTTTGACTTTAAGGGCTCGTAGGAAAGGCACTTGCCCTTACTGGAATTTGCCTATAATAATAGTTTACAATCGAGTATTGGCATGGTACCATTTGAGGCCTTGTATGGTCGACTATGTAGATCCCCTGTGTGTTGGGCCGAGGTGGGTGATGCACCTATGTTGGGTCCAAAGTTGGTCCAGGAAACGATGGAAAAAGTTGCACTTATTCGTAAGAGGTTGTCTACGACTTAGAGTCGCTAGAAAAGTTGTGCCGACCGTAGGAGGAAGCCCTTGTCTTTTAAGGTGGGAGATCACATCTTCTTGAAAATATCACCTGGGAGGGGTTTGATGAGGTTTGGAAAGAGTGGGAAGCTATCCCCTTGGTTCATTAGGTCTTTTGAGATTCTTGAGCGGATTGGAGAGGTAGCTTATCGTTTGGCCTTACCGCACTGTTTTCCGGGGTTCATGATGTGTTTCATATTAGCATGCTTCGGAAATACGAGCCGGATCCAGTGCACGTGTTAGATTGGACTGACTTAGAAGTAGATGAGGATGCCTCGTATGAGGAGAGACCAATGAGAATCTTGGATACCCGGGACGAAGTCTTGCGAAGCAAGACAATTCCCTTGGTTAAAGTATTGTAGAAACATCACGAGATTGAGGAAGTAACTTGGGAACACGAGTTGGAAGCCCGTGAGAAATATCCGGACTTATTTGTTGATGTTTGAACATGTAATGGAATTTTGTTATGTTAATGAAATATGAAAACATTGTATACGTTTTGGATATATGGGAACATTGTATACGTTGTGTATGTTTTGGAATCATGAATTTAATGTAAAAATTGTCAATGTTTTGGGAAATATGGATTTTACTTTCAAATATTAGAACTTGTGTATCAAGTTGATGAAAATGAATGACCGAAGAATGGGTCATGGTATTGGAACTGATTATCTATCGTTATTGTGTTTGGTTTAAACATAACTGTAAAACCTGATTTGAAATTTTAGGAACGAAATTCTTTAAGAGAGGGAGGTTATAGCGATTCTGGTTTTGACCCGACCCTTGTTGTATCCTGGACTCGGGTTTTATGGTTTCATATTATTGTTCACTTCTTGCTTCCATTGTATCTCCTTAAATCAGGGTGATTGGATTGTAATGGTTGTGTTTGGAACAGGTTAGTTGCTTAGTTTTCAAACCTTTATTGCCAAGAATTTTGCTTCTTCGCTCAAGCAGCACTTCTTGCGCTCGAGCAGGCTTTGTAAACTCTCAGTACTTTTGCAGGTCTGAAAACTACTGGGAAGGTATTCTACGCTCGAGCGGCGTGTCCTATGCTCGAGCGGGTGGGCGCTCGAGCGACACTTCTTGCGCTCGAGCCTTGGTCTGTTGTCTGCAAAACTACTGGAGATGTGTATTCTGCGCTCGAGCGTCATTTCTTGCGCTCGAGCAAAATAGCTTATTGTGTCTAACGCTCAAGCGACAACTCTTGCGCTCAAGCAGACTACGCGTATATCAGTTCATAACAGCCACATTTTATATCACTTTTTCATCTCTTTCTCTCTCTAAAACATTTCAAAACCCTAGATCTTGAGTTTCTCTCTCTAGAACTCACCTTCTCTCTACTTTTTCATCTAGATTCATTGGTTTCTCCACTCTACTTCCTTTGTTAAAAAATTAGAGCATCTCAAGGGCTACATTTCTATCCGAATAGAGTTGTGTTTGAGCATCTTTGAGGCTTCCTCCTTGCTTACTCGACTTCTAACTTCGAGGTAGGGACTTTCCACACTCTTCTATGAGTTTTAGCTTAGTTATTTGTTGATGTGTAAGAAATATTGGGATTTTAGGTGATTTTGAACAAGCCTAAGGTTTTGGTTTAAAATCAAAAGAGGAGTTTTCGAATTAATGTATTAGAAATGGTTATGGGAGGTAATATGAGCTTCTGTTATGTTAAAATGGTTGATTTTGGTGTTTGGGATTAAATGGGAAAAGGGGGGGTTTGGCTTTAAAATGTCTCGAATAATTATTTTGTATAAATATGGAATTAGTATTGTGAATATGAAATTGAATGGATGTTTATATAAATGGTGGAGTTAGATGTATATATATATATTACCTCGCACATATGAAAATTTGGATAATTTATCTGTTGTAAAGATTGTATATCTGTTTTAGAAATATCTGTTCTAGGCTATCGGTGGAGGATAGCCATAATTGTTGTAGCAATTACATGAGGATTAGGCGAATTGAAACTAATCTCTTAGCCGTTATTATTGAATATGATTATGATATGTATACATTGTATATGTATGATGTTTGAGAGGAAAAATTGGATATACTCCATGTTTGGAAGAAGACATGAAATGGACTCCATTAAACTAAGTTAGTCTGTGTGTCGGCGGTGAAAGTCCCAAAAACCACGCGTATACATGGGTGCCGATTCCTGCGGGCGAAATTTTCATAAAATGGTGAGTGAATGTATTTGTATGATAATTATATTAGTTGGAAACTTGTGAAGTGTATCCTCTGTTTGATTAATAAAATGAAGTGGGTATAACTAATGAACTGGGATAAAATGGATTGAGATGTAAGTTTGACATAATATGGTTTTGGAAAAAGTTGTAAAAGGTTTGTCATTTGGGCACTAAATATGTGCATCATATTTATATCTTTGTTAACATTCATATATTGTGTTAAATTGTCTCTACTGGGCTTTGGCTCACCCTACTTGGGAAACCATTTTCAGGTGCTGGTAACATGCCTCCTCTGAGGACTTAGTTTAGGAGGACATGGGAGCTAAAGGCTCTATTTTGTTGTCTTGTATTTAATATTTGTACAAGCCTAAGGCTTTATATGTATGGAGCTTAAAACACTCTCTTTTGTTGTAACCAAGCATAGTTTTGGAAAGATGTAAGCCCGTAGGGCATTTATTTTGTTGATCATTAAGTTGGTATCACATGCTATAGATTCAAGGTAGAGCTTATGAATGTATATCTGTTGGCTTTTTGGCTTTTCGAAGGATAGTTTTGTAAATGCGAGCGTGCCAGCAAGGATCAATCAGTCCTTACAGAAATTATAATTGCCAACCAATTTATCAGACGATTGTGTTTTTTAGTTCTTTCAGCCTCAATGAAGAGGACTTTTACTGGTGGCTTGACTTAGGAGAAATTAAGAAAGATAACAAGCAATATAAAGAACAATCGTAGTATTTCATTAAAAATGAACACTTACAATAGTCCAAACTCAGCCTCGAAGAGGTTTACAGCAACAGTCTACTTGAATCTACTTGAAACTACTCCTAGGAATCGAAGTGCAGTGCAGATATTTAAAAGACATGTATTTAAAGTGCAGGTATTTAAAGTGCAGGAAATGTAAAACTGGGAAAGAAAATATAAAGTAAATGACTGGTTTGTATGATCTGAGTGTGGGGGCTTTTTCTGGGGACTTCCTTGCTATTTATACTTGCCAAGGATGACCTTCGAACTGCACTTCAAACCGTCGAACTGCTCCTCCATGATTGCTGATCATGCTGCCTTAGAAGTAGTTCCACTACGCCATCACTTGCAGTTAAACTTCCCTCTTATATTTGAATTTGAATATGAGTAACCGTTGAGGCCACGTCATCCTTCGTTTCTTTATTGATCTGGTGCTACTCGGATCACGTGAGAACCAATTGTCATCGCCACGTGTACGATCAGGATTGAAGACATGAATCATCTTCCCATAATACCCTTATTCTGCCACGTGTCGAATTGTTACTGGCTTTTACAAAATATATAGCCAACATTACCCCCCGCACTAATATACCCAATACTTGGTGATATTAGTGGATTAAAAACTTTCCCCGCGTTTTTGGAATGTGCACGGAATCCACTTTCAGGAAACATAACCGTCACCCATTTGGTGATCATTAGCATTAACTCTCAAATTATTGAATACTTCAATATCTTTAGCATCCGAACGGATTATGGCTCAATCAACTTCTCACTCTACTGATCAAGCATACGAAGAGCCATTGAGTAATGCTGTTTCCCCTCGAAAGAATCTTCACGCATTCATTAGCCATCTTTATCCGCCCTTCCATATTCAGGTCGTGGAGGCTTTTGCAAATTATCAAGCTTTGGACTATGCGCACATTGCCATTAACCCTTCGATTCACGACTCCGTAAATACAAGAAGTTCTTCCTCTAGCATCCCTTTGTACTTTGAACAAACTACCCTCAAATCTTTGCTTCAATAAATTACAAATATGGATTTGGGAAGTTCTTCTTCACACACCTCTGCATGGGATGAAGCTATAACTTCTTCATCGTCTGGGACTTCTAGTTGGACAAACTGGTCGACCTCTGAGACTTATGATGTAAGGGAGCGCATCAACCATCATTTTGTTGAGTTTACTGATCCCTTGGAGTTTCCTTCCTTCGCTCGAAGTTCAGTAGTCTACCCTTACGTGCCCATTGATCTTCGACGTAGTTTAGAAGAAAATCTGCTCGTGGCCTGGTATACCTCATCCATGCCTACAAAGATAATGCATCCTACCCGGCGCCCAGAAGAAGCACAAGGATACAGTCCTTCATTCTTAGCCAAGAAGGCGAAGATTTGTTCTTCTGATTGGCTTGATTACATTAATGCCTTTGTTCCTTCCACTCCCACGCCATCTCTTACAATAGAGGCCTCCACACCTTCTTCTTCATCTTCTGAATTTGAAGCCTCTACTCCTTCTTCTCCTCCCGCTCTTTCCTGGATAGAGAAACTAAGGCTTGCTCTTCCAATGGACACAGTCTTTTCACCTTACAACCCTCCATTATCCCCTTCTCCAACTGAGCGGAAACAAGCTCAACTTCTGCTAGCGGCTTTCTCTCACTTGCCTTTCAATGTTCTTGAGGATGATACCCCTCTCAAGAACTTTCAATGGGCTTGTGATATTTTGACCAGGGGCCATATCCTTAACCCCATCGCCCAAGCAGAACTTCACCTCTTTCTGGACCAACTTCCAGTGCTTCTCCATTGGCATCGAAATTCCCTGGTTGCTACGCAATCTTTGGATCAACTCTCATCCCTACGAATTCATGCTCAATACGAAGCAGAGAACTTCCTCGAAGAGTTCGATGACTTCAGAAATAAAGAATCTGCGTATTGGGACGATTTGGTTATAGATGAGTTGGAACAAACACTGAGGGAGGAAGCTTTCGAAATAAAGGCTGAAGAGCTCTATTATGAAGTAAGAGCACATCAGCTTATGCAGCCAACATTGGAGGAGATAGAAGAAATAATAAAGAAAGAACAAAAATTCATTGATCATTGTTGGATGAAATTCCATGACCTTGTTATTTATTCTATTCCTTATTTTTATGAGCTAGAATTCGTACCCAGATAGGGTCACTTGATGTAACTGTTTTGGCTTTAGTACAAACAAAGTCTTTTTACATTTGTCATTGTTTGATTTTGTTCCTTTTGTCTTTAAAAGCCAACCCATAGCTTCGAATTAAACAATCTCATCCTTCGAATCTGGATTTAATTGTCTAATGAAACGCTAAAAGAGCCAACATGTCAGTTTATGGGGTGTTGTTGACAATTCTGGCTGTTATTACCTGGAATTAATGCTCTGAACTTATTAACATCACCCTTCAGAACTAACTATAACCAATATATGATCATAGTTAATGTAACCAATCAATTTCAAATTAACTAGTTTGCCTCGAAGAGTAATCCACATTGTTCTGGTTCAAAAGCAATTCCTCTTTTTATATGTAATAAAACCAAATAGTGGTTTCAATGCACCGAACAGTGCTCCTCATCCCTCAAAGGATCCGAAGATTTACTTTGAAGGTCATTACTCTGATAAATGGGCCCTAAAACCCCCTGAAGTAGACCAATACTCGAACAGTCCGGTATATTCGAACATGAGTACGCTTCGAAGCTGGCTTCCGTACTTCGAAGCCATAGTTGTTTGAATTTTGGCGCCAAAATTCGGCTTCGAAGCCAAATATCTTGCTTCGAAGCTGGCACCAGCGTCCGGAATGTGCTCTTCCCTCCAGAAATTATCAATGTTAGAAGGAACTCCTCGTATTCGTACGTTTTTAGTACTTAGCGACTTATGAAATGTATTTCCGGACACAAAGGCTTTTGAAACCCTTCTGCTCACTTACGCATACAAACCCTCATCTGTCTCTCACTTTTCCTTACTCCCTTCTGTACTTTCCGAAAAGCATACTATCAATGGCCTCTTCCTCATCAAAAATCCCATCCATAGAGCGTGTGAGCTCATCTGTGGCCTTGAAAAGGCTTATTGATGCTGAATGTGAGAAGTACAAGGCCGGGGAAAAAAGTGCTATCGATGGGCGTATCTTTGTCCCTCGTCACCATGTGCAGCAAGAGTATGTGCTTGGGCCCATATTCAAGGAGGTCCTTGCTGAACTTCCTGCCCTGTACCCTCGTCTGGAGGATCAACGTCTTCTCTATGAAGGTAGCCTCGACTGGAAGGGCTGGAGAATCAATCGCCCTCACCGATGTTGGCCCACGATGAGGCCAGAGTGGCAAGAATGGTACGACCGAGTTGTCCCTGCTAGGGCACTGGACCTACAAGAGCTCTGTCTTCTCGATGCTCTTCGACTATCTAGGGTAACTATCTCAGAAGACCCTTTTCTAGTTCCTGCTGCTTTATGTTTTTGGAATCCCATTTTCAATTTCTTTCAGTTTAAATGTGGGATGATGGCCCCCACTGTCCTTGACATTTGTTATCTTCTAGGAGTATCCCCCATTGGTGCTCCTATTACACCAGATTTTCCTGATTTGACAGTCCCTTTCTCCCTCCCCTCTCTTAACTCATCTTATAGCGATTTTGTCAAAGCTGAGAATAAGAAAGAGGGCTTGGTAACTGATAGGGAATTCTTCTCCTTTTTGTTATATTGGCTGTGCAAATTTCTCTTCTGCACTTCTTCTCAAAGAATCATGCCGGAATTTGCCCCTCTCGCTAAAGCTTTTATCTTGCAAAAACGAGTAGCCTTGGCTCCGTATGTCTTAGGCCATGTATATAGAGTTTGTTCTCTCTTTTGTGAAAAACCCTTAGATGCTAACCAAGGGGGGCCATTCTGGATCCTTCAGCTTTGGCTTTTCGCGTACTTTACCGATTTGCAATCCAAATGCCTCAAATTTGCTGGGTCACATTCTTTTACCCATGGCATAAGATTAGCCAATGCCTCACTTTACCCCTCCACTTTTGCCTTTTATCTCTCTTTCTTTCATCAGCTACCAGCCGCTCCTCCTCTTCATTATTTCCGTCCCTTCGAAGCCAGTATTGGCCCGACTTGGTTGAATAATTTCCTAAGTGACAAGCTCTGTATCTCGCCTGCTCACAAGGAGATATGAGCTTCTTTCCTGCTTCCCAGAGAACTATTCATTGGGACCATCAATCCTAGAGCTTATAAATGCATAGCTGAGCCTTATTGTCCTGCCCAATTTGCTAGACAATTTGGCCTCACACAAGGAGTTCCAATTCCGCTCTGCAGCAACACTAATCTGAGCCTTACCAAGAGGGATTTGAAGGTTCGGAAGTCAAGGCTGGAAGAGGCAACCTTCAAGTTTATGGGCGACTTGGCTAATTTTGAGTTCATCCCCTTCTCTCCTCAAGGTCCTGTCTTGAAGAGATACCAAGATTGGTGGGTGAGCAACATGGAAGTCTATCTGGCCATCTCACTTCATAACTTACTAAAGATGCTGGATGTGCCTAAGCCCAAGGGAGTTGAGATTGCCATTTCTTCCACTGTTTCAGCTGCAGTTCCTGCTATAACTCGATCCACTTCTGCTACTTCAACTCCTGCTAGAATCACCCGAGGTATATACCTTTGTCTTCCTTTTCCTTTGGTCTTCTATACAACACTGGTTGTCTTATCTTTAATTCTTCTTCTATGAAGGTGATCAACAGCAAAAGAAGAGGAAACTGCTTGATCCTGAAAAGGAAACAACTGCAGCACAAGAAGAAGAAGAAAAGGAAGAAGACCAAGAACACGAGCCACCCTTGATGAGGAGGAAAAGAGTAGCAGATTTGGTCCAAGAGGAGACAGCTACTAAAGAATCAGAAGAGGAGCTTATTTTTGGGGCATCTGAGCCTCAAGCTAAAGGGGTTGAGAGGACAATTGAGGAGCAAACAAAGCCAATTCAAAGAAAAAAGAGAAGAAAAATTACTGTCTCTCTTTCTGACTTCGATGTCTCTCCTTCTGATTTTGATGAAGATTCTGATTCCGAGACAATTGCCCAAGCAATAAGAAAGAGAAGGAAAGTGACCGCTTCAACTATTACCTTGGTTAAAGACCCCATTCATGAAGCAGCTGCCAAGGCAGTGGAGCAGGAACATTCCAAGGCAATAGTTGTCTTCGAGAGGGCTGAGAAGAAACGGCAGCAACAGTTTCTGAGAGATGAAGCTGCTGCTGCTGATGTGTTACAAAGAGAAATTGTTCGAAGACAACAAATTGCCGAACGTTATTCTCTTCGAAGTTCTCCCATCAATATCAACATTTCTGAAACAAGTAATTTCTTTCATTCTTCTGTTGCTTTTCTTTTGTTAACTTTGACGCTGGATTATGACATTGCTTTTCGTCTCTTCTTCTTGCAGCAACACCCACTGCATTCATCTTTCCAGTGAGGCCTCCCTCAATTTCAATTGAGGTCGATCAAATGCAGAATGTGAGGGTTGTTCAAATCGCACTCCCACTTTCAAGGCCTACATTTGATGTGCCTTCTTTGAGCCCCATCATTCCTCCATCTCTTTTCCTTGGTCTAGAACCATATCTTCCTTTTTTGGCTTTTAACCCGCCTCAGTATGCTTCTTCGAGCCTTGCTCTTCCTTCTTCCAAGGATATTCCAGCTGTTACTCCAATCCCAGTGGCAGTTGATTCTCCCACAGAGGGTACTGGTAGTTCTCCAGTTCATAATTTATCACCTATGTCCACTTCCAGCCCCTCTTCACTAGATTCATTGGTGGCTAAAACCATAGAGGCTGCCAAAGATGCTCCATCCATTTCTCCCATCCCCATGCAGCCCTTTGTGTCTTCCACCACAATACTTTCTATGCCCTTCATGTCTAGGGATGAGGTAGACATCTTCGAAGGAAGACTCGCTAGTCTTTTCAATGTACCTTCTACCTCTCCAACATTTAGTGCTGAAGCTGAGCCATTAGTCTTGGCTAACTCCTTGCTGGAGATTTTCGAGAGTCCTTCTCCCAGCAGCAAGCCTCCTGCACCTTCAATAGATCTAGACACATGTTTGGATCTGCTAACTTCCTTTTCGAGGATTCCCTTCGAGGCTCTACAAAGGCCTATCATTAGAAATGGGTTTCTTCAGTGTTGCAACATTGCTGAACAGTCCGGCATGAATGTCTCAAATCATCTATCTCAGGCTGCAGCTACTATTGATTTTTATCTCAACATCTATCATGCTGCTAAGACTGCGGATGAGAAGCTGGTTAGAGACCAGAATTTTGTTTCTCAAGTGCATACTAAAGTAGCAGATCTCAAGGAACAACACTCTTCTGTCTCCCAGTTTCAAATCCAACTGCTGGAGAAAAAAGCTCAACTTGAAGAGGAGTTGGCTGCAGTAAACCAAGCCTTGGTTCGAACTGATACCAAATTGCAAATTACCAACCAAGAGCTGGCTGACCGAAAAGAAGACATGGCTGCAGCTATTCAACTGTTTCCAGCACTTAGCCATAGGAAGTCCACTGTACAAAAACAATTAAGACATTGTAATGATTTTTGGGCCAATCTGTGGCACAATGTATTTAATTCTTTATAAAAGAACAAATTTTGTCTATCATTTGAGTAGTCTTATGTTTTCGTAGTTGATGCTTTATGTTATTCCTTGTGTTTCCCAAATAGTTGGAAAATAAGGTTTTAAATATCTGCCATTAATCTTTTTGGGATGTACATAACCATTCAAATTTCTTAAATGATATGCCCCAAAAGGCAGAACTCTATGAATTTGATATGGTCCTTCCCAATTAGGTGACCATTTGCCAAACTTATGGCTTTTAATCCCTATTGGGAGTATTGTTTTCCAGACCAAATCACCTTCATCAAAGCCAATGTGTTTGACCCTTTTATTATAATTCTTGGCTGCTTTCTTCTTCTGGAAAAGAATGCTATTTAATGCCAAAATTCTGGCTTCATCTATGCCTTCTAATTCCAAGCACATGCTTTGATGGTATTGCTCAGGATTTAACTGATCTTGGCATCTTACCCTTAAAGATTTAACATTGATTTCCACAGGTAAAACTGCATCATGCCCATATACCAAGGCATAAGGAGTAACCCCTGTGCTTGACCTAGGAGAGGTTCTGTAAGCCCATAACACATCCAACAACAGGTTATGCCAATCCCTAGGATTATCCTCCACAACCTTTTGTATTCCCTTTTTTAAGGACTTATTGGATGATTCAGCCTGACCATTAGCTTGTGCATAATAGGGTGTGGAATTAACAAGGCTAATTCCAAACTCTGCCACAAAAGACTTCACCATTTTCCCATCGAACACAGTCCCATTATCAACTGTTATGGTTTGTGGAATGCCAAATCTATGGATCAGATCTTTAATGAACCCAATAACCTCTGTTTGGTCTACAGCCTTGTACGGCTTAGCTTCGACCCACTTAGTGAAGTAATCGGTAGCCACTAAAATGAAACAATGATGTTTCGAAGAGGGTGGGTGTATTTTTCCCATCATATCCATGGCCCATCCTCTGAATGGCCAGGGCTTCACTACTGCATGTAGGTCAGTTATGGGTACATGCCTTATTGTGCCATGCTTTTGGCATGCCTGGCAGCCCTTTGCATATTCTATGCAGTCTTTAAGGATAGTTGGCCAGTAGTAAGAATGCCTTCGAAGCAACCATCTCATCTTTACGCCGGGTTGATGAGCACCACAAATGCCTTCATGAACCTCAGCCATAGCTGTTAATGCTTCTCTTGGGCCTAAACATTCCAGCAATAGGCCATCTCCCCCCCTTTTATAAAGAGCATTACCATACATGATGTATTGCATAGACTGCAATTTAACTTTTCTGCTGGCCTTCGAAGATGGACCAGCCAAATACTGCATTATTGGATGCCTCCAATCTTGTTCTTGCAAGTCATTATGATTGACTTCTAAGACTACATTCCTTTTATTCAAAGGTGGTATCAATTTTTGATATGTTGTTTGGCCTATGCTCCTTTGGGTATTATCCCTTCTCTTGAAGTTCGAAGCTTTCTGAGCCACATCATTAGCTCTATTATTCAAGAATCTTGGAACATGAGTTACATTTGCTACTTGAAATTGAGAAAGCAGATGTAATGCAACAACATAATATGGTAAAATACTTATGCTTTGACACTTGAAAATCCCATTTACTTGGTTAACCACCAACTGAGAGTCTCCAAATATATCAACTGCATGTACTTGTAATCCAATAAGGATCTCTAGTCCCACTATTAAGGCTTCGTACTCAGCCTGGTTATTGGAACAAGTAACTTCGTCCACTCTGAAACCATGTGTGGTTTCTACCCCCTGTGGAGATTTAATCACAATACCAATTCCAACTAAACCATTGGCTTTCGATCCATCGAACCACATCTGCCATGGCTCAACACTAGTCATGCCAAGTTCCATTACTTCTTGGTTCTCTGTTTGAGATGGATGGTCCGCTAGAAAATTGGCTAAGACTTGCCCTTTTACTGCCTTTTGAGGGACATACTCTAGATGAAATTCTGATAAGGCTAGTATCCACTTGCCAATTCTTCCCCTCAACATAGGTCTTGACAACATATACTTAACCAAATCTGTGGTTGCAATCACCAAGACAGTTGTAGGTAAAAGATAATATCTTAATTTCATTGCAGCAAAATACAAAGCAAGGCACAGCTTTTCGACAGCTGAGTATTTACATTCACAAGAATTTAAAAACCTACTAAGGTAATAAACAGCTTGTTCCCTGCCTTCTTCATTGTCCTGGGCCAAGAAAGCTCCCAATGAATCTTCTGCTGCAGCTATATACAACTTCAAGGGCTTGTTTCCCTTTGGTGGCATCAGTACTGGAGGATTGGCCAAGTAGGCTTTAATACCTTCGAAAGCAGTTTGATGCTCTGTTGTCCAAACAAATTCTTCTTCATCCTTCAGCCTTAACAAGGAAGAAAATGCTTTAGTTTTCCCAGCAGTGTTAGAAATAAACCTTCTAAGAAAGTTAACCTGCCCAAGGAATCTTTGTAATTCTTTCTTACTTGATGGAGGCTTAGCTTCGATGATGGCTTTGGCTTTGTTCTGATCAATCTGTATTCCTTTCTTGTGCACCACATAACCCAAGAAGTTTCCAGATGATACACCAAAGGCACATTTGAGAGGATTGAGTTTTAGCTTGAACTTCCTCATTCTTTCAAAAGCTGTTTCTAACTGAAACAGATGTTCTTTCATGGACTGGGATTTCACTATAATGTCATCAATATAACACTCTAGATACCCTCCAATGAGATCATGAAAGATGGTGTTCATAGCCCTTTGATATGTTGCCCCAGCATTCTTCAGGCCAAATGGCATTTTAATCCATTCGAAGGTGCCAATATTTCCAGGACATCTGAATGCTGTCTTGTGGATATCCTCCTCCGCAATGCAGATTTGGTTATAACCAGAATGCCCATCCATCATTGACAAAACTTGGTGCCCTGCTGAACTGTCTACCAGTAGGTCCACTATAGGCATAGGGTACTCATCTTTGGGAGTCGCTAGGTTTAAGTTTCTGAAATCGATGCATACCCTCATTTTACCATTCTTCTTAACTACAGGTACAATATTAGATAGCCATTCAACATACCTGGCTGTCCTAATAAAGCCTGCCTTAAGTAGTCTAAGGATCTCTTCTTTGACCTTCTGGATTACTTCTGGACTCATCCTTCTCGGTTTCTGCTTGTATGGCTTGAAATTTGGCTTCATAGGGAGTCTATGTTCCACTAATGACCTATCCAATCCTGGTAGTTCATTATAAGACCATGCAAAGCAATCTTTGTATTTCTTTAGAACAACCAATAACTGGTCTCTGTCCAGAACGTTCAAACAAGCACTTATGTAGGTTGGCTGTTGTACAGAACCTTCTCCTAAATTCACTTCTTCTAAGGGGTCTTGTGTCTGAGAACTTACTAAAGCTTCCTCTTTGATTCCTTCTACCTTCGAAGCATATTTCTTGCTTTGCTCCACTCGCAAGTTCTCTGGTTCCACATTCTTACCTTCTTCCTCATAGACAAAATCTGTCCATAAGGCATCCTCCTCTTGTATCTCCTGGACCTTTGTCTCAATGTCCAATGCGCAATATTTCCCAAGGGTCAAAACTCTGACCTGTAACTGCTCTTGTTTACAGCCAATCATCATGGCTTCTCTTTCTTGCTCCTGTACTTTCTGGACTATTGCTTCTACGTCCAATGGTGAGAATTTAACCAGAGCCAAAGACTTGGCTTCTTGCTCTTCATCTCTTTGCCTATAACCAGGCATCATTGTCATCTTTCACGACAACCTCTTCATCAGCACTCTCTTGGACTAAGTGCTTTAGGTGTGTCACTTCCTCATCAGCCGTCACTTCGGCTGAGCCATCAGCTTTCCTCAGTATACTGAGTGGTGTTACTCCCTCAATATACAA
Organism: Camellia granthamiana; assembly: GCA_036172215.1. NCBI lineage: Eukaryota > Viridiplantae > Streptophyta > Magnoliopsida > Ericales > Theaceae > Camellia > Camellia granthamiana. The sequence continues at coordinate 55,199,097 of CM069914.1, read as the reverse complement.
CTTGGCCTCTGCAAAGTCTGCACAGGCTATGAAGGGTTGAGGATCTGCATCAATTTCCTCTGTCTCTCCATTACCCAAGGCCATCATGATCTTCTGATGCAAAGAGGAAGGCACACATTTGTTGGTGTGGATCCAATCTCTCCCAAGTAAGGCATTATATTTGGCATTGCTGTCGATGACGAAGAATGCTGTCATACAATCCCTGGTTCCCACACTCAAATTAATAGGCAGAATCCCTTGAGCCATCTGTTTATCTCCAGCAAAACCAGCAATAATCGTGCTGGTTGGGATCAACCTGGGATTCTTTTTCCCTAGTTTCTTCAAAGAAGATTTCGGTAATAAGTTCACTGCTGCCCCATTGTCTACCAGGACTCGGTTTAGCTGTATCCCATCAAAGAAAGCCTTGATGTACAAAGGCTTGACATGCTGGGTCATGGAATTTGAGGGATATTCAAAAGGGTATGAGAGGTTGATGTTCACTTCTTCCTCGCTCTCATACTCAGTTTCCATTGGAGTAGCCATTTCAGGAGCATCCTGTACCATACTCACTTGTGACTCTTCACTAGATACAGGAATTGGATCCATGTCTTGGTCACCATGACCCTCATTTTCAGCCTGGAATTCATGAGGTAATATGTGTACCATATTGACTGATACAGGGGGAAATGAGCCAAACTGAATGGCTGACTGTACCTTCTTCCCCTCTTGGCTACCTTGCTCAGTGTCCTCAGCAGCATCCTCCATGCTGCACTCTGGTATTTCATTGATAACTGATCCCTTTGAAGGATCCTTTTCAACTGGTTCTTCAGTTAGAAATGTATGTTCAGCCATGAAGGCTTCGAACATTTCTTCTTCTGCCATTTCCTTCTTTTGGCTCATGTCAATCTCGTCTCCTACTTCACTATCACTTTCCATCAGAGCCTTCTCCAATCCTGCCAAACTAGACTTCTCCCTGGCCTTTAGTTCAGAATGAACTTGGGCCAATTGTTCTCTGCTACAAACCACTTTGCTTTGCAGAGTCGGCTTTGGAGTATGATCTGACTTCGAAGTTTTCTTTCCTTCTGTCTTGACCTGTGAAGAACTCTCTCCACTTTCTTTCAGATCTTGCTGGTACTGGGTATACCTGCGTTGAATTTTCCTTCTTTGTGATCTGGAAATGACTGGGACCATATCTGGTTCCTTTGTCTTTGGATGTTTAAGTAATACCCAATTGTTTGGGGCCACCAAAGGAGGCTTGACCATCCTGCCTTGGTTTCCAACATCCCTTTGAGTAGGCGCCTCCCTAGGTTTGTTCTGCATTACAAACCAATCTGGGACCCCTGGTACCCACGAGCTTACTGATCCAGATGTCGAACTGTTTCCTTCTACCTTCGAAGCCATCTTCGAAGCTGGCTGTGAAGGTAAATGCTTGGCTCTGACTTCATGTTTTGAACCTGATTCAGTCCTTCGATGAAAAGAGCCATTTTCTGTCCTTCGCAGGGTTGGTCTAAAAGGCCAATCTCTGGCTTTACTCCCATAACCTGGACCCCTCTCCAATCTTCTTTCAGAATGGCTGCTTTCTACTCTGTAGTAGTTAGGTGGCCTAGACTCATACACAGGCCTCTTGCCTTTAGCATGCATTCTGTCCACTACAGGTTCAACCACTAATGGGCGTTGCCTGTCACCAGCCGGATACGGCCTTTTGTTGTGAGCATTGGTTGATTTAGGACGCCTCTGAACATCCTTATAGTATTGCTTCCCATCAATTGGAAGCCCCTTCAACCATTTGTAACTTAATCTGCATCTAGGACACATCCTCTGCACTACAGCTGCTTCGAGAGAATCATCGTCCAGTGCTTCTTCATCAGAGTGTTCCCTCTGACGTGAGAAACCTTGTCCAATAGTTGGTGGGTTTCCAATCTCCTTCTTGGCAGTTGTCTGGTTGGCAATATGCATTTGCACGTTGACCTCTTCCAATTCCTGCAGAGATAGATTCTGAAAGTTTGGTACAACCACATTAGCCGCGCTTTCTCCAACTTCTGGAAATGGGTTGCTGTCAATTCCCATGGCTTTTTCTGTTTTGGCTGGGAACTTCAAACTTCCTTTTCGAATTTGCTCTTGGATCCTGTCTCGAAAAACAATACAGGTTTTAGTTGAGTGAGACCAAGAATTATGCCATTTACAGTACACTTTCCCTTTAAGTTCTTCTGGAGACGGCAGTTTAACTCCTTTTGGTAACTTAAGGAAATTGGCTGCAAGCAAATGATCAAAAATGTCATCTGCTTTTGTTAAGTCAAAAGAATACTTTCGGTGAAAGTCTTTCTTTTTAAACTGTTGGTCGATGGTTGTATCCTTATGAATTAATGCTTCACAGATTACAGGTTCTTTGCCCACAATCTCTGCTGCATCAATCTCATAATTGGGATCTCTATAATACGTCTTATACGAAGCATTATTTCGATCTTGTTCCTCCTCTAGTAATGCTTCATATCGAGACACCTTATAGGTTAATTCGACCAAATCCCTAAATTCAGTTGAGTCAAATTTCTTTCGAAGCCTGAACTCTAAACCGTTTTGAGCCAATCTTACAAATTCTGACTCTGGGAGGATGACCCTACATTTATTTCGAGCCCTTTTAAATCTGGCAATAAACTGAGTAGCCTTTTCTTCAGGCCTTTGACTCAATCTTGCCAAGTCTGCCATGGACACCTCTGGCTCCGATTGGAAGAATTGGGCATGAAATGCCTCTTCCATTTGTTGCCAATTTTGAATGGAGCCAGGTGTAAGGTTGATATACCATACAAAGGCTCCCCCAGTCAGGGAATTTGGAAATAATCTCAGTTTCATGTAATCATGATTAGTGAATTCACCACATTGAGCGGCAAATCTGGCAATGTGCTCTACTGTTGATTGATTTCCAGTTCCATAGAACAATGTAAAATCTGGTATTCTGAATCCTCTTGGATATTCATGTACCCTATCTACCCATTCTGGGTATGGTTTTCTGTATACAGGAGTCTGGACCCCCCGAGCCATCGGTCCACACATCTCCCTAACAATATCAACAATTTGGTCCCTAGGGACCATATTCTGTGCCTGCTGAACCAGTACTGGAGGAACAAACACAGGGTTTGGTGGACAAACTTGTGCTTGTGGCCCTCTTGGTCCATAAGGTGGTACATTTGGGACTGGTTGCCCCTGTGGTACAGGTTGCTGTTGGGGATATGGGTAACCCCTTTGAGCCTGTCCTGCGAAGGGACCTGCGAAAGGTGCTGGAACAGGTGTTGTGTCCCTTCCATTTACAGGAAAACTCTCCAACCCCCCGGGTATAAATTCAAACAAAGGATTATTATATCCCCTAGTGCCAGGTATGGCTTCGAACATGGGATTTGTAACCACTCTCATGCCAATTTCTTGTACTTGCCCAGATCCACCAACATGTGTGGCTTCATTGTTGGGTACTGAGGCATTTTGGCCTACTACAGGCCTTGAAATGGGTTCATACCAAGACTGAGGCGATGGTCTTTCATAATTCTGAGTACTAGTCTGACCATTAGATTGTCCATTAATTTGCATAGGCTGTTTTTCTCTAGCCAATCTTTGCTGAGGGACATTTAAAACTTCCTCTGTGTGTCTTGTATTTGTTGGTTGGTGGTTATTCATTCGATCCAAAAAGGATGTTGCCCACCTTTCCATGGTGTTCATTAATTGTTGTCCCATAGCATCTACTAAGCCATCCCACGGATTTGTTGGCTGAGTAGATGGAACGGTGGATGTTCCAATTCCTTGGTTTCGTCCAATATTATGAACATATGGTTCTTGTCCAGAAATACTGGTCTGTTCGACCATAGGTTCTGATAACATAGGAGCCTCCACAGGATGTGTTATCACATTATCCTCTGGATTAGGTATTTCTACCTCTCCTTCTACGCCTTCTTCCAGACGTTCATTTTCTCCTTGTCGTCTTCTTCTAGCCATTTCAAATTAAGTCCCACCGGGCGTGCCAAAAATATATGTTGGCTTTTTGGCTTTTCGAAGGATAGTTTTGTAAATGCGAGCGTGCCAGCAAGGATCAATCAGTCCTTACAGAAATTATAATTGCCAACCAATTTATCAAACGATTGTGTTTTTTAGTTCTTTCAGCCTCAATGAAGAGGACTTTTACTGGTGGCTTGACTTAGGAGAAATTAAGAAAGATAACAAGCAATATAAAGAACAATCGTAGTATTTCATTAAAAATGAACACTTACAATAGTCCAAACTCAGCCTCGAAGAGGTTTACAGCAACAGTCTACTTGAATCTACTTGAAACTACTCCTAGGAATCGAAGTGCAGTGCAGATATTTAAAGGACATGTATTTAAAGTGCAGGTATTTAAAGTGCAGGAAATGTAAAACTGGGAAAGAAAATATAAAGTAAATGACTGGTTTGTATGATCTGAGTCTGGGGGCTTTTTCTGGGGACTTCCTTGCTATTTATACTTGCCAAGGATGACCTTCGAACTGCACTTCAAACCGTCGAACTGCTCCTCCATGATTGCTGATCATGCTGCCTTAGAAGTAGTTCCACTACGCCATCACTTGCAGTTAAACTTCCCTCTTATATTTGAATTTGAATATGAGTAACCGTTGAGGCCACGTCATCCTTCGTTTCTTTATTGATCTGGTGCTACTCGGATCACGTGAGAACCAATTGTCATCGCCACGTGTACGATCAGGATTGAAGACATGAATCATCTTCCCATAATACCCTTATTCTGCCACGTGTCGAATTGTTACTGGCTTTTACAAAATATATAGCCAACAATATCACATGTGTCACTTTTGTAAATTAACTCTGATTAATAAAAGTCTATTATTTTGTTTTTGTCATCTTGTATTAGTCATTTGTAGATGAATTATTGTAATTATTTTGGGGGCGTTACACATTGTGCTACCATGGATGAATTCCTAAGAGGCAATTGTATGTATTTTACCTTGCCCATGAAATTCCATTTCACAATTACACATTTTAGTGCTCCTCCAAATTCTAGAGGTACATAAATTTGTGTGATGTACAGAAAACCCAATATTTACATATTGTGCATACTAGTTCCTGCACTAGATGAGTGGATCAGAGCTTTATGGTTGATTTGGGCTATCTAGGAACTCAGGACCTGCAAGATAAAGCACCGTTAGAGCTGCCCGGCCGGGGTTGGTTGGAAAACCCCTTCGGTGTGAGAATAAGTGATCGGAGAAGATAAAGTTCTCTTACTAGGTGTAGAGAAAGGAAGAGTTGAGTTAGGACTAGTTTATATGAGTTACCTTTAATGTGATGAGAGTGTTTGCTTATATAAAAGACTTAACTTGTTTCCCAAGGTGAGGGTCAGAGAACTTGGGTACCTCAAGACTCTCTTCATCATTGCTCAAGATGGAAGACCACAAGGGGGTTAGCCATGGAGGCACATGCTCATTATAACTGTGTATATAACAAATCACATTCCCTCTGCAACTGCTTTCGTGATTGTAGGAAGGGGGCATCAGCTGAGGTGTCATTTTGCACATGCATATATTCACAGCTTCCATGCCTTCTTGAAGATGCCTCAGCTTGGTCTCGACCATATCTTGATTCGACCTTTCATGAAGTTGCTTGTAAAGATGGGCTGGCCCATTTGGATGGCTTCGTGTGGGTTCGGCCTACTTCAATTCTACTGATGGGTATAGCCCATCAATTCGACCTAGCTCAGTACCTCGGCTAAGTTGGTCCTATCATTATAAGCTTGTCCCAAGTGCTTGAGGACTTGGGAAGATGATCCATGTGAAGTTGGGCGCAATATGATGTGGCCCATGTGGGTATCTAGCCTATATCGGATGGCCATTCAGATTTCAGCTTAATGGTTTGAACTGGCCCAAGACTTGGACCCACACCATTTATATTTAGCCCTTTCACACACACACACATATATATACAAAACTCCATAGCCTTATATACTGTTAATCCTATGATTTGATTTTGATAATGTCTAAATTATTTTGAACAAATTATGAATTTAATTAATATTTACTCTTTATATCTTTGACACAAAATTAGACATAATTATTTGCAAAGGAATGTTTTTGTTTATTGCATATTTTTTTGAGTGGGTAATCTGTAGCATATTAACGTGATGCTTATAAGAGTAATATTCATTAAATCAGATAAACTTTGTGATAAATTGAGCACTATTCATTCTTTGAATATATTGGAAGTTACTGTGCATAATTTGATATATGAATAGTAAGTTTACTGTGCATCATATAATTTTTAATAGAAAAATTATTGTACAAATAGTATTTCACTATTCATCGAAAGCGACCTTAAGCCTATAATTTCAAACTTCTGCCTACACTTTGAAAGAGAAAAAGCTGAAGCAGCGTGGAATGTTCAGCCGTCTCCTCATGATCCAAGCAACATGCAAAAGTCAAAAGAGGAGTGTCTCCCTCCTCTAACGGGTATATTTTTTGGCTATAAAAGAAGTATTTTGTTTGGAGAAAAATAAAAAATAAAAAAGAGAAAAATATGTGATATTGAAATATTCTCAAATATCAAATATTGTGTTGTGTATTTTCAGAGATATATTATTTCTTTTGAGAGAAAATTTGTTGAGAGTTTGAGCAAAATTGTAAATGGGTTTTCCATCCTCTTATTATTATTGTAACTCTGAGTAATTTTAGGGATAAAAACACTTGGTGAAGTGTGACTAGACACTAGATTTTAAACTAGTTATTTGGAGTGATTGAGATTGGTCACTTGTTATAAAGGTTTACTAGCACCAGTGAAACTAATAGTGTAGTTATTATTTGAAAATAAGTAGAGTTCTCAATAAGAAACCTGAGGAGTGGACGTAGGCTTGGTTGCACCGAACTACTATAAATTGCTGAGTTTGTTTTCTCTTCATTTTGCTCATTTTATTTCATTATTCTATTTTATATTGTTGACCATTTTTATTTATTTATTATTTGAGTTAAATTTTAATTTAAAAATTTATTTAGAAATCTAATTCACCCCTTCCTTGAATTACCTACTTAAGTTAACATATACAAAACTTAGTACTTCGGTTACTCCTTATAATCAATTTATAAGTCGGTTCCCTAATCAAAGTTAAAATAAAATCATGATAGTGTCACGGTAAAAATTTAAGGGGGACAACATAGTGTTGAAGTCACAATGCAACCAATTTTGATTTTTAATTGGTGACAAAACAAAGATGAGCATTATGTTAAAGTTATATATGTAGATCATGATTGAGTTAATCAATTTTTTTCTTTCTTTTGTTGATTTTTTTTTTAATTTTTGTTTATTTAGTATTAATTTGATTTTCTATTTTATTTTTGTGAACATAATGGTTATTATAATTTATTAAAATGCAGTATTAAAAATGGAAATAAAAAAATTACATGATACACACACAGAAAAGATAAATAGAGAGTAGAAGAGAGAAAAACAATGTAGAATTTATAAGAAAAGCAAAATTAAACATTTAGAGTAATAAATTGCAAGGATTTGTATTTTTTAATTAATGATGAAAATCAATACAACATTAGTTAATACAAAGAAATTCTAAAAAATATGAAAGAAAATTTATAAATAAATATATGGAGAATACAACTAATAAATAGATTGAGATTTTTGAACCTATGACTTTATAGTGAATGCAAATATTTTTACTAACAGACTAATTTAAAAGGCATACTTGAAACTTTGAAAGGAGTTAATTAAAATTTCAAATAAAAGTAAAAATGTAATTTCATAAAATTTAAGGAGAGGACACGTGATCCCTGATCTCCACATGCCTCCATCTTTTGGTTAAAAAAAATTATTTTTTTATCCAAGTCACTATCCAAAAAGTTAGTGTTCTTTTTGACTAAAAAAGTCAAAGTCAATTTTTTACCAACTTCTCAAAACACTACGTTATTTGGTCGGTCACAAATGGTTGATATCAACCAACATGGAAAAATATATATATATATATAACTCATAAGCCTTTAAGAGTTTCAAATTTTTAATTTAAATTTTTAAATTTTTTTGATTTTTTAAAATTAAAAAAAAAATTATCAAAAAGTCTTATTTACAAATGTTATTATAGCTCAGGTCTTATTTAAGATTTTTTGAAACAATAAGTCTTATTTAGTCATAAGGCCTCTAAGAGTATCAAGTTTTCAATCTAAACTTTCTAATTTTTTTTATTTTTTAAAATTAAAAAAAAAAAGAAAAAAGAGAATTAATTACCTAAAAGTCTTATTTACAAATGTTATGATAGCTCAAGTCCTATTTAAGATTTTTTTAATTAATAAGTCTTATTTAATAAAACTGAGAATATTGTTCGTTTTTCTCAATTTTTAAAACTAAAAATATTATCAATTTTGCATAGTAATGTTCCAGATAATTATTTTACTAACTAATAAAAAAAAGAGAACATGAGATTAAACGTTTTTTTACTTATTGTTTTGATTCAACTATCCAACAAAACCGAGAACATTAACAGTTTTTTTCAATTTTAAAACTGAGAACATTATCAGTTTTTTCATTTTTAAAGTTTTGCACATCAATGTTCTATCATCATGCTCCTTTATATACACAAAAATTTCATTTTTGCACAAAAAATTAATTCAATTTTTTTAATTTTTTCAAAAAAAAAAATTTGCACATAAATTTTTTTTTTTTAGTTTGTTCAATTTGAAAGCTGATATTTTAAAGTTTTGAAAATCAAAATAAGTCAAATCATTAGGTTCTTTTATAGATAATCATAAATGATAAAAAAATTATTGTTTGAATGGCAATTGCAATTATTAAAAATTTAATGGGAATTGAAGGTCCAAAAAATCTTAGCTAGGATTTAATGGAATATAAGTTCATAAATTATGACTTGTGTGTAAATTCCTTAAAAAAAATCTTCTATTGGCTAACTCTTATTCAAGCAAAAATAATAATAATAATTAATATCCCTTGATTTATGACTTTCAAATGGAAAAAATATCAAATCTAAAAAAAATAAAAAATATACTAATTCATTTTAAAATTCAAATTTGAGGACATTAAATATGAAAAACAATCCATTAATTTAAATTTAGAATTGGCACAACGTATTATCATAATTCTCTTCTTCATTGCTTCATCTCTACCAAAATAAATATTCTTAGAACATTGCATTGTTGTGGGATAGAAAACTATAAGGCCCCATTTGTTTTTGGTATAGAAGAGGGGATGGGATTAGGATAGATGTGGAATCCATTTAATGTTGTGTTTGTTTATAGGTTTGGGGAACGAATTGAGATGGAGGAGGAGATTAGATTGGGCCTTCGAAGGGGCTTTCTGATGGAGGAGGTAAAGGTGGTATTAGAAAAATAGTCCGCCAGATTATAAATATATATATATTTTTTTTATATGTTGGGCATTTTTTTTTTAACATTAATGTTTAATTTTTTATATTTTTTGTTAAGTAAAAATCATTGTTTTATTTGTTTTATTTTTTTATAGATTTTTTTTTTTTTTTTTTTACATGTTGGGATTTTTTTTTTTTTTTGGGAACATTAATGTTTAATGTTTTTGTATTTTTTATTTGTTTTATTATTTTATATAAAAATAATTTAGCAATTCTTACATTAACAACTATCATCAAAACAAACACAATTTTACTTAATCCCCTCACTATCAATCTGCTCACTATTAATATCTTTACTATGAATCACATCCATTCTACTTCTGAAAACAAATGGGGCCTAAGGATTTTTCATCAAAATGCCATATTAGCTCTGAAACATTAATATAAGTTTTTAATTTTAAAATTTAGTAAATACACATAGCGTAGAAATATTAGTACATCTAATAATATCTATAATTTTAGAAATTAAAAATCTTAAAAATAAGATGTCAAAAATAAAATTTAGCCATCTAATTTAAAAGTTAAAAACCTTTAAAGGAAATTCCAAATAAAACTTTAGTTTTATATAATTTCAAATTTTAAAAATATTTACTTCAAAAAAATAAAAAATAAAAATAGAAAGGCATAATTTTATGTTTTCCTATTCTATATTTGAGTGATTCTCTCCTTTTAAAATCTAAAAATTATGGGATGGTTTTCATAATTTTGGATTTTAAAATTTATTTCTTGACAGGCTAACCAATTAGCATTTTTTTTCAATTTTTTAATTCAAAAGATTAGTTTGAAAATATTTTATTTATTTGTTTGTTTAATTCGGAAATTATGTAAGACACGTGAATAATTATTATTTTTTTAAATTGAAAATTTGATTTTAGGCAATGATCAATTTGAATTGATCTTCTTTTTTTTTTTTTTTTATTTTAGGTAAAAATGTTAGAAGATTTTGAAGATATTTTATTTTATTTTTTTTAATTCAAAAATTTATGAACAAATTTGAATTGATGTTTCTTTGATTTATTTTAGGGAATGAAGGTTTTAGGTAAACATTTTAAAAGATGGATAAATAAATATTTTATTCATTTCTTTAAATTGGAAGGTTAACAAACTGTGATTCTATATTTGATTTTAGAAAAAGACAAATCTTAGGCAATGATCTAAGGAGATGAGTTTGAAGAAAGAATAATGCTTGGGACCCCCTTTTGGGGGTCACCCCCTCACCCCCCTTTGCCACGTGGCAGGGGGTGATTGGAGGAGCAGGAAAAAAAAGAAAAAGAAAAAGAAAAAGTAACCAATGAGAGAGAGAGGGGGTCAAAGGGGGTGGGGGGAAAAGGGGGGATGAATCATTGTTGTTGAAGAAATTTTATTTATTTGTTTGTTTAATTCGAAAATTATGTGAGATACATGAATATTTATTATTTTTTAAATTAGAGAATTGATTTTAGGCAATCATCTTAGGAATATTTTATTCATTTCTTTAAATTGAAAGGTTAACAAATTGTGATTCTGCATTTGATTTTAGAAAAAGACAAATTTTAGGCAATGATCTTAGGAGATGAGTTTGAAGAAATTTTATTTATTTGTTTGTTTAATTCAAAAATTATGTGAGATACATAAATATTTATTATTTTTTAAATTAGAGAATTGATTTTAGGCAATCATCTTAGGAGATGGGTTTGAAGAGATTTTATTTATTTAATTTAGAAATGATTAAAGTGTAATTCTAATGAAAATGATTAAAGTTTAATTGATTCTAAATTATTTTTCATATATATTTTAGACAAATTTTATGTTATTATTTGATTTAAAAAATTAAATTTTAATTATTTATCTGTTTCGTACATGGCATGAATATTATGCTAGTAAACCAATAATCATAAATGACATCAAACTTCCTCTCTATAAAATTTAAATACGGAATCTCAACTCAGAAAAAAATGTGCACAATCAATAAGCGAAATACTCTAATTAATGTAATTTTTCATTCAAAAAGTATTTTTATATTAGATGACATGCCACATACATTGCATGTGCACAACCATTAGTCTTTACGTAAAAAAAATTTAAAAAAGAATTAAACAAGAATCCTTAAACGACCACTCTTTCACGCGTATACGCATGTATGGTTTTCTAAAATGAAAGAAACAGCACATGAAGGAATTTCAAATAACGGTCCTAGGGGCGTTATCCGTACATCGTGGCCTACCAAATCAACAACGCGTAGCGTATTCATATTAATCACCTGTGTGGTTCTAATTTTTGAATTTAATTTTCTTAAAATTGAATAGTATTTTATTTTTTATATTTTTTATTTTTGGTAAATTTTTAATATTTTCAGTAAATTTTTTACTTTTTAAATGAATTTCACCTAAATATACCTTACAAATAAAATATTTATAACACAATATTTTTACAAATTAATAAATACACAAGAATATAAAAATATGCTGAATTTTTATATTTTTTTATATTTTTAGTATTTAGTGAATTTTTAAAGATTTTTTTTTTTACAAATATTATATTTTTAATTATATTTATATTAAATGTAACTAAAAAGTAAAAAATTTACTTAAAATATTAAAAAAATCACTAAAAATTAAAAAACATAAAAAATATAATAAAAAAAAATCAATTCTTCAAAAAATTGAATTCAGAAAATTAGAATCAAATAGGGTGAATGTTACTTTTTTGTTTATTTATCATTAGTGAGATTGACAAAAATGAAAATTGAATAGCTTCAAATAAAATTTAGTGAAAATGTAAAGATTAAAGTAAGATTTTCATAAAAGTATAAAAATAATAAGCTTGTTTGGTTTGGATTTTTAGGATTCACTTTTTAGAAAATTGAAATTTTTTATTTTTCATTTTACTAAATTTTTTAATATTCTAAGCAATTTTTTTAATTTTTAGATACACCTAACATAAATACACTTAAAAAGTATAATATTTGTGAAAAAATATTAAAAAATTCACAAAATACCAAAAATATAAAAAAAAAAAATCAATACATTTTTCGTATTCTTGTGTATTTATTCATTTTTTAAATATTTTTTATAAATATTTTAATTTTTAAATACATCTAAATAAGGTGAATCTAAAAAAGTTTTAAAAATTACTTAAAATTTTAAAAATATTCACTAAAAATATATTTAAAAAACAAAAAATAAAAAATTCAATTTTCAAAAAATTGAATTCAGAAAATTGAAATCAAACATATTGAATGAGATTTTGGGTTAGTTTTTGAAATATAGAAGTTATGTCATTTTGATTCCCAACGTTGTAATTGTGTTTATTTAATCCCAATATATTAAAAATGTTCCAATTTTGTTCTTCCAACCTCATGCGATTTTAAATATCAATAGTTATATGTTTGAATTATATTTATTTTTAAAAAATAAATGATAAATATAATTTTAAGAATAACTATTCGTTTTTATAATATAAATTTTATTTAAACATATAGGTACTGATATCTAATTATTTTATTTTTTATATAAATATTTTACTCAATAAATTTTAAAAAATAAATGATTCAAGTTACTAAAATCAATTCCACAGTTGATTTACCAAGCCCAAACCCATATATATTAATTGCATATACGTCCAAAATAAAAAGTAAGGTTAGAATATATAAATAAAAATAAAAATGAGACAAAACAAAAAACATACATTTCTGATATTTTAACTAACAAAAAATGAAGACTATGATTGGAATTGTAAAATATTCTCTACTCCTGCCATCCCAAAATATAAATATCTTATTTTATTTTTTTTTATCCCAAAAATATAATCCCATTTTTTATTTTGTCATTTTTTTAAGAATAATGCTATATATATTAATTAATATACTAATTAATATATTAACAGATGATGTGTATAATTTTAAAATAAAAATTTTAAATATTTATAATTTATATAATAGATAAAATCAATAATAATAATATAACACTAATTAATATATTAATATGTACATTAATTAATTAATATAGCACGACCGTTTTTTAAATTTCATAACCATCCATTATTCCATTGTTGCAACAAATACACCTTCTCTCTCTGTCTCTCTGGGTCGCTTGCTATCGGCGAAATCTGTAAGCTTCTCTAACCCTTTCTAATGCTCTTTGAATTTGATCAATTCTGCAATACTCTCTCGATCATAATACCAGAATTCATTCATCATTTTTATTTTCCTGTATAATAGGATTCTTGATTCATGTACAGATTACAATATACTCATTAATTTGCTTTTATTTAACGCTTCTTCTTCTTCTTCTTCTTCTTCTTCTTCTTCTTCTTATTCTTTTCGTCTTAATTTCCTCCATTCTGCGTTGCTTTAATGCTACTAAATTCATAAATTGAAATCTCTATAGTTTAAAATCACTCTTATACTAGAAGAATTCTAGATCATGTGAATGATCGTTGCGTGGTATTTGTAAGCAGTATAAATACTATGTTTTTGGCGTCAATCATCACTGCAATGTCTGATGAACCCTCATTTGAAGATCAGAGTGTTTAAGTATGATAACTTGGTTTACCAAAACAAAAAGTGAAAAGGAAAAAAAAATAATAAAAAAAAAAAGTATTTGTTCAACGCGAACCTAGGTTTAAAATTGCATAATCTTACTGGGTTTTCAGTTATATATAAAAAAAATGCTGGGTTTTTTAGGTTTTTATTTTTTGGTCTGGTCATGCTCATCTGCTTTGAACTTTTAACATGATATTTTACCTCAACTGTTGCGCAAAACTCATCAAAGAATACTGGGTTATGAGTTTATTAATTATTAAATTGTTATTTTAAACTTGGGGGAATTTAATGAGAGAATAATGTAGAAAGATTGCAGAAAACTTGGCTTAAGATTTTATACAATCTTTTGCTTGAGATTTTGCATTTATTTGTTTGTTATGTATTGAATATCTTATGGATTTGTATAACAGAAATTAGTATTGGGAAAATCAATTGAAACTGGAGAATGCTGTTTATGCTTCAAAAGTTGCTTAAGGAATAGGGTTTTGCCCAGTGCATGACGCTTGATTTGAGTGACTTTACCAAGATGGGCACCATACACCGCAGGTTTGTACTGATATTTTCATATATTTGTCTGGTTAACTTGTGCAAGACACTTGAAGGGCCAAAATGCAGTACCAATTCTTTGAAACCACCTTGATTAGTTTTCTTGTTTTGGTTGCAGTGGAGCCTTTAAAAAATCAAATGACACTATCAGACTTGTAATTACAACTTTAACGGGAATGATCTTTGGATATTTTATTGGAATTTCTTTTCCATCTGTTTCCCTTAATAAGGTATGTTGGCTCATTCTGTCAATGACCCTATGTTGCATGAGGCACCTATTATCCATTTGATTCATTGCGATTGCATTCTTGCAGATTAATTTACATTCAAGCATTGTATCATCTCTTGACGTAGCCTTGAACAATGATCATTCTAGATCCATTAGTAACCACATACCTGAAACTCGTGTTTTCACTGACAAAGCACCACCTAAGGTACCTTTTCCTTGGTTATTTAATTCTTCTACGTTTTCTTAACATGTGTCATCCTGAGGTCAACTATCGCTTAAAGGGCCAGTGATTCCTTGCTTGTTTGTCTTCTTACATGAGATGATGTTATTGTTCAAGAAAAATATAAACCAGTGATTTAGTAACACCCTCAGAAACTGATGCCAACGACCTATTGATCAATGAAAGTGATTTGCTGCAAAAAATAAATAAATAAATAAATAAAAGAAAAAAAAAAAAAAAAAAATTATGTCCCTTCCCTTGTGTCTCTAAATTATGTTTCTCTGGAACAATTGCATGACAAATGTCAACAGAACAATGCTAGAGGTTACGGGTACACTACAGCTTCATAGAAATGTCCATGCTTCTTAGTTTGATAACTTGGCTTTAATTATGTCATTTTCTGCAGTCTTGTGTTATAGCTTATCTGGAAATACTAGATCAACAGGCTTTTCCCATATCTTTTCTCAGTTGCTACAACAGCAAAATGTGTTCCCAGAGTTCATGTTCAATTTTTATTTAGGCTGATAACCTGTTCGTGTTTGGTTTTCCTCCCAGATATATGTTCCAACAAATCCTCATGGTGCAGAATCCTTACCTCCAGCAATTGTAGTCTCTCAGTCCGATTTTTATTTGCGAAGATTATGGGGTGAACCCAGTGAGGTATGTTGTTCAACACAAATGACTGTGTTATGGTGCTGGAGCTTGCAATTATTTACCTATTTTAGATGGTGGAATTGGTTTTAATCATTGTTAAGTTTTTAATTTCTTGTTAACTCTCCAACTCAACTATGACCATATATGATTTCGGAAGTCCTAATAGAGTAGACATTGTTGTTTAGTGAGTAAAAATAAAAAAATAAAAAATTCATCACATATCTAAGACCATGGCATATTCTACTCAGTAATTCTTTAACTAAAGTTTTCTCATCTTTGAAATGTTCTTGTCAAAGGCTTAATGGGTATTACTCTTATCATTGTTTTTTGAAATTGTGTGGAACCTGTTTGCGAAACTGTATTTTTCAGGTTTTGGTTATTTTTTAATGTGTGATGCTTAGATTTGTTAAGATTGGTACGGCTGGGTTGGCTGCTTGTGGATTTAATTGGCTTATCATCGTTGGTGACAAGCAAGTGAGAAACCCTCACATCATAAAATACTAAAAATTGGAATAAGTGCAAAAAGAAACCGTCTCATACTATGAAATTTCCATTGATTTGGCATGTGTGTAACTACTCTCATAACTCCAGTTATCTTATGGAGAACCTTCTGTAACTTTCAGGATTTGACAATGAAGCCGAAATACTTGGTAACATTCACAGTTGGTTTGGATCAGAGGAACAACATTGATGCAGCAGTTAAAAAGGTTACACAAATGGACCATTTCATTATTTGTATTATTTTTATGGTGTTGCAAGTAGAGATTTGTAATCTTATTTTATTTTTTGATAGTTTTCTGAGGATTTTCAAATTATGCTTTTTCATTATGATGGCTGGACAAGCGAATGGGATCAATTTGAGTGGTCAAAGAGGGCCATCCATGTCAGTGTAAGAAAGCAAACAAAATGGTAAGATGCTTTAGTATTTTACATATTTTTGATGTTATACCACATTTTCCACTATACCATGTTTGAAAAGAGAACTCATAAAACAGAGATATGATACCCTTTCTTTATTGGGAAAGGAAATAAAGACTGATTTGTTTTTCATTAATATTGCATCCTTTCGTAGATTCAAATGACCATTATAAGATTTGCTACCAGTTGTGTTTCTGCTGATGGGCAATTTTTGTGGCTTCTTTCTGCATATAAAATTTTAAATTTTTTTGCAGGTGGTATGCAAAGAGGTTTTTGCATCCTGATATTATTGCAGCTTATGAGTATATTTTCATCTGGGATGAAGATCTGGGAGTTGAACACTTTAATGGTGACAAGTAAGTTTTCCTTGATTCTCTTTTTTATTTAAGCAGTCAAATCCAAAATTTACATGCTCTTTTCCTCTGCAATTTACCAGGTACATTCAACTGGTTAAGAAACATGGTTTGGATATTTCTCAACCAGGTCTTGAGCCCAATAACGGACTAACATGGCAGATGACAAAAAGGAGAGGTGACAGAGAAGTTCACAAGTAGGCTTTACTGTTTTCAGTTTTCACCCTCAGACTCTTCTGAAAAAAAAAAAAAAAAAAGAATGTAAAAATGTGATATTTGATGTTATGTGGACTATTTTGAATGCATGTAAGCATATGCAGAACACACAAAACATTGGTAGGGGATGGATGTATCTGAAGCATAGTGCTCTATGTTTACCATTTTGAATATTTAGCCATGTTGCATTGTCTTTGAAATTACATGAACCAACCCTTAGACACATGGCCACACCTAACACATGTCCTCAAGTCTATGTAGGAGGTGATACTGTTATATGGATGATGTTGTAACATTTTTTATAAAGCCACTGAATCTGTAGAGAGTTTTAAGTCGTACATGTCTGGATTGGTGAACAGGAATACAGAAGAGAAACCAGGCTGGTGCGGTGACCCACATTTACCTCCATGTGCTGCGTAAGCTCTCTCTCTCTCTCTCTCTCTCTCTCTCGCATGCGCACATTTGACACATGCAATCTTAATAACTTACCTGCCTAAATTGGTTCGACAAGTCAATATTTATTCTCCTCTCCCTAGAAAAATGCATATATTAAATTTATTCGTTCAACTTGCCATGTAGCCTGTTATCCAAGTATAGGAGCCTGCAATTACACTATGATTCCTACACTTTTTTGGGAAAATCATTAAGTAGGATAAGATTAATGTCAGTTTTTGCAGTCAAATCGGACTGGTAAACATAGATAAGTTAAATTTTCTGTTATAATGTAGTATATCAACCAGCCTTGCATTGTAGTGGGCCTCTGAAGTGGGTTTTTCAACCATGTCATGTCTTTTTTTATTTATTCTTGATGCTCATGCATTGATATTTAAATGATATCAACTTTACATTGGATATGAACTAGAACATGAATTGTTTTCTTTAGAGTGTGGTGTGTGAAGCACAGTACTTATGCAACACATTTGATAGACCCCAGATTTGAAGGTCGGCTCATAGGTTGCCTGAGTTATTTTTTAAGTTTATATTTTTTTGGCAAGCATATACAATATAAAATGGTGCCAAATAACTAGGGAGCCTAGCCTTTTGCACTTGATGCATGTAATAGATACCCTATACCCATAGATTTTTAAGGTAATATATACAATTCCTTCAAAAAGTCAATAAAAGAATGTTAGGAATGAAGGGAATGATTCCCTGCAGTCAATTTCTATGTCATAGCTTTTTTTATTCATTTGTACATGCCTGCACCTTTGGGGTGTTATTGATATAGTAGCACAATACAATTTGATTTTACTTATCAAATATATATATATGGATAGGAAGCTAAGAAATTATTTTGTATTTAATTTCCATAGACTCTTTATACAACCAAACTCAACAAGTCTTTGTCTCGATTACTTGGGTTCAACTTCATGGATCCATATTCTCTAGCTTGATTCATTAGAAGTCATGTCACAAGTCAAGTCTAAGGCAATCATATTCTTTCTTATCACCTAAAGTTATTCATTTTTCATTTAATTATTATTTTACAAAATCTCGTAAGAGTTACCAAAAAATGGTATTGCCTTAGATAATTGATTTCCGGAAAGCTCCTCCCAAAAAAATCTTCTTTTGTTCTGGAGCATTGACTTCATATTTTTCTTTTTCCTCTTTTAATTTTCTTCTTTATATAGTGTAAAAATTAACAAAAATTAAAACTAAAACCTAAAATGATTCTCAGCAAAGATTTGAGTAAAGTTACTTGGCGCATCCATCAACAGCTCAACTTATGTTGGGAACAATAAGCATTCTGTTTTTACTTTATTAATTCCAAATTTGAAGTATAACAAAGTTCTAAAGTAAATAGACATCTTTTCTTCTTGTGGATTTTTGACCAATTTCCTAATGATCAATTTGTTTAAAGCAAACTACGTCTTCATTTATGAATATCTCGACACAATTGAGCTGTGTGATCTATGAGCTCAAACCCATTAAACCACATTGTAGGATGTGGTGTACTGTTCCAATTCCTGTTCCACATGTTAAAACAATCTACATTACAGGGAACGTGGGATGTGTCTACTGCAAGAAAATTGGAGACTTTGGCAACAAATTTCGCTGAATATTAAAAGTCATATATATGAAGATTTATTGATTTAACAAGCTTGGCGATGTATCTAATGCGTTGTGTTCTGGATACAAACTCTAGTTTCATAATTCATATATGGTTTCAACTGCACTTAATATTTCCGTGTAACTAGTTGTTTCTATTTCTACATTTATTCAGATTTGTGGAGATTATGGCCCCCGTGTTTTCTCGCGAAGCATGGCGCTGTGTTTGGCATATGATTCAGGTGTTCTTTCATTTTATTTGGGATTGCATATGTAAACTGTGTCATATGTTTTCATACATATTAGTTTTTTCCATTCTGAGAGTGCCTTCTGAAACAATAATTTTCCTATTTTATTTTTGGTGTTTTCAGATTTTAGCTACACTAACCTCTTTGTTTGTATAATATGGTTGTAGAATGACTTGGTTCATGGATGGGGATTGGATTTTGCCCTCAGAAGATGCGTGGAGGTAGTTGTTTTCCCACTTTTCATTGCTGACGATTGCAAATGTTTCAGAACTTGCATATGTACATGCAGTTTTTTTTTGGGGGGGGTGAATGTATGACAGTCAAAAGATATACATCAACATCAAGAGCTCTACATCTTGTAGATTAGGATAGCTGCTTCTATTAAGCAGAAATTGATACTTTTATTTTGATTCTGCAGCCTGCACATGAGAAAATCGGTGTGGTTGATTCACAGTGGGTCGTTCATCAAGTGATTCCATCACTTGGGAATCAGGTGAGTCATCATTAGCTTGGATTGTTTTTAGACCATTTTATAGGTCATTGTGCCTAGTATTGCTTCATGTAACAAAAGAGTTTAGTAGAATAGCATTTTCTTGGTCAATTCTTCCTGTTTCTACAAACTGCTGATATGAAAAGAGAGGAGAGAAAGTAAGAAGAGAAGAAAGAGAGGACAATAAATTGTAAAAGAATAAGAGAGTGTGCTAGACCCATACTATAAATGATCCTTTCTATAACTTATAAATGCAAGATTACAATTTTACACTTGCCTCTAACATTACTTTTTCAACACTCCTCAAGCTATCACACAAGATCTAAAATGCCTAGTTTGTTGCAACTCAAATGAACTCCTCCTCTTTCTCTAAAGTGATGGTGAATATAAGTTGATCTTCAGGCTTAACATATTCTGCGGTGATTTGTTTCTTCGATACTACATCTCCAAGAAAATGGTAAGTGATAACACAAATCTAGTGGGAATTAAGGGGACCTTGGGGGGGGCAGTTAGTAGGAATAATATGACCACGAGGGGGAAAGCTGGTGGAAAGGAAAGAGAGAGCAGTAAGAAGGGGGCTAGGGAGCTAAGGAACTTATCATGTTCAGTTAATTACGGGAGGAGAGAGGAGGTTAGGGGTGAGAATGTTTTCCAATGAAGATCATTAGTTGCAATGTGAGGGTTGGGTTCTCAGAAAAAGAGGGGTGTTATTAAGGATTTTCTAAGGTGTTATCAATCAGACATTGTGGTTTTTTAGGAAACTAAAGTAGAAGTGTGTGATAGGTGGTTCATGAAAAGTATTTGGGGGGTTAGACATAGGGGTTGCGCTTGCATGCCTTCAGCTGGTAGATCAGGAGGCATTTTGGTTATGTGTGATGAGAGAGTTGTCTTAAAGTGTGAAACTATAGTGGGGGAGTTTTCACTTTCTGCTAGGCTTAGGAATCTTGACAATTCAGAGTGGTGGTTGACTGGGGTTTATGGACCTAACAAGCCTTCTAGGAGAAAGGAATTTTGAGAGAAGTTATATGGGTTATTTGGGTTGTGTTCCCCAATGTGGTGTTTAGGGGGAGACTTTAATGTGGTCAGGAAAATCTCAGAAAAGCTCAATAGGAATAGGATTAGCAGGGGTATGAGGTATTTTGATTTGTTTATAAGAGAATGTGAGTTAGTGGATCCTCCTTTGTGTAATGCAAGATTCATATGGTCTCATCTTCAAGAGAATTTGGTTTGTAGTAGACTGAATAGATTTTGATTTTCCTTGAGGTGGGAAGGGGGTTTTCCCAATTTAAGACAGGAGTCGCTATCTAGATTAATCTTAGATCATTGTCCCATAGTGATTGAGGGTTGCCCATTAAAATGGGGACCAATGCCTTTCAAATTTGAGAACATGTGGTTGGAGCATCCATCTTTCAAACAAAATTTTGGGGAATGGTGGGCCAATGCTAGTCGTCATGGATGGTTTTAAATTTATGAGAAAATTGAAGATGGTTAAAGAGAATGTGAAGTGTTGGAATAGGAAGGTTTTTAGGAATTTGGAGATTTCAAAGGAGGAGGTGATGCGTAGAATTTAAAGAAGAGAGATCGAAGTTGAGATTGAAATTGGAAGATTTGGTTTTAAGGAAGCAAATTTCTTGGGCTCGAAAGGCAAAGGTTAAATGGTTGAAGGAAGGGGATGTCAATTCAAAAAAAATTCACAGGATTGCAAATGGGAAAAGAATAAAGTTTATCAAAAGATTAGAAGTGAGCCCGGGGGTAGTTGAAGAGAGGGGGGATCAGATTGTCAATGAAATTTATGATTTTTATTTTGAGCTTTATTTGAAGGAGGAAATGAATAGACCGGGGATTGTAGGACTCGAGTGGGGAACCATTGATCATGCAATTGCAATGTGGCTTGAAAGGTCATTTGATGAGATGGAAATTAGGAAGGCAATCTTTGATTGTGAAAGAGACAAAACTCCAGGCCCGGATGGCTTTTCCATGGCCATTTTTCAAAATTGTTGGGAGGTGATGAAAGGGGATTTGGTGAGAGTTTTTTTGGAATTTCATGAATCGAGGGTTGTTAACTTGGGCACAAATGCCTCATTTATTTGTTTAATCCCTAAGAATTGGAGATTTTAGGCCCATAAGTTTGGTCACATCACTCTATAAGATTTTGGAGAAGGTGTTATCAAAGCGATTAAGGATTTCTTTGGGGGAGACTGTGTTTAAGATGCAAGGAGCTTTTGTGAAAGGTAGACAAATCTTAGATGTAGCCTTAGTGGCAAATGAGTTAGTAGAGGAGTATAAGAGTCTAGAGAATGAGGGTCTTATTTTTAAGGTTGATTTTGAAAAGGTTTATGACCATGTGGATTGGCAGTTTTTGGATTTTGTAATGGACAAAAAGGGTTATGGTGAACGATGGAGATCTTGGGTAAGGGGATGTTTGGTGATTTGCAACATGTCAGTGTTAGTTAATGGTAAACCAAGGGGGAATGCTTCAGGGCTTCGTGGGGGCTACGACAAGGGGATCCATTATCCCTTTTTCTTTTTATTTTGGTGGCCGACATTTTGGGAAGGATGGTTGATAGAGCTAGGGATATAGGTCTTTTTGTGGGGTTGGACATTGAAAGGGATAGAGTTAGTATGACACATTTACAATATGCGGATGATACCATATTTTTTGCTTCAGGTGATGAGGGTCAGGTAGTTAATCTTTACACAATTTTGGGACTTTTTGAGGGAATTTTAGGGCTTAAGGTTAATTTGGAGTAAAGTAGTGTGATGGGCATTGATATGCAGCACGACTAGCTTCAGAGTAGGGTGACACTTTTAGGTTGTGGAATCGAGTCACTTCCGTTCAAGTATTTGGGACTTCCATTAGGAGGTAATCCTAGAAGTGAAGCTTTTTGGAATTCAGTTATGAAAAAGATAGGTAAGAGATTGGAAGGGTGGAGTGAGGCTTTATTGTCACGGGGGGTAGATACACTTTGGTTAAGACTGTTTTAAGTAGTATTCCCATTTATTTCTTATCTTTGTTCAAGATTCCAATTAAAGTGGCAAGATTAATAGAAAAGTTGATGAGGGATTTTCTGTGGGAGGGTAAAGATGAGGGGAAGAAGGATCACTTGGTGAATTGGGATTTATTCTCGTTACTTAAGGAGAAAGGGGTTTGGCTATTGGTAACATGGTGGCTAGAAAATGGCCTTTCTTGGCAAATGGTTGTGGAGATTTCCACTTGAAAATGATTCACTTTGGCACGCGACTATTAGAAGCAAATATGAGAGACTCAAGACAATGGTAGGGATGCACAGGTGATTTAGAGGGGTAATAGTCGTGCTCCTTGGAAATCTATTTCTCATATCTACACATGTTGGTCTTGTTATCTTTCTATGAGGGTGGGCAATGGGGAACTTGTTCGGTTCTGGGAAGATGTTTGGTTGGGTCAATCTTCTTTTGCTTCTAATTTTCCACATCTTTACAGAGTGGCTAGGTCTCATAATTCCTCTATTGCTTTCATGACTTGTTCACTTTTGGCTCCAATTTCCTGGAATTTTAATTTTTCAAGGAACCTTAATGATAGAGAGGCTTCACAGTTGACCACTTTGTTATCCAAGGTTGATCATTTTTCTTTGGCTCCTCTTTTGGAGGACAAGAGGGTGTAGGCTCTTCATTCTTCCATGATATTTTCTTGTAAGTCTTTTTTTTGATAAAATCATCGATAATCCTCAAGTTCCTCAATGTCCATTTTGCAAAAGAATTTGGAAGTCTTGCGCTCCACTAAAGGTGAAGGTGTTCGTGTGCGCCTTGATTCATGGAGGCATCTTGACAAATGATACATTGTAGAAATGAAGGCCTAATCATTTTATAAATCCTCAATGGTGCATTATGTGTTGTAAGAATGGGGAAACAATTGATCATTTATTTCCCCATTGCCTTTTTGTTTTGAAATTATGGCATAGATTGTTCCTCATGGGAAATGTTATATGGGTAGCACCAAAGGGGAGTGCGCAAATGCTCCTAGTTGATTTTCGCGCATTTGGAGGATCGAAGAGAGCCAAAAATTATGGTCTTGTGCCGTCTTTACAACTTTCTGGGTTTTATGGTTGGAAAGAAATGTGAAGTTGTTTGAAGATAAGTTTTGGGAAGTGGATTGGTTGTGGGATAAAGTTTGCCACTTAACTTCCTTTTGGGTTTCGGGGAGTTCACTCTTTAAGGGGGGTTCCACTTTTTTTGTTAGCTAGAGATTGGTTATCGGTGTGTGATTAATAGGTTTTTGCTTGTGATAATATTGTTAGGATTCTGCACTTTGTATTTTCATTTTCCCTTTGTATGAGGCTGCCTCATCCTCTCTCCTTTTTTGATCTATTAATAAAATCTTCTATTGTTGATAAAATAAATAAAATAAAATAAAAATTTAAAAATTGAAGAAACACAAATCTATATGCTTTGTCTTCTCATGAAATACAAGAATTGCTAGCAGTGAACATCACAGCCTGATTGTCACTGAACATTCTCATGTTTATCAGTTTTAACATGCCACATAAGCCATAGCTCTTTACTTCACCTCTATGCTATCCACCTAACTAATCATTTTGCTTTTTACTCTTTCAAGTAACTCGGTTGCCACTAACAAAAGTACACTAATTAAAATCAACCTCCTATCCATTTAATCACCTTGCCAATCTGCATTGGAGAACTGAATAATGTCAAGGAAGCTTAAACCCCATACTTTCCCAGGGGCTTCCTTTTAAGATATTTCAGAATATGCTATGCAGCCTCCCTACATGCATGTCTCTATTCTACATAAATTGACTAAACAATAGAGAAAGAGATATCAGGCCATCTCATGACTAATTTATATAAGCTTTCTCACAAGACATATGTACCTTGTCAAGTTTTGTTGCTAATTTTGTGTTGATAGTACTCTCTTTGAAGATTTGGATACCGTCTTTGCATTCAGTTTCTTGTTCAGAAGTGTTGTAGGGTTTCTTTTCTTCCTAGTGTGAATAATCATATGGGTCAACCCCTTTTGAGTTGGTTTTTTTTAATTACGTTGTGTTGTTTGTGGATATTAACCCATTTAAGAAAGGGCCAAATCGTGGCCTTCAGCTGTAAATATTGTGTGTTATTTGAAGAGAAGATGATGTAGGATAGGAACTTTTCCTGTGGTAATATTTTTTCCTTGCTTTCTACTATTCTTTTCTTTCTACCATCCCAAGTGCTAGGGTTATTACTCTTCTTGTTCATTTGTTTGGTTCATATTTTCTCGATATCATTATCTTATGGTTCATTGAAATATCTGTTTTTTAATTACCATTCTCATTTATCTGATTTGTCGTGAAATTCAGGGCCAGTCTGAGAACGGTAAATCTCCATGGCAAGGGGTATGTGTATTTACACAAAATTTTAATACAACTTTTTTTTTTTTGGTCATGTTGATCCCTTTTGTTTTTTTTTGGTAAAAAGCAATTTGAAATCATTAATGCATGACATCTTTATTAACATTCATTAACAAGAAAATTTTCATAATTAAGTTTGACTTATCTCCAATTCACTTATAGGTAAGAGATAGGTGCAGAAGCGAGTGGGCTCAGTTTCAGGATCGCCTAGCTGATGCAGACAAGGCATACCTTGCACAGATTGTAAAGGGTTAACTTTGACATGCTCAGAGCTCTCTGCTTGATCTTGTACATTGCTTTGTTCTTTCTTTCTTGCATCTCTCTGTCCTGAAGCGTGGGGTTTCAGGGCCCAATTCTTTCACATGATGTTTCATATTTCCGATAGGTATTGTAGCCACATTTCATGTAGTCGTAGACATTTACAATCAGATAAGAGAAAATTTTCACCTTTTTGTGCAGAAATATGTTAAGCTTAGGTTCACCTGCAATGCCATTGATCTCCTGCTATAAAGGATTAGGTTTTGGTAGCTTATCATGTTTTGTTTTAGGCAATGGTGGTTCCTATCTCCTTCACTGGGTGGTAATGTCGGTGAAGATGAAATTTGCCATTCCTGCTTTCTCCTCTTTGTTGTTGTCAGGCTTCGTTGTGTTCTTGTGCATGGTAATGCCAAAAATATTGTTGATGTTTTGATGTTCGAGTGGGAAACTTTTAGGCAGATCAACTAAAATTTTAAAATTGTGTGCAAATAAATCACAGATTAAAGTAAATAAGAAGTGGTTTACAGACAACATGGTACCGAAAACTGTAACTGTAAGCCTCAGGAGTACCCATGGAAATTTGAGAGAGAGAGAGAGCGTTTATGGTCATGGTAATGATTTTGAGACTGAACAAGTTGAGTTGAGTCCAGCCAAGGAGTAAATTGTTCAATTTTCGTTTGAAAACGAGTTCAAATTCAACTTATTTACGTTTTAAACATATCTCAAATGAGATGATCTTTTACTCAATTCAAAACTTAAGATTCTTTCAATGTCACTAATTTAAAAATTATTTAAATTCATTCAAATTCATAAATAAATATAAATGGAATGCACATTGCAAATTGAACCCTTTTTTTTTTAATTCTTTTTCTTTCCATTATAATTTCCTACAAATCCGAAATATAAACATAACCTTTCAGAATTTGGATTGTAAGTTCCTCCTGCTGGTGCAACAACACTTGATCCAATTTCTGTATGATGCTGGTTGGTGATGTTAATAGGAAAACCCAGGGATTTTGGAGTGAAATTGAAGGATTTTTTGTTTTTTGAAATTTTAATTGCTTTTATCACCAAACACTTTGTAGTATATAAATTGATTGTGTGATTGGTCACTAACTATTAGCTAAAGCTTTATTTTTTTTTTTTTGGCTTCAATTAACAGGAACCTCAAGACAATAAAAGATATGTATGTGTTATATCTCACCTTCCTGGCTTGCCCATTAAGTCTGATTATTTATTTAATAATAGTCCCTTGAAATAACAAAATAATTTGGAGGAAATTAATGCACCGAAGTGCAAGAAACAGAAAGAATTTTTTTTTTTTTTTTTTTTTGTTAACATGACAGTGGTGCAAATAAATAAATTTGTTGCACTACTTGTATCAGTATTGTAATTTGGCCTTCAGTTTCTTGCAAAAATAAGATTTTTTTTTTCTTTTTTGGTGAAAGTATGTAATTATTATATTACTTTTTAATTTTCTTACAAGTTTCTCACAATTTAAAAAAATAATAATAACTTAACCAAATAAACCAAACCAAACCAAGCCTTAAGTCCTATTAAATGGGATCAATTGCATGAATTATTTTTCTCCATTCGACTCTATACAAGGTCATTTCGTTAGTCAAATTAAAGAGATTCATATATCTATTTACTACACTAATTTACGTCAATTTAGGTCTACTCCTCCAATAATTCAACCAAATACATTCAAGAAAATAAAATTTATTAGTTTCAGTTTTCATCATCTTTTTTTACTCAAATAAAATCAACCCAAAATTTTTTGAATTCCAAAAAAAAAGGGAGGATTTTTAATAAGGTTTAGAATCTTTTAATGATATCTTTTTTTTTTTTGCCTACCATTATCAACCATAAAGATTTGGCAAGGTTAATTCCGCAACGTTAATTCAATATAAAACTTAATTTTTTTTTTTTTTTAAAAAAGAGTATATAATGGTTCTATTATATTATATAAATGAAAAATAATATACAAACTCACTTTTTAAATTGAATAATATTAGGGATCATGAAAAAAATATCATAAAATATTTTATGAAGATTTTTCATCCTTTGATTAATGTATGGTGTTTTCTTGCATATGTAATCTAACGGTGGAGAATATTTCATGATATTTTTTTATGATACCTAACATTACTCTTTTAAATTCAATTTCTAAACCCAATAACGTGTAAGTGAGATGATTAGTTGATAATTAGAAAATGAGAAACTACATGCAAGTGGGAGATGGGAGAAAAAATTATCAACACATAGAGAGGTGCAAATGACACTTATATCTCTACAGTCTTTCATTTGCACCTCTTTACAACACACTTACACCTTTCATATGTTTATTATTTTTTTTCTTAACTCCCACCTGCATGTAGTTTTTCCATTAAAAAAATATGAAAGAAAAAAATAATACATAAGAATAATTGATTAATTGATTATTGAACTTGAAAAGTGTATTTAATTTAACACTACTTTATATAGATTTGTCGCTAGAAGGGCGTTTTCGTCATTTGAATTTCAACTATTTTAACGGCCATGTGAATCACGTTTCTCATTACCTTTGCTTACACCAGCCGTTAACTAACTTCCTTTTTGGAAACTTCTTTATAACCAACGACCGCCGCAGCTAACGGCGTTAGCAACCAACCACCACACACATATAAAAGAGAAGAGAGCCAGAGCTAGAGCTACATACATTCTCATACAAGCCACCTCTCTCTCTGTGTTAATACCTTATGTCAGTTTAGGGAGATTTCAGCAGTTGTAGGAGTCATTTGTCATCACTACATTTCAAGGTCTCTCTCTCTCTCTCTCTCTCTCTCTCTTATTACCTTATTTCAGTTTAGGGAGATTTCAGTAGTTTTGTAGTAACCATTTGTCATCACTACCATCTCTTCTGACAAAGAGGTTAAAAGTTTTTCTTTTAATTTTTCAACTTTCCGACTTACATCGGTTCTCTATTTATATATATATATATATATGTATTAATATGTGATAATTATGGGGTTTGTTTTTTGGACTTTCAGGGCTCCTAAGCCTCCATTTGGGAAGAGAAAAGTCGGGCTTTTTTAGTTAAAATAGTCACAAAAAACAAAATAAGCTTTTTAATTTAATAAAGACAGAACATCACATCTAATCATAATTATTACATTATTTCTCTTACAAAAAAATTTAAAAAACCAAAAATCCTTTTCAAATGAGACTTTTTAACTCTAGGTTAAAATAGCCAAAAAAAATCAAAAAGTCAAAAAATTAACCCACTTCCCAAACGAAAACACTCAATGTACTCTTACACTCTTGAAGGCAAATGACCAGTTATAGCCATATATATTGAAATATTTTTTTCATTCTTCAAAAGCAAAAACTAAAATATCGCAAAAAATTTCAACTAGAAAGATATATATATATATCAATGACATTTGAAATGAAAATATCACAAAATGCTATGGTATAAGAATTTTATACAAAAATGCCGTTAATTATATTAAAGCTGAACCTAACTTGACATTAATCAAGAATTATGCTAGGGACCCAAAAATTTTATCAAATATTTTGCCAAACCTCTCACATGAGTGTAAGACCCACACATGTGAATTTGTGAGTCTCACCCCACGTGAGAGGTTTAGTAGAATATTTGGAATACATAGCATTTCTCATTAATCAATAGTAGTATTTTATAATAAATTAATGTTGTGCACATATAATAAATTAGAACTTTTTATAAATAATTATACTGAACCAGAATGATAAGATAATGGCATGGCATCTTTGTAATTAAATATCATTTAAAAGCTTTTTTTTTTTAAATGATAAGTCACAGTACATTCATGTTATTCTGTATATATATATATATTTTTTCTGTTTGTAATATAATACGATTCCATATGTTATATCTCTAATTCTTCTTTTATTTTCTTTTATTTTTATTTTTTTGAATTTCATGGAGGATGGGAGAGATGTCAGGGTTGCAGTTGGGTGTTATGGGTGCACTGTTTCTATCAGTGGCATCATCAGTCTCCATTGTCATCTGCAACAAAGCCTTGATGAGCTTTCTTGGCTTCCCTTTTGGTAACTTTATTGTCTTCTTCATCTCATTTTTTTTTCTTTTTTCTTTTTCTTGGGAAAATATCAAATCAGTGAAGATTTGAAAAAATTATTATAAATCAATGAAAATTTTATAAATATTAATAATTAAAATTATAAATTTTTTCATGAATATATAATTATTTTTTAAAAATTTCACTAGAGTGTAATTACCCATTTTTCTTCTTGGAACAAACCATGGGCTTCTATTAATTCTTTTATAATAATAGTATGTGGTTAATTAGTGGTTAAACTATCATTATCATCATCAGTATGCAAAAATTGTAGAAATTATTTGACAAATCAATTTTTTTTTTTTTTTGGAATTTTCAGCTACGACACTGACTAGTTGGCATCTGATGGTAACATACTGCTCCCTCCACGTGGCACAGCAGTTCAACTTTTTTGAGAGCAAGGCCGTCGACATGAATACAGTCATGCTTTTCGGCATTCTTAATGGGGTTTCCATTGGGTTTCTCAACTTAAGCCTTGGATTTAACTCAATTGGCTTCTACCAGGTGAGAACTTTCTTTACAATATATTGTGATTAATTATCTATTTGTTTACTACTAATGCTGTGATCAGTAAGAAAGCTTGTATCGTTTCATTTTTCCTGATTTTGTTTTTTGTGTTATCAGAAATTAAAAAGATAAAATACCCATTGTTTCAATTCAGAAAACAACTTTATAAAATTTGTCAAACAATTTTTTCATGTTAGTTTCCATTTTTTCTATTTTCGAAAACAGAAAACAACTTCAATACCAAAAATGAATGGTAGAGAAAGTAGTTGAAGCTGTCATCGAATTTGAGATTAACCCTTGTATGACATGTGTAAAAGTAATATTATAAACTTAGATTTAGCTATTTAGAAATTATCTAGAATTATCACTTAATAGTTTATATTTATTCTACGCATAAATCACATATTATATAAATTCAATCTGAACCACACAATCGCCATTCTGGGTCAATTCAGAGACCATGGGCTTGTTTGGTTTGTTTTTGGGAAAGTTGTTTTTGAAAAAAAATTTGGAGAGAGAGTTTAGAAATTTTTTTGGTTTGTTTGGTTGTATATTTTGGGAGAGTTGTTTTTTTGGGAGTTTGGGATGATTTGATATTTTGAGAGAATTTGAGTAGATGTGTGTGAGAGAAAAAGTGATTGAGAAGGAGAGAGGAAAGAGAAAAAGTGATTGATTGATGTGTAAGAGAGAGAAAGTGATTTTGAAAATTTTTTGAGAAAAACTCAAACCAAACAATTTTTTAGAAATTTTTTTCTAAAACTCATCTCCCAAATGCAAACTAAACATACCCCCATAAGTCTGGATTCCCAGTCTTATTTCATGTGTAATATTAATGCCAATTATACTATAATAATTATAAATTTTTATCATGTTTTATTTATTATATGTGTCACTACCATATTAATAAAAACTAAAAGGGATAAGTCTCATCAAATCAATATAGTGATGGCACACAACATAATTGACAAAATTTGGTATAATTGTTAATATTTTAGTATTGTGTATTTATTATTTCAGAAGTGATTGAGACCATTAAAAAACACACCACTAACAGTTCTAATAAGTTGGAAAATGTTATAAAAAAACAATTATAAAAAACAGAAGAGACAACCATCACATCAAGAAAGAACCACCTCATTAATACTCCTTCTAGTGTTCCTTTTTTAGTGCTCTTAAATATTAATCTCATTATTAATCATGGGTTTTTTATTTTGCAGATGACAAAACTTGCAATCATACCTTTCACAGTGCTACTAGAAACTATTTTCTTGAAAAAGCAATTCAGGTTATATATACACTTTTTGAGAAAATTACTAATGCCTTTTCACTTTGGAATTTTCTCTCTCACATTTCATACTTAATTGAATTCTTGCAGCCAAAAGATAAAATTCTCTCTCTTCCTCTTACTTGTTGGAGTTGGCATAGCTTCTATCACTGACCTCCAACTCAATTTTGTTGGGGCAATTCTCTCTCTTCTAGCTATCATAACTACTTGTGTTGGTCAAATTGTATCCTTTTTATCAATTCCATTACTTCTATTTTTTTATTATTAATTTTGCACGTAAAAAATGTTCAGAAAATGAATGTGTGCCCTTGGATGTGATGAATCTAAGCCATACATAATTTCTAGGGCAAATTACACATGCAGACACTGTAGTTGGCATATTGTATCAATATTCTTGATTTTTTTATATTATATCAATTTAGTCTAATTAATAATTTCTCTGTAGAAATTAGACTCCAATCAAAGATAAAATAGTTCATTCGCTCTTCTCAAAATAATAGAGTCGTTGACATCCAATTTGAAATAGTTTATTTCTTTTTGAATAGATCATTTTGCACTTCATTTCTGTTTAATTTTTTAACGAATGTTATTAATTGAACCAATTTGATGTGGTGTGAAAAATTAGTGTGAGAAATTAAAGAGTAAAATTGATATAATTAAAACTATATGAACCAAGTCAATACAATAACAAAAATCTCATGTATTGGACAGTTTTTTTTTTTTTTTAAATGAGATTTTGAGTGATATAATGTGTACAAATTAGATAGGTTTGCCTTCATGAGTTGATAAGTAGGGTTTTCTTTTTTTCTTTTTCTTAACCTAATGTTCAGCTAACAAACACAATACAAAAGAGGCTTAATGTATCTTCTACACAGTTGTTGTATCAATCAGCTCCATTTCAAGCTGCAATTCTCTTTGTCTCAGGCCCATGGGTTGATCAATGCCTCACCAAGCAAAATGTCTTTGCTCACAAATATTCCCCCATTGTCTTGGTAACTCTGATTTTTCCATCCTCTTTTCCTATCTTTTATGCATGCATAATATATATATATCTTGGCAAGGGATTTTCTGTCCAAATTATTTTGCTCTCTTAAAATATTTAGTTATTAAATCAAATTTTAAAATTTCCATATGATTCAATGATTGTGATTATTTTAAAACAAAAGGACATGAAAATTTAGAAACAAAAATCTTTGGTCGCACATATATGCTTAGTAACCAATGCACAATAAATATTGATTTATAAACAGATAAATTGTATATAAAATCAATATAAAATTATATGACAAGTCTTGATTTTGTTATTTTAAAACAAAAATTATAACTTGTATTTTCAAATATAGGGGTGAGCATAGTCAGAATTGGACCGATTTGAAATGAAACTAGGATCAATCCGTGAACTACGGTTCCATAAAAATTAGAACCAATCTGAACCATTTAAACCATGGAACCAATCTGAACCAAATAATTTAAACACGGATCAATTCAGTTTGGAACCACGATTTCACACAATAAAAATCATATAACATTGTTCTAACAACATTCAACATGTAGCAAATAAATATAACTGCATTATTTAACAAATAAACATAAGTTCAACATCTAGCAAATAAAACTCTCATTTAACAAATATTTTGTTGTGACAATAACAGTTACAAAACTAAACTTATGCTAAATAATTTATAATAAAAACAAAAAACAAAAACAGCAACACAACACAGTAACAGCAGAAACCCAAACAACTTGTAATATTAATAAATTAATTATTGATAGTTAGTTGTAGTTCCATTCCATTGAGAGCAGCGCCTCCTTCTTTTCTTCGGAGGGTTCCTTATTGGGTTTTATATATAAAGGTATGGAATAGTACGTAGGGTGTATCGTATAATGGTAGGGTGGAATACTAAACATCCGA
This sequence comes from Camellia granthamiana, assembly GCA_036172215.1. NCBI lineage: Eukaryota > Viridiplantae > Streptophyta > Magnoliopsida > Ericales > Theaceae > Camellia > Camellia granthamiana. The sequence continues at coordinate 55,165,830 of CM069914.1, read as the reverse complement.
ATCGGATTCAATCCGGAATCATGTATCATAATCCGGAACCAATCCATAAACAACGGATTGCTAATTTTTTAAACCAATCCGAAACCACGGATTAGTCAACCAAACTAAACCTACCAAATTGGACTGAAACAGTTTGGACTAAGGATTTTTTAGTTCACTTGCTCACCCCTATTCAAATGGTCCAGCTAACAAATTACCCTAAAACACATTAAAAAAAAATAAAAATTAATAAGACACTTTTCATCGATTTCAAAAACATATTTTCTTGATTTCAAAATCTTTTTTTTAACCTTTTCATAATTTTCAAAACATTGTTTACACAAATCACAATGTTAAACAAAGTACCAGCAACATGTGCTATCGCATGTCATTTTAAAAATGTATCTGCATTTATCATTCTTGTCAAAATTTTGTATAAACATTCTGGATGAATATTATTTTGGAAAAATTACCATTCAATTAGTACTTTCAAAAAAATATTACAAATGCATGAAAAAATTTAAGATTTTAATTATTAATGTTTGTAAAGTTTACATTTACCACTGATTGATAATTTTTTGGAAAAAAAAAAGTACACTAAATTAACATCTCTACCTTTTTCTTTTCTTTTTTTCCAATGTGTATATAATCAAAATTCAAGTGGAGTTGCATGCTATCATTTATAATCAAATCATATGAAGTATTTTAAGAAATGAAAATGAGTGATTGAAACATATGCAGGGTTTCATCATACTATCATGCTTGATAGCAGTGTCAGTGAATTTCAGCACATTTTTGGTGATTGGGAAGACATCACCAGTGACATATCAAGTGTTGGGACATCTCAAGACATGCCTGGTTCTTGCATTTGGCTACACATTACTTCATGACCCTTTCACTTCTAGAAACATCATTGGCATTTTAATTGCCATCCTTGGAATGGCCTTGTATTCATATTTTTGCAGCCACGAGAATAAAAAGAAACAACTTGTTGATCTCTCACCTCCCTCTCAGGTACCTCTTTCTCTTTCCAATAATAGTATGATAATAATCACATTCATTTACCATACTTTCGTTTAGGGTAGGCCTTCTTTGAATTTGAGAAGAAAACTCTTTAGGCTTTACGGGTCCTATCTTAATAATCTGTATCGTTCATTTTATAAGACACTTTGTATATTTAATTTATGGATAAAATTATGTCAATTTAATAATCGTAATTTTTTATTTTATCGTATTTGTCTCTAAAAAAATTGATAGTTTGTTTTAAAAACACACTTGTTGTCCATCTTTTTTTGAGACAATGCAATAAAAAGAAAAACGTTACAATTTTCGTATTGATCTAATTTTTTTCATGGATGATATACACTGAGCGCTTTACAAAATGAATTATTCGAATTATCAAAACGGAATCCATGGTGAATCCAAAACAATGATGGAAACTAAATAATTGGATTGGTGTAATTTTCAGATCAGGGATAAGGAAACTACAGCTCTTTTGGTGGGGATGAATGGTCAAGAGAAAGAAAGTCATGAGGTTTAAGAAATCAGTCAAAGACTGTCTTGTTTAAATGCTAGCTAGGGTTTGTGATAAAGATTTCAAGGAGCTAAGATCTTTGTTTCAGACATTTCGATGAATGTAAATGAGTCTCATTCTTTGAAATAAAAGCAATAATATCTCTTGATTCAATTGATTTTTCATTCATTCATAGAATAGAACCACAATTTCTCATATTCATTATGAGGGTGATTGTAAGTCTTGTGACTATGCCTGAGAGTTCCAGGAATACTGAATAATTTCCCAATAGTAGAATGAGCTCATAATTCTCTTTTTCTTAACCAGTTGTATTACGCGCACCGAAAGAATTTTGCAAAATGAGATTGTCTCACATTTGTGTATTCTTTGTCAATACTTTCTGTGCATTTAAGCCCCATAAATGGCTACAAAAAAATAAATAAATAAAAAATTTGCAATTTCTGAAAATACAGTCATGCTTTTTTCTATTGTTCTATGTACAGACATGACATGCAGTAATAAAATTTTGATGTTTGAAACAACTAAAATGATGGGAATAACTTAATTTCACATTTGTAAATAAAAATAATTTATGAAATTTGTATATTTATATAACCATTACTGCCCAAATGTGAAGTTTATCCATAGTATAGAGGTCTCAAATGGACCATGTCGTGCCCCAACTCATTCATTTTTGGGCCAACCGTGCTTTATTTCATGATTGGCTCGACCCATTTCTATTTTGTTCCAACAAAAGCCCTGTTAGTGCAGGCCCAATTCTTTATTTATCAACATTCCAACCACAATGTAGAAGGCTTTTTCTTTTTTCTTTTTTCTTTTTTTTCAGTGCCAAAGCAAAGCCCCCATAACCCCAAAAATAATAATAATAATAATAATTTAATGCCTCATTTGGCAGTGCCAGTAATTTATACGCCTAAAGCTTAAAAATTATTTTTTTATTTTTATTTTTTTTAAATGCACTTCTTAATGAAGAAGTTCAGAAGTGTTCTTGTACAAGCACTCCCCTGGAACCCAAGCCCAATCTAATGGCCCTCGTCTTTTTGGGCTGGTAACGTTTCCAATTTTTTTTTGTAAATTATAGATTTCATCTCATTATATTACGGATTGTAATCATTCAAATTCGATGATATTTTAAAACTTATTAATGTATTTCATTTCAAACACATTCTAAAATGCATTAATTGTTCGAATTGCTTTCATCAATCCTTTACCCTCTTTAGCCCATTTCAAACCCTAGCCCCTGACTTTTTTTGGCCTTAGCGATATCAATTAACAATAAAACTATTAGAGTTATGTTAAAAACCCTAAATAATCTACTAAACATCTTACACATAATATTACCATTGTATTGATTTTTTGTTCCCTTCATAGAACCAAAAAATGATAATTTCCCATTTGGCCATGTCGTAGCTTAGAGCATCTTTCAATAGCCTCATGCAATAATTTTGTCAAAACCAAAATTTGACATCAATGTATCTATACTATTACACAAAGTATATACCTAAGTTGGTATTCACATTTCTTCGATTTTTATAAAATATCCTCCTGTAACTGTTTGTAACCACTTACCTTATGTAATTGCCCAAATCAAATTGCCTATAACTTCTAATCTCACGTAACTACTTAGATTAAATTCATATCAAAATTGCCTTTGGAGGTAGGTTCAACGGAAAGGGTCGGCCCAAAAATACTTTTAACCCGGGTTCAATTTTATGTTGCCCCTGAGTGTGGCACCCTTAAACGTTGTCTCAAGCAATGTTTTAACCCAATACTAGGATTTGATGGAACCTGCATATTTTTTAATACCAAAAGAAAATTAATATCAAATTTATAATCTCTTGCAGTTATAACAACACACCACTAATCTCTCAAAAAGCTAACACAGAGTACACCAGTATAGATTAAATCAAGTAAATCCTAACAACTTATACTAGAATCTGCAGATGAGTAACCTCCAAAATAGAAGGACAACCATGTGGATAGTTTGTTTGGATAGTAGGAAAATTATGCAATGCCAGCATTTTAAAAAAAAAAAAAAAACTAAAAACTAAAAACTAAAATGGACCCGCCAAATGAAATTTAATAAATAAAAAACAAAATAGAAGGTTTTATTTTATTAGATTAGATTAGTGAGCCAAAAGCTGAGTCAAATCGAGTAGTTTATAACCACTGATTTCAAGATTGATTTATCAACATTCTAAAAGTTTTTGCCAACTTCTTGTGCAATGCGTTTGAAATAATGTTCTGTGCAAATATTCTATATATTGGATCTAATAAATCACACCCATTATATATAAAGCTTGTGTTGATTTTAGATCGTGTAAATCAAGATTATGTAATTATATTGATCCTTACCTCTAGCACTAAATCAAGGATATACCCAAAGGTAAAACATCAAAACTTGTTTTTGATCTCTACTTTGTTTGTTTGATTGCGTTTTTCAAATCTGTTTTGAATTCATTTTGTTAATAAATAGACCATTTTACAGTATTATGATTTCTTTTTCTTGCTTTATTTGGTGAATATTCAGTTATGTGACCACACATTTCTAATAAAATTGAATTTACCAATACACCCCTCATTTGAAATTTGAAAGTAGTGATTAGCTAACACAAAAAATTTATTTGATCATGATAAGATCAGGGTTAATTACCTACACCTCTGTTGAGATTTAACGAAATTATAGATTTCTCCCTGAGATTTCAAAAATTACATTCCACCAAATCGCAATTAACGCCGTTAACAGATATCATAAATTGATTAAAATGCCATTTTGACAAATAAGGGCAAATCACCTACACCCCCTTTAAGGTTTAACTAAATTACAGATTCCCTTCTGAGATTTAACTAAATTACAGATTTTTTCCTGAAGTTTAGCTAAATTATCATTTTTAAATAAGTTATGAAATGTAAAATTAAAATGAAAAAACACTTATCACACTACAAAAAATTAAAATTTTAAAGACCAAAATTTAGAAACAAAATTATTTTTAGGGGGCCACATATTTTTGTTGCAAAAAGTGTCATTATTTTATTTTTAGTAACAAAAATTGAGCATTAGTGATTAATTATTATCTTTTTTATATCAAATTTTTTGTCTCAAAAAATAAACCATTTTGAGACCAAATTATTTTGTTCCTAAAACTCTATTTATTATTGACATTTTCAAAATTTTATAGCTAAAAGTCTTATTTTTGACTTATGAATGCGACATTTTAGTGACTATCCTTACGACGATAGAAATTAGTCTTTAAATGTCTTTTGTGACAAAATTTTCATTTTTAGAGATCAAAAAAATTGGTCTCTAAAACTCTTATATGTTGTAGTGTCAAATGGTGAAATATCATAAAATTAACAAATAATTAAATAAGTTAAAAACACAAAAAATGACTCGTCAAAAAATTCTTAGAATATATTTGGTTTGATTTTTAGAAATTTATTTTTAAATTTTTTTTAAAAAAATTAAAAATTAATTTGGTTAAGAAATAAAAAATAATTATTATTTTTATATAATTTTATCTTTTGAGTGGTTAGAAATATTTTTTACAAAATAAATATATTTTTTCATATTTATTTTTATTAAATTAGTTTTTATTTTTATTTTTATTTTTTAAAATTCTGAATTTTTTTTTTAAATAACAAATCAAACATGGTTCCAAAAACTTAATTATTTTTTTTTTCCATCTTAGGTAATTCTTTTGTAAATTTTGTTGATTTGTCAAAGAGATTTCAGTAGGGGCAATATCGTCCATTAATTTATATTTTGGTGATATCAGCTAATCATTCTTAGCGTTTAGTTAACGGTAAGGGTTAAATTATTATGCGAATATAAACCTCGAGGAGCGGGATGTAATTTCTAAAATCTCAGAGGAAATCTGTAATTTAACCTCAAGAGAGGTATAGATAATTTTCCCTAAGATCTACTAGCACCAAACAAAAATTAATATTGGTTATTTGTCAATAAGTAGGAGAGAACCATAAAAGAAAATCCAAAAAATATGGGCACAAGTGTATAATCTATCTGTAGTGTAATGTGGCACCCGAATAAGACATCTAATCATTGATACCTTGAGTGATTATAATAAAGAAGATTAAGAGTATGAATTTAATGATATACGAAGCTTAGATTTCTATTATTAGATTATGATTGTTCAATTAGATTATGATTGTTCAAAGTAAGTCTCTGTAGGGCACAACAACAATGAAAAAAAAAAAAAAAGACAATCAAGAATACTAGACTTATTGCCTTCAAAATAAAATGCGATGACATAAATATTGTTAATAATCAAACTGTTATATGTCACGTTTGTCGTCGGTTAAAGTGCTTAAGCAAAAAAAAAAAAAAAAAAAAAGTTTAGAAAAATCAATAAGGATTTCACCTTTTATATTGGATTATTTTTGGAAAAAAAAATTAAAAGAAAAATAACTAGGGAATTCACTCTTTTATATTGAATTATTTTTGAAAAAATAATTACAATCAGTAAAAGAGAAATAACAAAAGTTAAGAATCATACGATTTACACTTGAAAATGAAGCATTGCAATTCATAAATCAACTTTAATGAGTATATTAAATAATTACCCATATATGATTAAATAAAATGGCAAATCATCTTCTTTGATTTCAAACTAAAAGAAATTTGTTTGGTCTTTAATGAATTTTTTATATTTTAATAAAAAATTTAATTTTTAAATATATCTAATCCAAATGAACTTACAAAATAAAATATTATTCTGAAAAAATTCACTGAAAATTAAAAAAATATATATAGTGAATTTTTTTTAAGTATTTTACATTTTAAATGTTCTTAAAATAAATGCATTTAAAAAGTAAACAAATTATTAAAATATTTGTAAAAAAAAATCCACAAAAGAAATAAAATGAAAAATAAAAATTTTAAGAATTGATGACATTAGTACCCTTCTATTTTCTTGCTACAAATTCGTATAATAAAATATTCAAAATTTTATTATTGATATTACAAAATTTTGTAATTTTATTACAATATTTTTTTGTTATGATAATTTATGACGAGATTTCGAATTTTGTAATTGATGTTATAAAATTCTATAATAAAATTAAGAAGGTATTTAGAATGACCTAAATAAGATTTTGTTTGGCATATAGGGTTTGGGCTAAAATAGTCATAAAGAGATAAAATAAACTTTTTAGTCCAATAAAACAAAACATCACATCTAAATTATAATCATTTTATTTTTTCTCTCACAAAAGTCAAAAAACTCAAAAAGGCTATTCTAAACGAGACTTTTTAGCCCTAGTTAAAATAACATAAAAAAACAAAAAATTGAAAAACCAATTCACATCCAAATGAAGGCTAAGTATATTCTTTGATTTTTTAAAAAATATATATAAAAAATAGAAAGATAATAAAACTCAAAAAAAAACATATAAAAATAAAAATAAAAATAAAAATAAATTGTACTGCACCCAAACACTCTCCAAGACTATTTGTGACATGGTGCAGGCTTTAACATAATAAAAAGACTATATGCCCCTTAATTCTTGATTAAGAATAGTAGTTGGAAGGCCTCAGCAACAGAGTCATTTCACATCTCATGCTTATGCACCCATTCAATTCAGTTTCTTTAACTGACAGCAACGAAGCCACTGGGTACACAGAGCGAGAGAGAGAGAACGAGATACAGAAAGAACCCTTACCACCATTTCCATTCGAGTTTTTGTCTTTATTCATTGCAAGTAATGACTCTCCGATTCCCCTTCTGTTGGGGTCAGAGAATCATCTCCATATCTTGAGTTCTCTGTGGGTTTTCTACTCAAAACTGAGCAGAGCATTCAAATACACGCACACACATGTGTTTGAGCATCTCATGAGTGAATTTAGAGGCATTAAAGAAGTGGGTTCTTGAGATTTTGAGATTTGATCAAATGGGTATCTCGCAAAATGAGGGTAGAATGGAGGGTTGGTTGTATCTTATTCGTTCTAATCGATTTGGATTGCAATACTCGAGAAAGCGCTACTTTGTACTCCAAGGTCACCATCTCAGAAGTTTCAAATCAGTACCGGCTTCGAAGAACGAGGTCCATAGTTTGCCTCCAATTCTAGTGTTGTTTTGTTTGAATTTTGGGTTGTATTGTTTTCGTCATTATTCTTCTTGATTGTTTCTCCATTTTGTTTCTTACATGTTTGCTTTGAAATGCAATGCGTGATGCTATGGATACCCAATTCTCAGTTTTGATGTTACTAATCTTAGTTTGTCTCTGGTTTGTCTCTGGTGTGATATTTATATCCATTTTTGTATATATGCGTTTAGGGTAAATTACACTTTGCCCTTTTTATGTGGGGTCATTTTCTCATTTTAGCCCTTAAAATTTATTTTTTTTTCACTCTGGCCCTTCATGTTTTAAGCTTTTTTCAATTCACTCTAAAAGCTAACTTAAGACCAATTATAGAGAAAATTACACATTGACAAGCACGTGGTATAAAAATATTTTATTTTATATAACTCACATCTCCAACACAAACCCAAACTCCAATATAATAATATATTTTTTATGTTATGAGGCAATTAACGTGGCATTGTTTTGTCTAATTTTGAACAAAAGTTAGTTTTAGGAAAAAATTTAAAACATGAAGTGCCAAAGTGAGGGAAAAAAACGTTAAGGGTCAAAGTGGGAAAATGGCCAAACATAAAAGGGGCAAAGTGTAATTCACCCATGTTTTTACATAGGTATGCATTTTGTGTGTGTGTATGTATGTATGATCATCTTTGTGTTTGTTTGTTTGTGTAAAAGAAATTTATTGATTTTGTCAGTTTGAATTGGGGATGCTTTTATTTGTGAATTTTACTTGGGGCTTATTTTGTGTATCATAAAGCATATCCAGTGTTAAAAATTCTGGGTAACAAATAGGAAGTTTCGTTGTACAATAATAACTCCCATCAGAAAACATGGTAATGACATAGTACCGACTTCCTTTTCTTTTTCAAAATGTCTTTTTAGACAACTTGCTAGCAGATTTTGGGGGTGTCTTTATTTGAATTTGGTTGTTGTCTCACGTGCAACTGTGCAAGGATGATGTCTTGTGAGTTTTGCCATCCTTTATGTAGATTAAAATTAGGTACAATGACAGTGATATCATGTATCAATATCATATTCCGATGATGAGGACTATATGGTTAAGCTAGTGGGAGAAGAGGGGGGATGTCCATCTAATCCCATTTATGGTTTTCGATTTTTTTATTTTTATTTTTTTTCTTCTTTTTTTGGAAATACATCAGTGAGTTAGTAGTAACCTCCACAGATGAGGAGGCCAAGCAGGCATCTGACCACTTGGGCTGGGGCTCTTCTTGTTTTCTATTGGTTGGTGACACCGCGTACAATGGAAATAAATTAGCAAGTGTGTTCTCTTGGGGTAATTAGAAATGAATACATAAAGAAGTTTCTTAAGATGTGGACTGTTGTGTGCTAAGCTGACACTTGATTTGTTTGAGAATCTCTCTTTGGATGCAAATGTTAATTAGAGGGGCTTGTTATGTTTGGCTAATTTTGTAACCTCTTTTGCCTTCTATCTGTAATCTACATTCTGTGTGCAAATCCCTCATGCATTTTGGTTTCTTCCTTTGTATATGATAAACTGTGTTATTCATCAATGCATGCACAAGAAAAGATGCTGAACTGGTGGTTACTGGTTAGACAAACTGTTTCGCAACTTGTTTGGACCAACACCAAGTCCAAAAGCAGGCTGAAATGTTTGTTCTTCTGTGTGGAATTAGCCATTTGAATGGCTAACATTTTTGGAGGGTGAATGAATTCTGTCATTACAGGGATCCAAGAATGTCAACAGGTGGCTAAAATGAATGATAAATTGTCTTCATTTTTAAACATATGGATAAGTAATCCACACTTGTCCACAGCTATTGCAAGTGGATTTCTTACAATATTTTAAGGCTTTATATTATGTTTTTGACTTCCCACATTTTACACAAGTACCAAATTATCAGGAATGATATCTTAATGAAAGACGTTAATTCTTATGCCAGGATCCTATTAGAAGCGCAATAATCGACTCATGTATACGGGTGACTGACAATGGGAGAGAAAGCATTCAAAGAAAAGTATGAATGTTAAATCATTTAACTATGGCGCGTCAATATGTTTTCTTTTTTTCTCTTCTTATGGACTGTTATGACCCTCTGCTATGTAACTCTCAGGTATTCTTCATTTTCACACTTTACAATACTTCTAATCACAATGATCAACTAAAGGTGGGGTAACTACCTTGTCAGATATTGTGCTGCTTCTCAATAAAATAAACAACCAAGACGTTTAATTTGTGAATTCTAAATTTTCCTAGTTGGGAGCAAGCAGTCCAGAAGAAGCCGCTCAATGGATTCATAACTTTCAGGAGGCAGCTTTAAAGGTTTCAAGTGCTCGTTTGTTAATCTGGCGCAGAATTGCAATGCTGAAGAGACTAACTAATGATTATGTGCACATGCAGGCAGACCAAAATCCAGGAGATGTGGGTTGCCCCAGGAGTGACAGGCAGTCTTTGAGGTAAGTTGTAAATGACAAGCATGTGACTGCTCATTTGTGCCTCCTAGAGCCCCAATGTTACCAGAAAATGCTAACACCCTAATGATTTATGTTTTGGAGCGCACATTTCGAAACTTGTGTTCCCAAACAGTGAATTTAGCAATCCAGAGTGTTCCCCTAATTTTTCAGTGCTTTTTTTTTTTTTTTTTTTTAAGTTATCCTTAAAAGGGTAAAATTCAATTATAATGAACTAAAATCTAGATGAAGTAGAGTTTTGGATTGACAAATGTAAAACAATAGGTCGTAATGCTCATAGAACTGTGTTGTTGAATGATTAATTTGAAGAAAAATGCACTATAATATATTGGATGCTAAATTAATAAGTCTACCCCTATCATACCACATTTTAGAGCATGTGGCGTGCCATGTTGCTGTTCCCGTTTCTTTACCAAAACGATCCGCATTTAGGTAACATACGGTGCCCCCTTTTTTATCAGTTTGGCAATTGGCATGTATCTACTTTACTGCAAAGAAAATTTATGGAAATTTTAGGGAAATTATGATTGTGACTTAATTTTTGTGGTGCTGAGGTGATATCTTGTTCTTTAGGGCCCTGTCTCTTATGTCTTCTTTAATACAGATTAAAGCATTCCAACAGGGCGCATCATACGAACTCCATTGACTGGACTATCTGTTCATATATACACACGGATCCAATGTCATCTGATGTTATTGCACCATCACCTTGGACAATCTTTGGTTGTCAGAATGGTAAGTATTGAATTTATAATCAATCTTTTAGGCTATGTTTGGATCTTGGATTTTAGGAGAGATTTGTGGAGAGAAAGGAAAAAAGAAGAGAAAAGTGAAGTAAAAAAAAAAATTTCTATTTCATTCACTTTTCCCTTTTGTTTTTCTTTCCCTCCACAAATCCCATCTCAAATCTAAGATCCAAATACTGCCTTAAGGTCGCTAGAATTGCATTTTTGATACTGCATTTTTTTTAGGTCTCCGTCTTTTTAAAGAAGCGAAAGATAGGGAATATCATGGAAAGGTCAGCATCATATTAATTTACCACTCAAGGTTTCGAGAGCTATATCTCATGTTGAAAATGCTCCTATTTTGATGCAGTGGGATGATCATCCTGCAATAATGGCTGTCGGTGTAGTTGACAGAACTTCAGAGGCCATTTTCAAAACACTCATGTCTCTTGGTCCTTCAAGATCAGAGTAAGTTCACATAATATCCTTCATATTCTCATATTGAAGCATTTATATTATGTTCTTTTTCAATAATTGAGAGTATTATGTTCCTTGTCTTGCAGATGGGATTTTTGTTTCTACAAGGGTAGTGTGATTGAGCACATTGATGGTCATACCGATATTGTTCACAAGCTGTTAAATATCGATTGGTTACCTTGGTTAGCAAATCTTTATAATGCCTTTGTTTGAGAGTCTGAATATGTTATATATGAGCTGTTATTGATAAATCATAGTTTGCAGGGGAATGAAACGAAGAGATCTACTGTTGCAGCGTTATTGGAGAAGGGAGGACGATGGGACATATGGTAGTAACATTTTGTAAAGACTTTTACAAGATAATACAATTTATGATCCATGTAAATCATAACAACTTCTTTCTGTTTATGTTGTCACAGTTGTTCTCTACCATTCTGTGTCTCACAAGAACTGTCCACCTCAGAAGAGCTATGTCCGTGCCTGCCTTAAAAGTAATGTGTGCTTAAAATTTAGTAGTAAAAGAAAATTTTCTTGGACACTCTGAGCTCATTGTATGCATGTCCCTGAACTTGTATATAATTTGAAGGCATGAATGTATTTGCACTAGTACTGCCTATCCTAAATACTAGTACACTAAATAAGATGCCATTTTCACTCTCTTCCAGGTGGAGGATATGTAGTATCTCCTATGAATCAAGGGAAACAATCAGTTGTAAAGCACATGATTGCCATTGATTGGAAATTCTGGAAATCATATCTACAAACATCTTCAGCTAGATCTATAACAATCCGCATGCTTGGAAGAGTCGCTGGTATGTACACACTTATGGTTCTTTTCAAATTTGCAGTATCCTTTTTTGTGTTGAACAAATGTTTTCTACATTTGTATTTGTAGCATTGCGGGAGTTGTTTAGAGCAAAAGTAGGAGATTTCCCATCCTTGGATTTGTCATCAGGCGAGTTGACAAGAGAAATTAAGTTGCCCTCAAGTGTAGAAGATATTAAGGTTGAGGTTCAAACACGAGCAGAGATTGGGAAGACCAAGGAAGTTATGGAGGAAGAAGAGCAGGTCATAACTGCTTCAGAATATGCTAGCCTTGTGGGATTGGATGATGCAGCGGATGAGTTCTTTGATGTCTCAGAACCACTGGATTATGATCAATCAGAAAATGATTGGTGTTCTGACTTTGGTGCAGAAATGTATTCTCAGGTACCAATAATTTCCACTTTTGTAAGGGAATGTCGAATAGATAGTTTAGGACGTCCTGTATTAGTTAAGTTGCTTAAGTTTGAGCTATCAAATTGGTACTGTTTCAATTATCTTATACACATAGTGGTTAGGTCATGAAATGATGGGAGAAGCTAGATGAGGCTCAAGTGTCTTCTTCAGGAATTTGATGAGTTTGTCATGGAAGTGTGATCTTTACTCACAATTGAGTGAATTCTGGGGATTTGTGTCCAAGCATATATAAGTATGAATGTGTGTCTGTATCTCTGTATATTGGCAATTGATGCTTCTAAATACACCGCCTTTTTTTTTTCTACACCCACCAAATGAAATTTTAAAAACACGTTTTTGTCTCTACACACCCCTTAACACAAAAAATAACCCCATTGTTGATCCACCCCACCTGAAAATTTCTTTCTACACCCACCCATTCTCTATAACTCAACATGTCAACCATTCTCTCCACTCATTAGTGTTTAAATTAGTTTTGGAGTTGTTTGTGAGTTATTTCAGAGTGGTTTGGTATTAATTTTTGGTAGATCTATATGATTTGAAAAAAAACAAATCATCTAAGCTTCGTTCAACCTTGGTTTGCTGAACAAATTAAGGTTGTTCGGCCCTAGTTCACAGAACATCCTGGGTTATTTAGCCAACTAAGGCCAAACATAACTAGTTTGTTCAGCCAACTGAGGTCGAACATTTTTTTGGCCAGATATGCTCAGCTTGGTTGGTTGAACAAAGCTTGAACTAAAAAATTATCTTAAAATCACTGATTATGTTAAAAAATACACACTTTGGTGCTAGAATCCTCCCACTACTTAAATGTAAATAATATGACAATGACTTTAGCTTATGAGATTTATTGTTATTTTTTAGGGAGAATGTGAATGACAATTAGAGAATGAGTTGGAGTTTAGGATAATTGGCATATGTTGGGTAGGTGTGGAAAGAAATTTGGTTTTTTTATTCTAGTAATTTTTGTCCTTAAGTGTAATTTTGCTTGGGGTTAAACTCTAATACAATTTTCATTAGTTAGTGGGTGTAGAGAGAGAGAGAAAAGGGTTTATTTAGAAGCACCCTTCCATGGCTTGATAGATGGTACAATCTTATCTTGTATACCTCCAAACACACACTATTGTATAGTTGTTAGGGTTATTTTTTAGGAATGCTGTGATTTTTTGTAGTTGTTTCTTGTTTTGTCTTTCTCACCTTGCTCCTTGCGTGTTGAGGATGACAGGATACGAGCCAACCAAAGTTATTAACTGCAGCCGGTTTTGTGAAGAAATTGCATGATATTGCAGGTGAGTCTAATTGGTGTAATTAAATATTAAATAGTTTTTCATACTTTTTATGAAATACTGATGGCTCGAGACTTCCACCTGCTGCAGTTCAGAAGAGGGGTTATGTAGACTTACAAGAGATGGGAAGGGAAGAAACTGTCTCATGGTACTACGGCACTACTCTCCCAAAAGACCCAACTTGTGGTTTGCCTTGCAGTTGGACAGCAGCCGATCCATCTACATTTCTAATTCGTGGAGAGACTTACCTAGATGACCATAAGAAGGTGCCATAAATTCTTGATCTCAATTTTTAAAACTCAAACGATACTATAATCATCCTTGTTTTAGAATGTTGTGCTAAGCTAAGACGCACAAATACTATAATTGTCCTTGCTTCTTTATAGCCCACAATATGTTCTCTATCCCCGAAGCTTCAATTCGCAGATAGAATGTGATGGTTCATGTACTGATGTTCATTTCTTTGCTTATCTGTTTCTTCTTTTTAGATTAAATCAAAAGGCACACTGATGCAAATGGTGGCTGCTGATTGGTTGAGATCTGACAAGCGAGAAGATGATCTTGGTGACCGCCCTGGGAGCATAGTTCAGGTTATTCTATTATTTTACATAAATGTTAAATAATATTCTCTGCCTCAACTTGAAATATGATAATAAATGCTTGAACATAGTTTTATTTAACAAATAGCATTGTCGTGCAGAAATTTGCAGCAAAAGGTGGCCCAGAATTTTTTTTCATTGTAAACATACAGGTAAATTCAGTTTTTGTCTCTATTTTTAATTTATTTATTTTTGATCTATTTATGTTTGCAGTCAAGAATGAAAATCTACTACCGGAAATTTACAATGAACCAGGTCCCAGGTTCAACGACATATAGTCTTGCTTTGTATTATATGATGAACACTCCAGTACAAAACGTACCATTGCTGGAGAGCTTCATCAGAGGAGATGATGCATATAGAAATTCAAGGTTTAAGCTCATACCATACATATCTAAGGTTTGTATATATATAGTAACTGTCAATTTTGCACCTTTTTTTAAGCAAAAAGAAATTTATAAAGCATAAAAAATAAAATAGGGTGTTGTTAATCACACTATCCTTTTCATGAAAAAACTCCATAATTTGTCTTTATTATGCAACTTGTGCACAAATGTCGAAACTGCCCCTCATAGGAGGGAAAGAAGCAGAAGTGTAGAGGTATGAGTAGGAATGGCAACGGGGCGGGGCGGGGCGGGGCCGGGGATCACCCTCCCCGTCCCCGATCCCCGACGGTAGAAATTCCCCCGGCCCCGACCCCGATCCCCGACGGGGAACCTATCACCGGCCCCGCCCCCGCCCCCGCCCCCGCCCCCGCCCCCGCCTCCGCCCCCTAACGGGGATCGGATTTCCCAAACCCCGGAAATTCCCCGGCCAAAAAAAAAAAAATTCAGTCCCAAATCTGATTCATATTCATATTTCAGTCTGAAATCTGATTCAAATTTCAGTCCCAAAAAAATTTCAACCACAGATTCATATTCGACAACAACAACATACCAAATTTAATAACAACAACAACAGATCTGCAGTTTAACAACAACCCAAGAATAATCTGAAAAAAAAAATAACATATTTAAATTATCTAAAAAATTAAAAAAAAATAATCTGAAAATCTCATCATCACCAACAAGATCAGATCACAGAGTGAGAGAGAGATAACAGATCTGAGTACAGATCTAACAGATCTGATCGACGGTGGCTATGGCAAGGTCGACGGTGGCTGTGGCGAGATCAACGGTGGCTGTGGCAGTGGGTTCGGTGGTGGTGAGAGAGAGGCGACTGTGAGAGTGAGAGTGAGAGTGATCACCAAGGCGACTGTGAGAGTGAGAGAGTTGAGAGAGAGAGAAGAACGAGAGTTGAGAGAGAGTGACAGAGAAGAACGAGAGAGTGAGAGGGAAAGAGTGAGAGACCAGTGAGTGTGAGACCACGGGTTGTATTGTGTGTGACTAGGGTTTAGTTTATTTTATATATATATATAAGGGGTATAAAAGTAATTTTACTTCGGGGAAATTCGAGGCCCGGGACGGGGACGGGCCGAGGCTTGAACACTGATCACCGTCCCCAACCCGAAACAGATCGGGGATTGATTTTCAAATACCGTCTTCTCCCCGTCGGGGGTATTTTTCGAGGAAAAACCGCTCAAATCGGGATCAGGGTCGGGAATCCCCGTCGGGTCGGTTTCAAATTGCCATCCCTAGGTATGAAGAGGAGGAGGGGTAGTTGAGGTACTTGGCAAAAGTTTGAGGGCTTTATTGTAACTTGTCTAATAAAGACCAAAAAAAAATGGAGTGTTTTTTTAATGAAAAGAGGGGTGTGGTGTGGTGAATTACACCACCCACAAAATATACCTTTTTGCTAGTGTTTGATGGTTTATGTATCCAATTCCAAACTCAAGTCCTCATAAGTTTATCGTTAAATCTCTCTCCTTCTCTACCTTGTTTGAGAAACAAAGACAGTAATAGAGCCCTCATTTCTCTTCCACGACGTGACTAAAGAATTTGGAATTTGTTGAATAAACTGCATTTCCTATCATGTATGGTTCATTGGATCACGTGCGCCTATGTTTGTTTCTCAGGGTTCATGGATAGTGAAGCAGAGTGTTGGCAAGAAAGCGTGTTTGGTCGGCCAAGCACTCGAAATTAACTATTTTCATGGGAAGAACTACTTGGAGGTAAATATACAACAGTGTTTTGTAATTATAAACCATGACTACATCATGTTAGCACTGTTTTTATCATTATGGACTCCTTCAAATGAAACCGTGCTTTATAAATTCGGGCATTCGATTGATTGATTGTGCTTTTCAGCTTGGGATCGATATTGGGTCATCTACAGTAGCAAGGGGTGTGGTCAGCCTGGTTATCGGTTACCTAAACAATTTGGTTATTGAAATGGCATTTCTGATACAGGTAAAAAAACTATACCTTCTGCAAAAGAAAAGTAAATTTCTCCATTAATTAATCTGTATGGAGTTAATCAAATGATTTTAAGAGGAAATGAAATGAATGTTACTTGGCCCTCCAATGGAATTGCCATTCTCCTAAATTTGTGGATTGCGATTTAATTTTCAATGTAAATTCCTTTCTCTTTTTATTGCACCCAACATGAGAGAGTATTGTGACATAATGAAGTACACACCCTTTAAATTATACTTGTGGTGGTTGCACACGCTGTGTATACTTTATACCTAAATTTTTTGATAGTTTGTTGAATGGGAAATATGAAATATGGGTTGGTTTTGAAAATGGATCATATTTATTCATTCAGTTAACAATTTTATAGGCATTTTTGAAAATTGAAATTGTGTAACAAAAGCTGTTTGTTTGTGTGTTTTTTATATAATAGAATAGATTGTATATGCAATAAGGACTTCTGTTGATTATTTTATCTATTTAATTTTCAGTATTTATAAAAAAGATTTAACATTTTGGCCCTCCAAAATCTAAATTTTTTTATCTGTATCTCTAGAAAGTCGTAGAAAATTTTAGTAGCCCCTACAGTTTTGAGTATTTATAAAAGAAATTAGCATTTTTGTACCCCAAAATCTATATAATCTTATGTTGGCCCTCCAAAATCTAAATAATTTCATCTTGTCCCCTCCCTTAGCAAAAATTTATGGGTCTGCCACTGTCCCAGCCTAATGTCATTTCTTCTTGACAGGCTAATACACACGAGGAGCTCCCGGAGCATCTACTTGGGACCTGCCGCCTCAACCATCTGGACGTGTCCAAAGCAGTTTCAGTGAAGCCATGACCCGACTTCTTGGAATCATTGAGTTGAAAAGAAAACATGGCTCTGCCGAGCCAACTTAGCAATCTCATTCTTATATATTCAACAAAATTTCAAATGGGCAGCAATGTAGTGTGCCATGGTGGTGATTATTAGGACGAATAATCTCTGGTCTTTGTATAGATGGTCCATTAATTGAGCCGATTCTTCGAACCATGTTTAATTTGTTGAAAAAGATTCTCTGAATTTGTTGAAAAAGATTCTCTGAATTTTCACTGTGGTGTAAGTCATAAATGTGAAGTTTCACACCCGTGCAATGGTAAAAGTACTTGATTTTTTGGACAACTCGCGCTCACAAGCCCAGGCTCATTTTGGAACAACAATAATTATCATGGGAGATGTGTTTATTATTTAAATGTATAAAATTAACATTTTTAATATAATTTTTTTGATGATATCATTGAATTCCATCTGTTGATAGAATTACCGTGTGATTCTTTAAAATTAATATACAATTGATAAAGAGATTTTTGTTGCAATTTTTTTCAACTTTGTTATCTCTAAATTTAGGGTTGGTTTGGGGTGTCCTAAAAAAGTGCACTTTTTGTCTTTTTACGAAAAGATGTGCAGAAAAGTAGAGAGGTGATGTGATGGAAAAAAGATAAAAAGATAAAAATATGGATTATATAGTAGATGCCAAACTTGGCCTTAATTTTACATGTCAATACGTGTGGTGCGGCCCATCAACTAGACAAGCAGAAATGGAGGCCCAGATTACAGGGAAGTGGTGGGACCAAACCTTGTCTATTTCTTAAGGGGAACTGACCCAAAGGTCCAAGCCCAACATATCCTACCCCGTTTAAGCCCAAAACAATTTTAGTACTCCATTAAGTCCTCAAATTAACAATAAGACGAAAATACCCACAATACATCATCCAATTTACACGCGCGCAACCATCACCCACGTCCCAAACATCTCAGACTGATTAGTACGCTGTCACGTCTCCGCCGTTCGAAATCGACTCCTCAGTCCTCCATCTCTCTTCCGTTCAACTCCATCGCCTCTGAAAACCCTAACCCTAACCAGAAAACGTAACCGTTCATCTTCATCACCCACAATCATCTCAGTCTGATCAGTACACTATCACATCTCCGCCGCTCGAAATCGCATTCTCAATCCTCCATCTCTCCTCCGTTCGATTCCATTCCCTCTGAAACCCTACCCTAACCACAAAACCAAACCGTTCATCTTCAACACAACACCAAGCCGTTCATATTCTCCAATCGGCGACTCTCAACAACACGAAGAACCATCACCACTGTGAAGAGATTTCATAGTTCCTGACTTCCCATTCACAAAAATGGGGAAAAAAAGTAACATCTCTCTTCACCTATTCACTATTTTTCATTCACATTTGTACATATTTCTTATATACACATTTTACATACTTCAAAATGTATAAACCCTCTTTTATATATAATCCCCTGTTTTCAAACATTCTACTCCCCTGTTTTTCAACGTTCTAAAACACTGTTTTTACACATAAATCCCTATTTTTACACATTCAACACCTTATTCTTATTCTTGTTGTTCAATATTGGTGTCTCTTATTCTTATTTTTGAATTTTTAATCTTCTCGTCGTTATTGTTGCTTTTTACAAAATACAAAGGGCTGTTACTATTGTTCATACTGTTTATAAAAACTGCAACATCATAGTGTTTCATTTCATCACTACACAAGTAACATATCTCAATTTATTCAAACTGCAAATGAAACTGCAAAATTACACAGTTTAACCACTACTCAAAACAAGTAGATAACTTATTATAAAGTGCAAATCAAACTGTCAAATTATACAGTTTCGTAACTGTTACCAACAAAATACATATAACTTCATATGAAACTGCATATAAAACTTCAAAATTATACAGTTTTGTCACTATATTACTCATACCGTGCTGTCGCTTTCATTTTTTCAGAAATAGCTATTGGAAGATATTGGAAGAAACAAACCCATATGCCCACAAATCCAATCAGGGATTTAACCATCTCCCCTTTTGAAAGTCCATCTCCTGTATCCATTGAAATGCCACCACCATCTCCCCATCCACAAAAAACCAAACCACCACACCCAAAAACAACCAAACCCAACAGACCCCACCAAAAAACCCACAAAACAACCACACCACTAACAAGAAAAAGCCCAAGAACTGCACCAAAGACCCCACCCACACAACAAACACCAACCACACCTCCAACCACAACAAGAACAAACAAAAGAAAGCCAACAACAAAACAAGAAGCTCCTCCGACCAAAAAAAGAAAGCTCCAAGAAAGCCAATCAACTCCCAAAACAAAAACCAAGGCATCAAAAGAAAAAAAAGCAGCAGTCCCTGCAAAGAGAGTCCAACAATTTAATTATCGTTCCAACATCGGAACAGTAATCAAACTGTTGAAGGGGGTCAAATTCACAAAAGCCCAACAGACAGAGCTGCAAAAAATCCCTTTTTGGCACCTTATAAATGCTCTCTCCTCAACACAACTGAAGGCCTCTTGGTGCAGATGCTACAATTCCATTGTAGCAGAAATGACAACACTCTACAACAAAAGAAAAAGATCATTTCTACTTGGCAAAAAGCAAATGAAACTCAGAAGCAGTGATGTGAAGCTCATTTTTGGTATTGACTGTGGAGAAGACAGCATCACCACCAAATCCTATGCAACACCAAAGGATTTTGAGCTTCCATTTTACAAACGAAGATGCAAATCAGTCAAGAGATTGGATGGCAAGTCTTTGGCCAAAATGTTTCAACAAACAAAAAAAGGAAAATCAACCAATGATCGTCAAGATCTTGCAAGGGTAATCACCCTTTACTTGTGCTTGAAACTTCTCATCCCCACAACAGGCCATACACTCAGTTGGAGTTTCCTCAACTATGTCGACAATCTCAACAACATCAAGAAATACAATTGGGTTGAGGCAATAAAAGACACACTGATGAATTCAATGGCAAATGCAAACAACAACCCAAAGGATGTCACTGGATGCGTCATGTTACTCTTGGTAAACACATTGCTCAACTACTTCCCACAAAAATATCAGACATCCACCTATTTCTAACTATCTAACATATTTCAATTTTTTTTTTTAACAGTACTAGTACTGTGAGCACAGTAAACTCCTCCGACCATCCAACAAAGAAGGCTTCCCAAGGTTTATGAAATGGAACCTTGGCAGAATGTACTCCAAGTGGAAACACATCAGCCTTGCTCACTTTGAAAAGGTATTCAAACTCTTCTATACTATCATAGCACAAATCTATTCAACTCTCCTTTCACATTCATTGTAGTACAAATCATATTATGAAACTGTGAAAATTTTCAGTTTCAAAGAACACACTTATTTAACATCACTCATGTTATGAAACTGTAACATTTTTCAGTTTCCAAAAACATATTTTGACACTTAACCCACATTACTCACAGTACAAGAAACTAACCAAATTTACAGTACTACTGATATATGCCACATTGTTCTAATGTAGGTTAACCAAAGTCCTTTAACCCCAACTGAACAAGAAATACAGTTATTGCATATCAATCAAAGCACATCAACAGACTTTTCAGCAAAGAAACATGACCACAAAAAGGACAATAAGCGAAAAAACAAAACAAAAGAAACAAAAAAAAAAAAACACTTCTAGAGAGTGATGAGGATGACTTTCTCGAAGAAGAACATCATTCAGAATCAGAATCAGAATCAGAACAAGAAGAACAACAAAAAAAAAAAAAAAAAAAAAGCAAAAACCACAAGAAGAACCAGAAAGTGATGAGCAAGAAGAAAAGAGTGATGATGAAAAAAATCAAGTGACTGATGAAGAAGAAACTGAAACTGAAGAAGAAGAAGAAGAACCTGATGAACAACAAGACAATGATAAAGCAGAAGAAAGACAACAAACAAAAGCTGATCAACAAGAAGACCTTGATGAAGAAAAACACCAACAAGAAGAACAAGAAGAACAACAAACAAACCAACAAGAAGAAGTCAATGAACAAGAATTGACAAACCAACAAGAAGAACTGCAAGAGAAATCTGACATATTTCATGCACAAGGTAAACTATTGTCTAATACTAAAGCATACTGCAAAATTTCATTAAACTAACCAAAACACAATCCAACATTTTATAGGTCATGACCAACCACAAACACCAACCAAAGAGGATGACAAGGACAAGCTCATATCAACCATGAGAGCACAAATGCAAGAAATGGAACAAAAATTCATGGCTGAACTACGTAAAAAAGAAGATCAACTGAAGGAAATGTCCACCAAAAAAACTGGCAGTCCCCAACAAAGATCCATGGTCAAGAGAATCAAACAAAAATCAAGAAAACAAGCACATGACCCAGATTTTGAATACCAACCAATGACCAAACCCAAAGAAGATGCAAGAAACAAGACACAAATTGCTGCTGATGTACCCAAACCAACACAGGGTACCGATGAAGAAAAAGAGAAGGAGAATGACAACAACAAAGAAGGTGCTCATGAAGCAAAACAACAGCAGAAAGAAAAGATGCAAGAGCATATTGGCCAAGAGAAAGCAGTTGCTCCTGAAACAAACCCAAAAGAGCATGCCAATCAAGAAAAGACAAAACTTCAAGTATTGGAAAGTGATGATGATTTCCAGGAAGAATCAATCCCAAACAAGCCACTCACCATTTCATGCCGCAAAACAAACAAGGTTTGGCATAGCCTATCCAAAAAAGACCAAGACCAAATTCAACTCATCAACAACACACAATCAAGTGCTTGTGTCTGGTCTGGCAGCGAAAATGAAAACTGCGTATACTTTTCAGATATATGCAGATTGACCAACAGGGAACCCTTATATGGGAATGTAGGTCTCGAACTGCACAATTTTACAGTTTCTGTACAAATTCAATAACCTATTCCACAAACCTAACACATTCTCATATATAACATGTTTCATGTTATTGATGCGTTCTCAGAAAAGCAATTGGCACTCCAACCAACCATTGAAGAATTTGAGAAAAACGATCTAGTCTTTGCAAGCAATCCATATGCAGGAAGATCTTACGTTTTCTCAACACTCATCAATGTAAGCAAAACTTAACATACCTTACAACTGCAAAATTTTCTACTTTCTCAACATGTATTACTACATAGTTTTATAACATATTTCAAACATATATATAACTTACAGACTCCACTACAAAACCAAGATCAAGCACTCAGAGAAAAACTCATGGACAACCATTTTCCAGAAGCAATGAAAAACAGATATATCCATTTCCCAATCAACCACGACAACCATTGGACAATTGTGGTCTTTGACAATGCTGATGGAATATGGAGACACTATGACTCTTTGAGACCTGCAAAAGATTGCCACAACAAGCACTTTGAAATTGCAAAACAAATTGTAAGTTAAAATAAAATTTCATACTTAGTTCCATTCCTTTACAAACATATCAACTCATCACTATAACTAACAAAAACACCCACTAACTATTTTGTAGCAACAACATCAACTGAGATGGAATAAAGCATTACTCAGCAAACAGGGAAACATGTTTTCATCTCAAGAGTGCGAGACAGAAATTGCATCAATTGAGGAATGCCCACAACAAACCCCACACTCGTAAGATACAAAATCCATAAACTAATCTTCCAATATGCTAAATTTTGCAGTTTCACCTAACTAATTAACTTCATCTCAAACACTGCAGGAATGATTGTGCAATCACCGTCTGCAATGTTATCAACCAATATCTCAACTGGCAACCTGTGCAGAAAAAACTTCGTCCAACTGAGTGGGTCAAATTTTGAGCACAAATCATCAATCAATTCCTCAATGATGAGAACCGATCCTGGAAACTCGAGCACTACCAAATGTTGACAAAGCATACCAAACCATAGAAATAATGAACAAACTTCTTGACAATACAAATTTTCAAGGGAACATATCTTTGTACCTTTTTCTTTCTTTTTTTTAATTTTTCTTTTTTAACATGTGACAAGTACTTTATATACTTTTGGGAATGATCTTTTTCTGGTTATTATGGTTATGGTGAAAATGATAGATGTTGTTGTTGCTCTTCTTCTCGTTATTATCATTATTGTGGATGTTCTTCTGATTGTTTGTCTACTTGTTTCTGGTTGCATATATTTTCATACAGTAAAGGTTGTTTCTAATAATTCTTCAAACTGTAAAATTTTACAGTTTCATCAGCTTGTTTCTAATGATTTTTAAAACTGCAAAATTATGCGGTTCCATCAGGTTGTTTCTAATAATTCTTAAAACTGCAAAATTATACAATTTTGTCGCTATGAAATATCAACTGCATTTCAATAAGAAATTTTCAACAACCTTCTCTACATTCCATAAAAATAAAAAACAAAACCAGACTGTTACAAAACAACTTCAATAAGTAAAGAACACATCAACAAACAAAAAACAATTCAACCAACTTTATTCATTACTTCCATAATACCAAGTATCACATTTTTTATTCTCATAATTCCTCAAATTCAAATACAAATAGAAAAGAATAGATTGTGGCCTCAAATAGCAGCCTTGCACGTCTTCTTATTGTGATTCCCATATTTCAAGCACCTCCCACACTTGATTTGCTTCACATTCTTACCCCTAGAAGGTATCCTCTTCTTCTTGTTCCGCCCGGGCTGCTTCTTCGTTATAGGAGGTTTGATAACCGAACTACTGGCACCATCAAAACCAAATATCTCACTTGAAGGCACTGGATAAACAGATTCCTTGTATGACTCTCTAAAACAATCTACATGAAAAAAACGATCAATGAAACCATACACATCTCTACCACTACTACGCAAAGCATGCACAGCATGACAACAAGGAAAACCATTCAATTGCCATTCATGGCAAGAACAAGCCTGTCTACCAATATCAACATAAAAAGAAATAGAAGAATGAACCTCAAGCACAGTATCACTAGCAACAATCACATCCCAAGACTTAGCTAGCTCCAAAGAGTCCACCAACTTCTTTTCCATAACTGGACACAATTTCATACTCCATCTTCTAGATTCAGCTCTTCTATCCGACAATTGAGTCATGATTTGAACCCTAATCATATCAACCATACAAGTAATAGGCAACTCACGAGCCCCACCAATCCAATTATTATAAGACTCGGCAGCATTAGATGACATCTCACCATATCGTTTCCCTCTAAAAATGCATTGGCCCATTTATCATTTTGCAAACCATCCAACATACTATCAACTCTACCATTCCTAGCAATACGCCTCAATTTCTCCATATAATGTTGGAAAGAAGCAACCGTTGGCGCATAAGCACATTTGACTAATATTTTCATCAAACACAGCTTATAGGTAGTACGAAGTCCCACCAATTTGTCAATCAAATTTCTCTTCAAATGATTCAAGCAATAAGCATGATGTGCATTGGGGAAAACCACCGAAAGAGCGTCTAGCAATCCATGTTGACGATCCGACACAAAAGTCAATCTCCGGCCTGAACCAACAGCCTTTAACAACTGACTTAAGAACCACATCCAATTATCTTGATTTTCAGCGTCAACAATCGCAAAAGCCAAAGGAAACAGACCTGCAAACAAAATCATATGAAACTGCAAAAATTAACAGACTCACAATACAATAACACACTGACAAACCAAACCTATACTAACTGCAAATAAATACATACCTTGATTACCATCCTTTGATGTTGCTGCAAGCAAATGCCCCTTGTAACGCCCCTTCAAAAATGTACCATCAACAAACAACAACGGACGACAAAATTGAAAGCCATACAAACATCCATGAAATGCCACAAACAACCTCCGAAAACACCCACTACTTTCATCCACATCTAATTCAAACACACTTCCCGGATTCGTTCTCATAGCCGTCTCAAGGTACCATCGAAGCTGGTCAAAAGAAGTTGCAAAATCACCAAACAACCCACCTCTTGCCTTATCAACTCCTAACCATGCAACCCGATAAGAAACATCTATACCATATTGCTTCTTCAACTTTTTTTTAACTTCAATAGAACGAGTCAACGGATTATCACTAATATCATTTTGCACAATATCAGACACAAGTCTAGAACCAACCATTTTGCTACAAGATCTACGAGCCACAACCCCACAACTATGCACATTATCCAACTTCATTATAAAAAAAACACCGGAATCCATCAACACCCTTCCATGCACAAACCATTTACAACCCGTAGACGACTTCATCATACACTCAGCAGTTACCCTTGTTGCATCGTTCTTCAAATAATTCACTGCAAAACCACACTCAACTGCATACTTAGCCAATGCAATGCGGAATGCCGGCACTCCACCTTCAAATTCTTGCCCAACACTATGTATAATCCCCTTCCAACCAGCAGACAACAAAACTCTCTCTGGTTCTGGATAAAAACTACGCAACAAGCCACCAACATCATCACAATCATTCACAAAAGAACTCTCACAAGTTACAGAATCAATCCTACAAGAATTACCATCATCAACCTCCACAACTCTCTTATCCCCCACAATAACATCAACAACATGACAACCACTACCACCTACCATTGACAGCATATTCCCCAAATCATCATCACATTCAACAATACAATTAGAATATTCAGGAACAGAGAAAAACAAACAAAAGTTACCAACACTCAACTCCTTGAACTTCGCACATATTTTCTCAACAACTTCATCATAACTACATCCCTCACTAATCTTGATAGCAGCACAACAATTACTGTATTTGCACATTAACATGAAACACCCCTCCATACTACAAAATCACAAACCAACAAACAATTGTTCACCTATTCCAAACTGCAAAATTATACAGTTACAACATATCAATACCAACACTGCACAATTCACAATTCCAAAATACAACTTCAAAATACATTACATTATACGACAAACAAAATCAACAAAATCAAAATCAAACAAACAAAATTTCCCAAACACAAACCACATACCACGCAAATTTGCTTATCTATATATACATACATATATGTATCAACAAATACAAACTACATACACACACAGACATATATATATACATATATATGTATATCTATGTATCGACACATACATACATACATACACATACATATATCTATCACCAGATACAGAGAGAGAGAGAGAGAGAGAGAGAGACAACGTACGCAGATATAGCCTGTACACAGGGATTCAGATCGCACAACCAGATCAACCTCACAGCACAATCAGATCGACCACACAGCACAATGAGATCGCCACAACGAACAGAAATCGAGATCGCAGAGACGAAGATTTGATTTCCTTTTTTTTCACGCAGCAAAAATTTGATTTCTCACGTATATATAGATCTCAAAACAAAGGGTAATACAGTCATTTAAAAATACAAAAATAAAAAATGGGACCTCTGGGTATAAAACTTAAAAAACTGTGGACTTATTAATCTATTAAAAATAAATTGGGATTAGAAGGGAAATAGATCTCCTACATAGGACTACATGGTAATTTTCCCATTTCTTAATTCGTTGGTCTAAGATGGGCTCAAATCATTTAGGGTTAGTTTGGAAACTCGGCTATTTTAATTAATTTTTTAATTTTTTTAATGATTTTATTTTGATTAAAAAAAAGTTATGTTTGGGATAGTTAACTTTTTTTAGTTGAATTAATAGTTGTGAGAAAAAAAAAGTAAAATAATTATAGTTTGGATGTGATATTTTGTTTTATTAAATATTTTAACTTATTTTATCTTTATTGGCTATTTTAATAAATTTTTTTAAAAAAATTTAAAAAGAGAAAAAACCATCAGCCCCACTTCCCATACTTTTATAAAATTCTTCTGTGGGTCTGATTTTTAAGAGGATGAATTACAATCGACTAATCTCTATGGGAAATTCTATTTTCACATGTCTAATAACTAAGGGAACACACTTAATGAATTTTTAATTTAATGGCAATTATACCCTAAACCTTAATTATCATAATAGACATCCAACAACACTTATAATATTATATACAAAAATTCTCTATACATATCTTTTAAAAACAAAAAGATTTCAATGTACACTTTTTGGTTTAAAAAAATAAACCCTAGTTTTTTTTTTTTTTTCTATTGTTGTCACTTTACTTACTACATACTCTATACTCCTTTATTACTTGCAAAACAATACTCTCAAAATATCTTTCATATTGCTTTAATCTCTAGGTTTACAATCTATTATTTATATCGTTTTCTTATCAATTCTACAATATTTGATTGATTTTGATATGGAAGAGTTGCAAATTTATGGAAGTTCAAACCCAAGTAAAAATATATCAGGTGACAGAAAAACAGTAATGAAAATGTTAGCTTTTTTCAAGCGGTATTTTTTTCAATTTTAATTCAAAGAACCAGCGTTGAATTTATGTATTAAATTCGGATATCAACTGTCGAAATATATTTACTTCTTTGACATTTATATTTCAAAAATTATTAATAAATTCAGTATTTTAGTTCCGATTTTTTTAAAGCTGAATATTTTTAATTTTTTCGGTTACCAAATGCCGAAATATATAATGTCATTCGGCTCTATAGTGTTGAATTAAAAAAATTTCCCTCCCCTTTTCCAAATTACATGCACTGAGAAACTGAGTTAAAGGGCCCAGTGTTTTATTATGGAGGTTTTATGGAGGTTTTCCATGGATAGGTTCAATGGACTCACTTCAGATATTGGTGGTTTTTACTTTAACGGAGGTCTCCAAGTTCCCGTGGGTGGAAGTTTTTTTGGTCTTCAAGTTTTCAAAAAGTGTGTGAAAATGAGGGGTAAGTGTGCATACAATAATATTTGCGTGAAGGATATAATTTTAATTTTTAATGTGTGGATTAAGAAAAACAATCAATAAATAAATTAATAAGTATGTGTATTGAGAAAAGATTTGCTCTGAGTTATTTAGGTGTGTGGAAATAGACTTTCCCAATCTCTATAGGTCATGTATATTTTTTTTATTGTACCAATAAAAATCTTAGGTAAACTATTAATATGTCTTAATAATTTGATTTAATTCTCATCAAATCCTATTGAAAATAAGTTCTAGTAAAATCGTTACTAGAAATTTTTTTTTTTTTTTTTTTTTTTTTGCAATTTCGCTAAAAATTAACAATTAGTGACTTTTTTATCACAGTTTTTATAAATTGTCACTGAAACTTACTGCCACTGAATATTGAAAATTAGTGACTATTTTGTGGTAATTTTTTTAAACTAACACTAAAACTTATAATTAGTAACTTTTTGTGACAATTTTCAAACCATCGCTGAAAATTAACAATTAGTGATATTTTTTAATAGTATTTGATGAAAATGCTATTAATTATTATAGGACATATTGGATAATAAGTCCACCTATTAGAATCTACATGTAAGTCTGTCTAAATCTTAAAATTTTATTTTGTACCAATACTTTTTGAGAATATTGATAGTTGAAAAACAAAATTAACAAGAATTATAAGTAAATAAATTTGGTCAATAGAGCGGGCCTATAATTCCTTATTTTTAAAAACGTAACTTCATTAATTCTTATACTCCGCTATATATTTTATTCATGTTCTTAAATTATTAGGTTTAAAAACTACTTAGAGTCTCCTTTAAACTATTAGTTGTAAGTTTAAAAACTTTGCCAATTCTTCTGAATAGAATATGTATTGAAATTTAATTTAGATAATAAAAATTATAATCAAATACTACAATGTCAATTTCATGGATTAATAATTTCAATCTTATATTGTAATTCACTCAATAAAACATGCTCTTATGGCATATTTATTATTTTTTCATACACTTTTCATCTCATCATAATTTATCTCAACTCTTTTATGAATATAATGTCTTACCTTGGTATACTATCCTTTTTCTTCTTTTTTTTTATCAGAAAGAAATTTCCATTAATGAAGCCAAACAACACTTACATAGAGGAGTCCAGCCAATAGAAAATTTACGCCAAGCAAAGAAAAAATCAAATCAAAGAACACACGGGAGTAAAAACTATGAAAAATAAAGAAGCACGTCTTGTGCTTGTGCTTATACTGCAAAGCAAAAGCCAAACAATTGGTCATAGAGCATGTCTGAGATAGATCATAGGTTACAACCATAGAGTAGGTAAGCCACTGCAAAGCACTGATGGACTCCATAAAACACTCTCAAATCAAAAACAATAAAAAATTGGAAAACTCAACCTCATACCTGGAAAAACCACCGGATCCTTGGAGGTGGCTAGATTGAAGCAGATCTGGCAATGGAATGGTAGTGACGGCTATGGCAAACAACAAAAGATAAGGAATATGGCAGATCCGGCACCGTAGAGATAGAAGAGGAGAAACCCAACAAACTTCCACCAAGGGAGAAGAGATTCCTCACAAAGAGAGAGAGGTTGTGAAGAAATATCTCTCAATGCTTATTGAGTAGAAAAATAAGAGGAAAAAAAGGGGAGGAGAGGAGGGAGGTGGCTGGAGGCCGAAGCCCTCTTCCCCTCCCCATGTGGCGCCGCTCACAAAAATCCTAAGTGAAGGGATAAAGAGAGAAGCTCCCGTTCTTAGAGAAAGAGAGAGCCTTTTTGCACTATATACCTTGGTATACCATCTAATCATCAAATTACACAATCAAATGTATGATAAATGAGTTTTATAAATGATTATACAAACTGAATTTGTATATAAAAAATTCATTGAAAAATATCTTAAATTATTCATGAAAATTATGTATAAATGTATTTTTCATAATGAATTCAATCACTATTTTAGTCAACTACCAAATATGGCCTAAAGGGGCACTTTTGTCATTCAAGCATAGCCCAATCTTGAAAAAAGATATAAAATATACATATATATATAAGGGATGGAGACCTATTCAAATCAAATTATGATTCCATTAAGATAGTTGTAGTAGATATATATTAAATTTAAATTTCAAAAATAAAATTATCTATAAAAAAGCTTACCAAAGAAGTAAGAGCTTCATTATAATTTTTTTAAAAATAAAAAATAAATAGTTTTCTCATGAGTGCTTATGTTTATATCTTAGAGGACAATAATTTTAAATTAAACAATAAATAAATAAGAAAATTCATTCAAATAATTGTAGTGGATATATATACGTACATATATATATATCAAATTTAAATAATAGAGAAATTTGAAAAGATTAAAAAAATAGTTAGTTTTGTTCGTAGAATAATTTATGTTTGAATGGAAAAAATTGCACCTCCACCCTTAAATAATAAAGAGATTTCAAAAGATTAAAAACAAGATAAAAAAATCAAGGGCAAAGCACCAATAAATCCCAAATTTAGAATTGTTGCACCATTTAGTCTTACCTTTTTTATTTTATAGACTGAAAAGTCCCGTTTGACTATTAATTACATAGAAACTCATTTAATTAACACGTAGGTTGTATTTGGTAGGGGGTAAATGTGAGTTTTTGGTGATATTGTAGTTACAAAAATGCCCAAAAGCGTACTATAGCCTTTTTTTTTTTTTTTTTGATTTCCCACCCTCCCGAACAAAATGGTCAAGATGTAATGGAAATTTCTGGGTTTCCATGTCAATGTTAGTGATTGGGATCATCATCCTGTGTGATTGAATCTTCACATTTGGCAATGTGGAACCTCCAATATTCAATACCAATATAACATTGTACCCAACCACAAAAACCCTAGAAAAGTAAAAACACCCTTTTTCAGCGGTAACATTTGCAAAGGCAATTCGGCGTGACAACTGAGGGTTCTTGATTGTGGATCGTCAGTGAGCACATAACATCAGCGATCTAACACCAACAATGATTCGACGTTGGCATAGGTGGCGTTGTGCGATGGCAGTAGGTATGTTGATCGTTGATGTTGATTTGAATATTTATGGGCTAGAATGGTAGGGGGTTGGTATTGGAGAACATCAATTATGTGAGTTTGAAATTCGGATTGTGGGTTGGAGGTTTGAATTGTTTTAGTTGTGGATGATGTTATTTATTGCCAATAATGAATATAATAATTGTATGTGTTTTTTATGGACGAAATTGTAACAAGCCCGCGAGGGACCTCGGCTACAGTTCGGACTCCCCTTTTTTTGTTTGTGGTTCCTAATCTGAACCAAAGAGTCCAACTCTGGCAAATCGTTTTGAGAAAAACAGATTTTGAAAAGAAGTGTCAAACATGGACTGCTTTGCCAGATACAGAGTCGCCACCTAAATATTTTTTTTAAAATGGGAAATTTAGGAAACCCTGACTCGGTGCCGAAGGCCACGTGTCCGTCATCACCAAATTTGTCTTGGCTCGGGAGCTTGGGTACGATCGGGGAAGGTTAGCTATGAGCACCCCCTTTCGCCTGGTCCGAAGACCGGCCTCTACTAACCATGATATCCGATTTTGAAAACGTTATGTGTTCTTATTCCAGTTATTAGCCTAGAATTACTATGTTATGCGCACAGCAAACAAGTATAGACTAGATTGCCTAATTTGGAAACAAGCATTGCATATCTGTTTGTTTTGAAAAGTGCTTTGGAATTTGCTACTCGCAAGTAGGCTAAAACACAGATTTCAACGAGTTTTTCCAACTCAAACAATCCAACTTTCACCCACAGGCATTCAAACAGTTTATCTCATATAAGCACTTAGCCACATGGTAAGCATACTATCATGGCAACATTCACACGCATGTGATATGCTAAAGCGAAAATACTTACATCGTACTCCGTGCCAAAACAATAAACTAGTTAGTAAACATGCATGTCCTAGTCCATGTTAAAATGACTAATGCAACACAAGCAAAATGTGATCTAGACAGGCTCGGCTATCCTAAACATGGCATGTGAAATGCTACAAGTAACAAGTATTCAATTTGGAAATTGAAATACAATGCAGTTAGAATGATGCGCCGAGCCCGGTGCATGTACGACAAATGAATAGATGCACGCATGCATTGCATGAGGTATGCTAATTTAAACGTGCCCTAATACTAACCATCAAAGCAGGTAAGTAAAAGGGAAGAAAGAAGTGGGGGTTGGAAGACATGCACACCACTCACACACACTTATTACAGATTTGCCCTCGCCCGGAGGAACCAAATAAATAATACAAATTAATTAACTACGCAAGCTAATTAAATAGTACAAATTGCCTAATCAGTTAACAAACTAATTAAACTAGGAAAAGCAGTAAACCGCCTCGAGAGGAGAGCCAGATGCAGCGCATGCTCGGGTCCTGCTCGGAAGTGTACGGCCATGCATAGTCTGCCTCTGTTTTCCCTGCTCTGCCTCTCTGAAGACTGCCAAAGTCTCAAGGATGCCTCTCTGGATACTGGGAATCACCACCGGCTGAGTAGAATTACCACCGACAATGAATTGTGGTCACCGGCACAAAATGAATCCATCGGCTGGTTATTTACTGCCGGTCGGCAATGTATACTGCCGGTCGGCAAAGAATGCCTGCAGAACCTGCAACTCACAGCAGCAGAGGACAGAACTTGCATGGCAATACAATTCAAGCAATGTATGCACCAATCATGTCCCCTATCATGTTTATGACTCAAAGGGGCATGTGTCTCGATTCTCGGACCACCAATCACGCATTTCCATGCATGATGGCCCAAAGAATCAAGTGTGCAACTTTCATGTCAAATGAAATGCAAACCAAACAAATGAACCAAGGCCCAATTCCTATCACCAAGTCAAGGAACAAGGCATGCATGCAAGATGCAACCTAGGCATGTGAGCTAAGGATGCAACATGGCATGGCAAGACACTTATGCAAGCATACAAGCAAACATGAGGCAATGCAACTGATGAAAAGGTGGACTTAGACATGATTTAGGCAACTCCAAATAGGCCTAAAACAGTGGCCAAAAACCAAGGAATTGGGATCAAACATACATACACACATGCAAGTAAGTTGGACCAACACTTAGGAATTAAATAAGCAACTCTAAGGCACACTTGAAAGGGGATATCATGGACAATTAGCATGCAACATAAGCTCTGAAAATCATTTAAAACATGGTGCCAAACCAAGTAACAAGGCAAGCTAAACATGCAACAATGGTCCAAGCATTCAAGGCTCACCAAAGAGGCAATGGACTACACTTAGTACAACCACACATGGCAAGACTTAGGCAACCAAAACAGAGTTTTAACACATGAAACTAAGCCCAAAAGACCAACTAGATAGCATCTAGATGGTTTGAATTTAAAGGCATGCATAAATGCTAAAACATGGAGCATGCAAGGCAAGCTTCCAAAGCATCAAAGAGGCATCCAAAGCAAGCAAACAAGCATGTTAAATGGACTGAAATAGCATGTTAAGTGGCTCCAAACCACTGAAATGGTACAAGCAAAGCATGCTACACACCCACACACTTAAGGCTAACAAGCCAAAATGCAAAGGGGCTATGCAAAGCGTGCCAAGATCGACCCAAACAACTATGGACAGACCTAAAACATGGCAAAATGAGCACAAAACCTTCACAAGGCTAAACCTAAAACATGCTAGAGCAAAGGCTAACAACCTAAGGCATATTAAGGCAATAACAAGGCATTACATGGTAGGTATGCTAAGTATGCATGGTGTACCAAAACCAACATACAACAAGGTTATATCATGGCATAATAAGCATGGAAAACAGCCAAGACATGATCAATACCCACTCTAACATGATGCTCCCTCAAGAGGCCAAAAAGGGTCCCTTTCAAGGACAACAAGGGGAGGGGGTGGCCCTCCCCTTTTGGAGACTTCAAGGCACCATCTCCACCACTAAAATCCCTCAAGATTTCAGTGGTGAAGAGGCCCAAACACCAAAGTCTCGAAACTTGCACAAAAATAGCACAAAAAGGAGCCTTACAAGGCTTAGGAGGGGTCAAACAAACCCAAACCAAAAAACACTCTTAATAAACAATCAAGAGGGCTAAAAAATAGAACTTTTTTGTATTATACACTAAGCACGAAAACAGCTCTAAGATAGGTAGAAAAGCAATGCAAAAATGGGGAATAAAAGGGAAGTTTCTCACCCTTGTAGATCACCTTCACAAATGATGCTCCAACAGCCCTCCTTGGCTTGAATCCAGCTCCAAAACACCAAAACCAGCCCCTTAGAACCTCAGTAGCCAAAGGAAGGTGAAGCACTAGGTGTTTGTGTGCAATAGTATGGACTAAAACACCTAGAACACAAAGAGAGAAAAAGAGAGATAGGAAATATGTATGAACCCTAACCCTAAAACCAGAGCTTCTCTCTGTGTTTTTCTCTCCAAAATTCTCTAACCTTTATGCCAAGAGAAGAGACCCTTCTCTTATAGGCAACCAACTTGTAAAGCTTATACAACAAGCTTACAAGGAGGGCATCCCTCCATACACGTGTATGGAGGGGAACCAAATGCCACACAGCTGTCCTAAAATATCTGCAAAAGCAGATGAACAGTAGTCGGCTGCTCAAAATTGCCATTTTGACAAAATGGACTGCCGACCGGCAATATATATTGCCGATGGCAACAAAAACCAACCGGTGGCCTTTAGCCATGGTCGGTGATGCGTGGGGATGCCTCACAAGGCATTCCCTGCCCTTCCAAGGCAAAACACAAGTGTTTGGTGCAAAACCAGACACAAAACGGTCAAGTTTGGAGATCCTGAGACAAGGTGCGTAGCCGAGACCTCCGGGAACTCCAAACGAACACAAACATGGATAATCACCGAGTGTTCAAACGGTGACGTCCAAGTCTTGAGGACGGTAAAAAATGGAGTGTCTACAGAAATGTTGTGATGTTGTGTTTTACTGTTTGCATAAATTGTAATGTTAATGTGTTTTTGTGATGTGATAACACTAAGTGCTGGGGAAAAATGGGTTTCAGATTAATGTTACTTTCTGTGATGGTCAAGTAATAATGTGTGTATGTTGTTGGTTTGGTTTTGTGTGGTATTTTTGTTAGGTATAGGTGTGGGTACTGTACTTTTGGTGTTGGTGGATGTTAGGTGCATTTGTTTGTTTGATTTCATTTTGAGTTGGGGACATGGTGTGGACATTGTCGATGGCAGTCGTAGTGTAGTTGTGTTGTTGGTGTTGGGGATTGTGATTGTGCAGGGTATAGGTATATGTATACGTGTTGTGGTGGGGGGATTGTGGCAGGGTTTGTGTTTGCGGTTTTATTGGTGGTGGATGTGTGACATTAATATATGTAATTAGTAATGCAGAAAATGTGGGTGACGGAGCACTACACTAGTTTTGTGAAGCCAATGGTGGCGTCTGACAATGTGAAAAGGCTGGATTTTGATGGTCTGCTTGTTACAGTCATAGACTGCCCACAACAGAGCCCCGATACGTAAGTGGTGACTTTTTTCATTGTTCCATGTTGCATGATTCCATAAATATACTGTATTTGTTCATGTCTTTTTGGGGTTACATTGCAGATCAGACTGTGCTATTTTTGTGTGTTTCATCATAAGGCAGTACATCTGCGGAGCCAAGGTTGACAGGACAATCATGTGCTCTACATGCGACAATAGTGAAGATGTTCTTAAATGACCCGATAAGAAGACTACGTGCTAGAACAACTTGATGTCGCTGGCCCCCAAATTTGAAATAGTAGATTTTTTTGACTTGGGTAAATGTTTTATTTTATTATTTATTAGTTGATGGTTGGACATCCGTTACATTAGTGGTATATCATAGTTATGTTTTGATTGAATTGGACACATTTTTGGATTCTTAATACCATAGCATTTCATAAGGTGGATACTGTTGATTATATTTGTCAGATGCCGGTTTAGTTGTTTTTTTGAGGACATATTATTTGCGAACAAATGAGACATTGTTTTTCATGCGAATGTGTGCATGAACATGAATCTACCGTTAGTGTGTGTACGTTGTAATTGTTTAGCAATTTAACATGATATGTAGTACATTGTACATTTCAATCTCTTGGTGGTAATTCCAAGTGGCGTAATGATCATAGACAATAGTGTCGCTAGAGACAATATGAGGTTACTACCGTAAGATACACGACAATTGTTGAGGTACAGTGTGGGCGCAAGTGTTACAACATTACAAAGTCTGTAATGTGTTGGCCTATTACGATCATACAAATAGTCGTTCTTTGCAACATTGACTTGTCCCCCGTAGCAACATGTTGTTCAAGCATGGTGGCCAACGTGTATAGGTAAATTGGCCGTTGTCGTCAGGTTATGTGCTAATATTAAAATGGCAAATTGATGTGTACTGTGATGTTGTATTTGTTGATCATGTGAGGACAAAAAAACATGACATTTACGTACACCAGTGTGGGTCTAAAAATGGATTGGTACAGGTGCCGAAACGATCATAGTTGATGGTGATGATTGTGAACCATCCAACAGAACATATTGGTGTGTGACGTTGCTATTCCAAAATCAAGACAAATCGAATCCACATTAGGAACAAAACGTCCATTATGGAAACATCAAAACTCCAAAACAAAATCACATAATTCTCTCTCCCCCAAAAAATAATAATGTTAAACCATACCTTCTCAACAACCCACCAAATTTTTTTTTTTGAAATCAGTACTAAGGGCAAACAAGTAAACTACAATCAACAATTCAAACAAATCCAACATACCAAAATATAAAAAGGACTAATTAGTCTAACAAAAAATACTCAGGACTAATGGAGCAACATTTCCCAATTCGAAATTTATGAGTAATTTTTCAAAAAATGAATATATAATGTTAGGAATTAATTGAGGTTGGGATTAGGGTGTGCACGATGCGATCGGTTTGGGCGGTTTCAATTTATTGTTGATTGAATAATAATCTTAGGGGTTATTTACACGAGTAATGCTAGAGACATCTCTAGCATTACCCGTGGGGTCCACAAAAGTGTGGGGGTCCACACCTTGTAACATGCTCGGGGAGTACCCGCGAGTATTGAACAGTTCGGATCCTCAATCTCTTTAATCTAGTCTCATAAGTGCAATACGAAACATAGACGAGAGTCCACATTTGACAAATTTTAAAAATTTCATTTTATTACAAACAAAATATTTGCCAGAAATGAACTGCGTCATCAGATCTCAGAGTTGCCACCTAATATTTTGGGAAATTAGAAAACCCACGACTCGTGCCAAGGCCACTGTTCGTCATACCCAAAGTTGTCTCGGTTCAGAACCTTAGGTATGAGAAGGGAAGGTCATTAATTGAGCACCCCCACTCACCCGATCAAAAGATCAGCCTTTACTAAACCATGATATGAATTTTATTTACTTCATATGTTCATATTTCGATTATTTAATAAATCTTTAAAAAATTACTATGTGAAGCATACAAGTATAGACTATGTCACCCACTTTGGAATAACTTAATTTCATATAGTTTTGAAAGAGTTTTGAAGATGTACAACCCAAATAAATTGAGTTTATAAATATAAAAATCAACATCATTCCAAATTAAGTGACACAACCTCCATCCACTGGCATTCATAGAGTTATATCACATAAGCAAATAGCCTCATGGTAGAATGCTAAACATAATAAGAAAAACACACACAAACAGGATTTTAAAGTATAAAAACATACATATTTGACATCCGGCGAACAAGTTACAAAATAAAGTTAGTAAAACATGCATAATTTTATATACAAAATCCTAATGCAATTCACTCATGAAATGCAACTAAAGATTCGGCTTCTAAGATATGACAAGTGAATCATCTCAAGAACATGAGGTAGCGCACGTAATCACATAGGAATTGATTAAATCTACAAATGCAAACTTAGCCGAATCAAGATGCATGAAACATAGATGCAAAGCATGGATATAACGACAAAAAAAATAAAATAAAATAAACATGATGCATATTTACAAATAAGGAAAGCAAGTAAAAGAACGAGATAGAAAGAAGTAGGGCGGAAAATTATTATAACACTTTGAATAAATTATTACAAACCAAATTAGAGGGGGGTAAGAGAATATTACAACAAAATAAAAACCTCACAATACACTCAAAATAAAATAAACAAAAGAAAAAAAAAAGTTTATGTGCCTTGGAAACCACCGGAAGTTAGTTAACATCGGAAGACAACGCTGTCTTGTCCAAAAGAAGCTTTTTGGCCGGCCGACCAACTAGGCCTAGCAAAACTTGTCTCATTGCGAAACCAAGAAAATGAACAAACAAGAAATATGTAGGTGGCTCAGCTAACCACTACCGGTTAGATTAAAAACAAAAAAAGAAATATAAAATAAAAAAAAATGCAAACTTACAACAAAACTAACATGAACTTAAAACAAGAAAATAAATATGAGGTAAAACATGCAAGATTACAACATAATTACTATGAAACTAAAACAAGAAAACAAATATAAGATAGAACATGTAAAATTACAACAAAACTAACATGAATCTAAAACAAAAACAAAAAAAACAAATATGAGGTAAAACATGCAAGATTACAACAAAACTAATATGAGATCAATATAAGAAAAATATAAGTTAGGAAATGTAAGATTACAACATAATTACTATGAAACTAAAATAAGAAAACAAATATAAGATAGAACATGCAAGATTACAACAAAACTAACATGAGCCTAAAAGAAAGAAAAAAAAAAGAAAAAAAAAAAGAAGCAAATATGAGATAGAACATGCAAGATTATAACAAAACTAATACAAGAAAAATATAAGCTAGGAAATGCAAGATTACAACATAATTACTATGAAACTAAAACAAGAAAACAAATATAAGATAGAACCTGCAAAATTACAACAAAGCTAACATAAACCTAAAAAAAAAAAAAAAAAAAGAAGCAAATATGAGGTAGAACATGCAAGATTACAGCAAAACTAAAAAGAGACTTAACACAAGAAAAATATAAGCTAGGAAATGCAAGATTACAACACAATTACTATGAAACTAAAACAAGAAAGCAAATATAAGATAGAACATGCAAGATTATAGCATGAACTTAAAACAAGAAAGCAAATATAAGATAGAACATGCAAGATTACAATAAAACTAATATGAAATTAAAGTAAGTGAATAAATACAAATAAATAAATAAATAATTATGAGCTAAACAAGCCACTTAGATTACAACAATACACTACAAAATATAAAGTAAGAAAATAAATATGAGATAAACAAACCACTTAGATTATAATAAAACAGTATGAAATAAGAAGTAAAAAAATAAATATGAGATAGAAAATATAAGAAAATGAAATACTAGAAATTCACCTTCCAAAGAAAGATTGAATTTCTTGATTTCTAAATTTCCTCTTGATCACCCTCAAGTTGTGCAGTATGTTGTTGAAATCTCAACAAGAAAGTTCAAGTTTTAGCTTTGGTGAAATTTTAGGTGGTAACAAAATAAACTCTTTATTTTATCAAAGTTTAGACCTCTCTCTAAAAATATTTTCACTCAATTGAAATAAAATAAACTCTTTCTTTGATCAAAGTTTAAACCTCTCTCTCATTGAAAATTTTCACCACCTTTCATAGTTCTAATGGTCTTCTATACATAGGCCAAAAACCAAGACCCTTTAATGTTCTGAAGGGCCAATTTTGAAAGGCCAATTTTGAAGAGCCAAAACCTATTCATGTTTTGAAAGGCCAATTGTGAATAGTCAAAACCCATCCATTTGTTTGAAAGGCCAATTGTGAATAGTCAAAATCCATTTAATTTTTTGAAAGGCCAATTGTGAATAGTCAAAACCCATTTTATTTGTTTGAAAGGCCAATTGTTTCAAACTGCTAAATTTTCTGGACAAGAGAAGAAAAAAATAAAAAAATACAGAAAAAGATTTTTGAATAGGTCTCAACTAATTTGGCCAAAATGAGTGTAAAATTGGGATTGAAGCTTAAATTTGATTTTTTTGCTGAGAAATTCATAAAATAACACATTATAATTTTCATCATTGGGTGTTCAGAAGAAAGCGCCCAAGTCTTAAGGCTGGTCAAATGTGGTGTCTACAGTTACCCTTCTTTAACAAAACTCGAAGTCATTTCATAACATGAGTGAATGTCAAAGCCCGAAGACGACCCTTTTGACAAGGCCGTAAGACTTGGGCAAACAAATAAGATGCGATGTAAGTGGTTGAACTGGATAGTTGCCTACGTATTCCTTTGCAAGGAATCAAACTTGCATAGTTCAGGGACAACATGCAAAATGACATGCTCAAAATGCAGTTTGAAAGTTGGACTTACACGCTTCATGAAGCCAGTTGTTTGAAAATTCATGATTATGCAATGCAATACAATGCAATGTCATGGAGTGATGATAAAGATATGAAGATGACAACATGAGAGGCAAGTTTCGTGCAAATGATATGAAACATAACAGGGGGTGAATCGCATTAAATGTGCCACAAGATCATATACAAATGTGCCACAACGCAAATGATAGGTGAACTCGAAATGCAAACGGGTCTTACGCGAGAAGAGAAAATAATGAACTTGAAATCCAAATGCATTTCATGCGGAAGGAGGTATAGTGGTGCAACCAACAGATGTTCCTAACCGTATTTCATACGGAAATGAGGTAGGTAAACATCAAATCCTAACATATTTCACGTGAAAGGAACAAAGGTGGTGAAACCAACATCGTACCTAACCATATCTCATACGGAGAGGGGGTAGGTTTTAATTGGGTAAACATCAAATCCTAATACGTTTCACGTGAAAGGAACAAATGTGGTATAACCAACAGACGTACATAACCGTATCTCATACGGAAATGGGGAAGGTTTTAACCAGGTAAATATCAAATTCTAAGACGTTTCACGTGAAAGATGCAAAGGTGGTATAACCAACAGACGTACCTAACCGTATCTCACGGAAAGGGGGAAGGTTTTAACCAGGTAAACATCAAATTCTAACACATTTCACATGAAAAGAACAAAAGTAGTATAACCAATAGACGTACCTAACCGTATCTCATACGGAAATGGGAAAGATTTTAACCAGGTAAATATCAAATTCTAATACGTTTCACATGAAAGGAACAAAGGTGGTATAACCAACAGACGTACCTAACTGTATCTCATACAGAAAGAGGGAAGGTTTTAACCAGGTAAACATCAAATCCTAACACGTTTCACGTGAAAGGAACAAATATGGTGTAACCAACAGACGTACCTAATTGTATCTCATAAGGAAATGGGGAAGGTTTTAACTAGGTAAATATCAAATCCTAACACGTTTCACATAAAAAGAACGAAGGTGGTGTAACCAATAGACATACCTAACCGTATCTCATACGGAAAGGGGAAAGGTTTTAACCAGGTAAACATCAAATCCTAACATGTTTCTCATGAAAGGAACAAATGTGGTGTAACCAACAGACGTACCTAGCCTTATCTCATACAGAAAGGGGGAAGGTTTTAACCAGGTAAACATCAAATCCTAACATGTTTCCCGTGAAAGGAACAAAGGTGGTGTAACTAACAGACTTACCTAACCGTATCTCATACAGATAGGGGAAAGGTTTTAACTAGGTAAACATCAAATCCTAACACGTCTCTTGTGAAAGGTGAAAAGGTGGGACGCGATGATATGCAAAATACGTATTACATACGTATACGTATACACACAGGCAAACTATATACATATACGGATACACACATATACATATACAGACAAAATATATAAATATTTACATATACACAGACATATACGTATATATACACACACATATATATATACATATCTCTCTGCTCCCCTGTTTCTTTCTCTCTCTCTCTCTCTCTCTCTCCCTTCATCTTTCTCGAGCGTTGTGTCTGGCGCACGATTTCAACAATCACGGCGCTTGACCGATAAGCTGCCCCAATTCTTCAATGCCTTATCCCAATGTTTATCCTCTTTGTCTTCTTCTTCTTGTTCTTCTTCTTTGCTCTCTTCTTAAGTTAAGGCCTATGAGAGAGAGAGGCAGAGCAAATGCCTACAAACTTTCTCTGCCACCACTCTACAACCTCTTTCTTTTGCATTACTCTCCTCTGCTATGGCCTTTTCACATGGTTCTCTCACTCTTTTCCGAGACCTAAACAAGTCCACGATAGAGATGACCGATTCCGACTCCCCTAAATCTCAACCGCAGACTCCTCCTCCTTCCCTTGTTTTCAATTTTCCAGCGATGTCAGTTGAGCAAATAATGGCAGCACAGTCTGACATTGAAGCAAAATCGTATAGACTAAGGTCATGTGTGAAGACCGTGACTGCGGTCTCCAACTTGTCCTATCGACTACAGAACAGGATATTTGATGTACATCAGTTAACTGCACAACTCTCCCTACTCCAACGTATGTACAAGGACTCTCGAGTAGAAATTAGTGCATTGAAAAAGCAAAACAAAGAACTGAAACAACAGGCCACCTCTACGACCCGATTTGGAGTTTCTTCGCATAACCAATTTGATGGTCGGCGAGGAATAATCTCCTTCGGAAGCTCTGCCAAGGCTGATTCTGAGTCTTCAAGAGCTTCGAAGGAGTAAAGATGAAGCAAGGCAGCTGATGGTAAAGTCGGGCAATGAAGCTATGTGGAAATGAAGCCGGTTGTAATCTTCGCCGCCGAGCTACTGTCAGAAAACTGAGAAAATGCTACTCTCTCTCTTATTATTATTATTTTTTTTTTGTTTTGTTTTGTTTTTTTTTGTTTTTTTTTGGAGTGGGCACCTAGGTTTAACTCCTTTTTGTACAACTTTGATCAGGGTTGATCCTTGGCATTTAATAAAACGACTTTGTTCTACAAATCTGGATGGCATAAGTGGCACAACATTTAACATAAAAATCATTTTGTTTTGAATTTTGAACTTTGAAAATGGCTACATTTTAATGAATTCTGAACTGAATATTGAGCCTATCACTGATCAAAACACAAAACACAACTCAATGAAACAAAAATAAAGCAAAGACCATCCCGAACACACCTCTTTGCGCTTGTCGAAGCAAAATGAACGCAAAATATAGCAATACCGGTCAACTGCCCGACGGAAAAGCATCACCGGCGACAACTACTATGCATTTTCCGACGATTGCTTGATTAAGGTGACAAGAACTCGATAATGTGGGTAAAGGACAGAAAACTTGACTCAACTGTGCCCTTAGTTCATCACTTTGCCCTTTTTTGTTTTTCTTTTCTACTAAAGTGATTTTGATCAACATGAGAGGTAAATTAGCACACTTGTTCCATTTTCTATCTTGAAATCATATGAGCCAAACTATAAGCATTGAAAATTTTCTCTTTTTGGTCTAAAGAATGGTCTGAATTTTGCAAAAATGAAATAATTTTTGAGAAAATCAGTGAACTTCATTAAAAGTCCTCAAAATTT
This sequence comes from Camellia granthamiana, assembly GCA_036172215.1. NCBI lineage: Eukaryota > Viridiplantae > Streptophyta > Magnoliopsida > Ericales > Theaceae > Camellia > Camellia granthamiana. The sequence goes on along the minus strand of CM069914.1, from coordinate 55,121,926 downwards.
ATTTTCGCAAATGACCACTACTCAATCAACATGAAATGAACCCTTGAGATGTACAACTGAATTCGTCTTGTGACTGAATCCATCATGAAAGAAAAATAGGACAACTGAATCAAATGAGGACAAGCCAATCAAATATGAATAGTCGAGTCGAATAAAGATACACCAATCAAACATAGACGAGATGAGTGAGTTAAAAAATAATTAAAGCTGAACTTCAAGATGAAGCTGCCTACGTATCCCAAAGATAGGAATCAGGCCATACGTAGTTCTAGTTAAGGTTCACTCGGGTATTGACACTCTCCCTTTATGCTCTAACTTTTGCCAAAGCCGCCCTTTCAGGTTTTCAACCTTGCGAGTTTTTCATTTTTCTATTTTTTTGTCATTTTTTTTATTTTCTATTTTATTTTTTTTTTATTTTTTTGTTTTTCTGATCTAACTTTTGCCTGTGTCGCCCTTTTGGGTTTTCAGCCTAGCGAGCCTCTCAAGGGTAGCACTTCTTCAGCTTGTCCATGTTGATTGGTTCTGAGAACTCTAAACCATCCAAATCCATGAGAATGACTGCTCCTCCTGACCAGATTGATTTAATGATGTAAGGACCTGTCCAATTAGGTCTAAACTTGCTCCTAATGTCGTGAATAGGAGCTCGGTTGTCTTTCAACACTAAGTCCCCTTCCCTCAAATTCCTGGATCTAACCTTTTTGTTGAATGCTTTGGCAATCCTGCATTGATACCCCTAAATGTGGTATAACACCTTCAATCTTCGCTCATCAAATAGCATCAGTTCCTCAAATCGGTTCTGTTGCCAATCAACTTCTGTTATCTGACATTCAGCCATAACCCTCAATGAAGGTACTTCTAATTCAATCAGCAAAACAACTTCCCTTCCATTTACCAAAGAGTAAGGGGTTGCCCCAATAGACGTTCAGATTGATGTCCTGTATCCCCAAAGTGCAAAAGGTAACTTATCTGGCCAATCTCTATAAGTTTCTACTATCTTATATAGAATGGTCTTGATATTCTTATTTGCAGCTTCAACGGCTCCAGTGGTTTGTGGCCTGTAAGTTGATGACTTGTGAAAAGCCACATTATACTTCTCAAGTAGAACTACCACTTCTCCTTTGAAATGTGAGCCATTGTCCAAAATTATTTCGTTTGGTACCCCATATCTACAGATGATGTTCTTCTTGATGAATTTGGCCACATGTGATACTTTCAACACTGAATACGATTGTGCTTCAACCCACTTGGTAAAATAGTCAATGGCAACCAAGATGAACTGATGCCCATTTGAACCTTTCAGTGTGACTGCCCCGATGACATCTATGCTCCAGACTGAGAAAGGCCAAGGCGAAGTCATGTTGTAGAGTTTTGATGGCGGGATGTTTATACGATTGGCGTGGACTTGACATTTGTGGCATCGCTTAACAAAGTTGATACAATCACTTTCCATGGTTAACCAGTAGTATTCTTGTCTGAGGATTTTTCTGGCTAGCATTATACCGTTCATATGGGTTCCGCACTCTCCTCTATGTATGGCTTCCATGATACGCTTTGCCTCTTCTTCCTCTACACACAGCTTGTGCATTCCCAGATGCCCTCTCTTGTATAACTTATCTGTACAAATGACGAACTGTGTGGCCAGACACCGTATCCCCTTTTTGTCTTTGGTGTTTGCCCCTTGTGGGTATGTACCACTTTCTAGAAAATTCCAAATATCAAAGTACCAAGGGTTTTCATCTTCAACTTCTTCCGTTGCGGCTATCATTTCATACACGGGGGTGTACCTTTGTTCTGTAAGGATCGGGTGCATCTTGACCGCGATCGGTATATCTATTATTGATGCCAAGGTTGCCAATGCATCAGCAAATCTCTTACCAGGTGTGTAAAAGTCAATTTTTCAAACCTCGGGATCAACATGTCCAAGGTCTGATAGCAGACTTTCATTTTTTCCTCTTTAACTTTCCAATCTCCGCTGGCTTGAGAGACAACCAAGTTCGAATCCCCAATCACATCCAACCTTATTGCCCTTAGTTCCAAGGCTACTTCCAATCTGGCAATGCACGCCTCATACTCTACTTGGTTGTTAGACACCCTGAATCGGAGTTTGAAAGCTAAGGGGATATGGGAATCATCTGGCACTATGAGCAACAAGCTTATCCCAAAGCCAAATTGATTGGATGCTCTATCAAAGTACAACTTCCAAGTGTCTTCTTCTATCTGCATGACCTCTTCATTTGGAAATGAGTACTCCATATCTTCTCCTATTTCAATTGGGTGATTAGCCAAAAATTCTGCTACGGCGCTTCCTTTGACAGATTTGCGAGTGACATACTTAAGGTCAAATTCGAAAAGCAAAAGCAACCAATGAGCTAGCCTAGCGGTAAGTGTTGGTTACTTAAAGAGATATTTGATTGGATCTAATCTTGAAACCAAAATTACCGAGTGAGCTAACAGGTAGTGTCTCAACTTCTTGGTGGCCCACACCAAAGCTAAGCAAGCTTTTCCCAAAGGAATATAGCGAGTGTCACAACCTAACCCTAAGCACCCAACCCCAAGGGCTTAGGGTTGGAATCGCAACTTACTAACTTTTTCTATTTGTAACAAATTAAACTGCGCTAGCGGAAATAAAAATAATTAAACAAGAAATTATTCCATGTTATTATTTTAATAAGAGAAAATATATTTACAGGGCTTTTATTATTTTGTTATTCAGTGACCGGCCCCGAGTAGAACAAAAGAGAGCCAAAGAATTAAAAAAAAAGAAAAAGAGAAAAAAGAAAAAAAAATGGTTCAACATCAATCCACGTGCGGTTTCCATTTCTTAAGGTTATGGATTTCCCCTACATCTCGTCACCTAAAAAGGTAACAGCTATAAGCACAAAGCAGAGTGAGAAATATTATGCCAAGAGTATAGGGAATGCAAAATAACTATGGATAGTTAGTTAAACCAAAACATTTACATAACTCAATTTGGTAAATAAATTATTTAAGTAGCAGAAACTGAAATACATAAATTATGTAAATAAATTACCATAACCACGGTACAGAACAGAACAGAACAGAAGTCACAGAAGTGACAATCAGAACAGAGGTCAATGGATCCATAACAAACAGAGGACCACGAAGTGGCCAAACAGAGGCCAATGGTTATTTAAGTCCCCCAAGGCGTGGGACTCCCGTGGTGGTACTTATAAAGCATAATTGTTTATAAGGTTATAGTCAAATATTTTTTAAAATTTAAACAAACATATTCATGCGTTTCATTTAAACAAACAGAGTTTAGAAATTAATCCACGTAACTGAAATATTTCTAAAACATAACTTGAATTAATATAACTTATAAAATATAATTTGTATAAAATAAATTATGGTAAGTCAAAACATACGTAAAATATATTATGGTAACTCAAGGTATAATATAACTCACCTTAAGATTGAGTCTTACTATTTCCTTTCTAGTTTTGTTAACTTCTCACGGCTGCTCCCTCGCTTCCTCTCTTCTTCTTTTTCTTCTTTTTTCCTTTTTTCCTCTGTCCTAATCATTTCACAGCCCCACCCCACCTTTATATATATACAAGGCTTGGTGATGATATATAATCATCCTATTTGGATGACTCACCCTCTCCTAAGTCTTGAGAGCCCTAGTGGCTAATATTTATTTATCTAGCACTACATGTTCTTTATTATTTAGATTAGGAAATCAATTATAATCCGATATTGTCATTAATTCAAGGATTTACTATATCAGATATCACTTCTATATACATACATATATATATATATTATTACATTTATTATATTTATTTATTTACCCTATTTATTTATTTACTATCTTTAACTTTAATTTGGCCCAATTAGTATTACAATTCCATATTTCTGTTAATTTGGCCCCAAATAATAATTTTCTAATTAATCCCATATTTGATAACCCAGTGCCAAATTAGATTTATTTTCTTATAATTATTTATTTAATAATATATTATCACATACACCCATAATTATATATAACTATAATTTTTTTTTATGTGATATTTAATTAAACGCTCAGGGTGACACAGCGGGTCTCATATTGAAGCTTCTTTTTACTTAAGTAGTAGATGGCCTTCTCCACTTTCTCATCCGACTCTTGTGCAAGCATACATCTCATAGTTGATTCAATCACTGATAAGTACAGGATCAGCGGGTTCCCTGGCTTAGGCGGTGATAACACAAATGGATTCCGCAAATACTGCTTGACTTGCACAAACACAAACTAACATCGATTATCCCATTGGAACTTCTTCCCTTTCTTTAGGAGACCAAACAGTGGTTCACAAGTCAAGATTAGCTTTGAAATAAACCTCCTTCTGAATTGCACCTTTCCTAGAAAACCCCGCACCTCCTTTTCAGTCGTTGGTGGCGACATTTCTAAGATGGCCTTTATTTTAGATGGATCAACTTTGATTCCCTACTGTGTGATCAAAAATTCCAACATCTTGCCCGCAGTTACCCTAAAGGTGTATTTCTGTGGATTCAACCTTAGCCCGTATTCCCTAATTCTCTCAAAGAATTTCTTCAATACAGTGTAATGGCTTTCCCGATCTTTGGACTTGACAATTACGTCATCTACATACACCTCAACTTCCTTGTAGATCATATCATGCAAAAGAGTGGTAGCAGCTCTCTAATAAGTGGCCCCGACATTCTTCAAAACGAATGGCATAACCCTGTAACAGTATGTCCCCCATGGTGTGGTAAATGTTGTATTTTCTCTATCATTTGGAGCCATAAGGATCTGGCTATACCTTGAAAAACCATTCATGAATGACAGTAAGGCATGCCCTACAGTGAAGTCTACCAATTCATCAATATGTGGCAATGGGAAATCATCCTTCAGACTAGCCTTATTTAAATCCTGGAAGTAAACACAAACTCAAATTCTGCCATCTTTCTTCGGAACTGGCACAATATTGGCTAACCAAGTAGGATATTCTAATACGAGCAAAAACCCATCATTGATTTGCTTGGTAACCTCTTCTTTAATTTTCAAGGCCCAATCCGGACGAATTCTGCGAAGCTTCTGTTTGACAGGTCTGGCCTCATGGTCGAGAGGGATCCTATGCTGTACAATCTCAAGGTCAATTCCTAGAATGTCTTCGTAGGACCATGCAAAAACATCTTTGAATTCTTTTAATAAAGCAACTAATTGTTCACGTTCCTCTAAAGACAATGTAGAACCAATTTGGATCAAGCGAGGATCTTTTTCAGTACTCACATTTACGGAAACAATTTCAGCCACTAATGGCTTAGCACGCCTTTCTTCCTCACAGTCAATTAAATTTTTCAAAGCCTGAGGAATTTCTTCCTCTTTGTTTTTATCAAGATCTTGAAATTATTTGTCAATGTTATGAACTATGGGCACAGAAAAGTAAGCGAAAATCACATCTTCATTCAAAGTCTTGGGCTCACAAGTTGTAACAGACTCAAAAGAAAAAGAAAAAGAAGACTCAGACATTTTAGACAAACTTAAATCTGTCTCTAACCCCACATGCCCACCAGACTCAGACTCAATAGCCAATTCAGAATTCCCAATACAACTCTTTTCAAAACGCCAATTTATTTGTGAGCCATTCACTGCATCCATGATGAAGCTTGAACAGTCCGTAGGTACCTCTTCCCTGATCACGGCAATGGTCATATCCCTCAAATTCATCGGTTCAGCGCTAGTACGCGATTCTGTCAGTAAATCAGCCAATGTTAGACCCATGACTTCCTCTGTGTTGCTTTCCAAGCTGACTTCTTTGTCTTGTCCGATGTCGATACTAGGATCTATCCACTCCTCGTCACTGTCGGAGAGTTGATGATCGAAGAAGATCTCAAACCCAGGGTATCTTTTCCTCTCCACTTGATCAATCCAGGGCTCAGGAAAATCACAAAAAGTGAAGTCTTCTCATTGGCGGACAAAGCGTCCATTCAAGGTCCCCTGGATTGGCCTATAAACCAGCTCATACTTCTTTCTCGTCTTCTTCGTATTGATTCTCTCTCTTATTTCCTTCATTTTCTTCTCCCAGTCTTTTACTGTTGGTTCATATCTGTGACACTCGAATGTTTTTAAATTTAATATTGCAATAAATAGAACTAGAAAAAATAAATAAATCAATAAATCAATAAATAATAATAATAATAATAATAAATGCATAGTTTAGGAAATTGGAAATTAATTGATTAAATTATTAAGGAAATAAATTGTGAGACACCACACGTTAAATGTTTTAGTAAGTAGTAAGTGATGTTTTATAGTTAGATGGTAAGGTTTTTAGACGTGAAACTAATGTATATTCATAGGTAATTTTAGGAATTATAATTTTTAGAATTTAAAAAAAAAATAAAAAAAGAGAGTATTACATTTCGATGTGGGCCAAGGGCCAAGTTGGCCCCTGGTGAATTCATAGAGATGAAAAAAAAAAGGGTGAGACAGATGGCAATAGGGGGAAAGCAAATCAAAGGCCAATGACAGGTGGCGTCGAGGGAAATCATCTGCGTGTAGGCCTTCTTGCTTGGGCCTCACACATTATGTGAGTATAAATTGTGAAGTGAAGTAGAATCAGAGAACACAAAGACGAAGTGAGTGTAAGGAGAGCATAGCAAGTGAGGCTTTCAAGCACGGGAAATAGGGATAAATTTATATCAAATGTGAGTTTTATTATACCTTGAGTTATTATAATATGTTTTTTACATGTCTTGAGTTACCATAATATATTTTACGAATGTTTTGAGTTACCACAATTCATTTTATATAATTTATATTTTATGGTTAGATTAATGTTTCAATTATGTTGATTATTTTATGAACTCTAAACCCACGGATATATTTGTTTAAATTTTAGTATATATTTGATAATGATTTTGTAAACAATTATTTTCTGTAAATACCACCACGGGAGTCTCGTGCCTTGGGAGACTTAAATAACCATTGGCCCCTGTTTGACCACTTTGTGGTCCCCTGTTTGTCATGGATCCATTGACCCCTGTTCTGATTGTCACTCTAGTGACTCCTGTTCTGTTCTGTTCTGTATCGTGGTTATAGTTATTTATTTCAGTTTCTGTCACTTAATTAATTTGTGCATTCAACTCAAATTATGTTAATGTTTTAGCTCAAATAACTATCTATGATTATTTTGTGCCCCTATACTCATCGTATAAAATTTCTCACTCTGCTATGTACTTATAGCTGTTACCCTTTCAGGTGACAAGATTTAACGGGATCAAGATGGGGAATGAATCGCTGTGTTGTTTTTTTTTATTTCTTTTTTTTTTATCGGACTCTTTTAATACAATAAAGCTCAAATGACTATATTTTGTTTCCTTTTAATAAACATTTGGTACCCAATTATTTTATTTTAATTTATTTAATTCATCCGCTTGCACTATGACTACAAAATTATTTGTATTATTTTATTTTTATCTTATTATGACGCCGAGCCTTTGGGTACCGGGTTTGGGTTGTGACAAAAGTGGTATCAGAGCAATGTTTTTTTTTTTTTTTTAAATGTATATAAAACAAAATTGTATATGTTTTTGAAATTTCCTGTACAATTATTCACATTAATTTTATTCACATTCATTGAAATTCACATTATTTGAATTGCAAAAAATATATATATATATTTCAAAAAAAAAAAATTTATCAACCTTGTATTATTTGATATTATGTGCTATGTCTAACACAAGTAAACCATGTTATAATGTCTAGGCTAAGTTTTCCTGTGTTGTAGGAAATGGCCAACCTTATGGAGTTGTTTTGGTTCGAGCCCCCAGGAGCTCATCTTGTCCCAAACTTATTAGAGGGTTGGGGTGATTTGGAGAGTCTCGTCAGGCAAGCCCACCCGGCACTTGATTGATTCACGGGACGACCTGTGTATTTGCAGGCCGACCCCGATGAGGATTTCTTATTCTGGAGACTTAGCCGAGGCAGCACTCGTGAGAGATACATAGGACCGACCCACGTCGTTGGCCTTGCTCCGGACCTAGAACAGCCGCATTTTCTCGTCGCACCTCTACCCCTAGGCTTTGCGGAGAGGAGGGGACATGCATATCCTAGCATCCATATCCGCACCACGACAACTCCTCCACAGCATATTGTCTATACCCCAGCTGTGGACTTCACTAACAGTGCATCATACTTAGAGGTACCGGTACGAATTATCGGATGGGAGTTTTAGGGTTATGATCACGGTGTTCCTGTTTACATAGTCTAGGTGGTATGGAGTTACTTTGGAATAGAGCACAGTGGGTGAGAGTTCGAGTCCCTCATGCAGAGTGAGTTCGCGGGGTTATTTCATGGGTTATTTAATGTGATAGTAAAACTAATATGTTGTATATGACGTTGTATCAAAGTTGTATCAATGTGATGTCACGCTTATATCATTTTACCTTGTAGTAATGGCCAATGAAGGAAATAAAACCGGATCATCAGCCAGCGGTACCATCCCAATGGAGCAAATCATGGAAAGAGCAGTCACCAACTTTTTGCAAGCCTTGCAAACTAGCATAACCAATGGGACACTAGAGAGACGAGAAGAATCGACTACGATTAAACAATTTTAGGATCTGAAACCCATCACGTTTATCGACGGTCCAAACCCACTAGTGGCAGAGGCTTGGGTTAGGGACATGGAGAAAATCTTTCGCACGCTACCTTGCACAGAAAGACAAAAGGTGACTTTTGCCACATTCACCTTCAAGGACGATGCATAAGAATTGTGGCTTCTTACCCTGGAGAAAGAAGATATTGTCACTTGGGCAAGATTCTTAGAGGTATTTTATGAAAAATACTTTCCAGATTCACTATGGGAACAAAAGGCGTCAGAATTCATACATCTAAGGCAAGGAAGCATGACAGTGACCGAATACGAAAACAAGTTCACACAACTGGCCCAATTCGCGACATACATCATCCCTACCGAAGCTCGAAAAGCTAGGAAATTTGAAGCAGGATTGGATCCTGAAATCAAGGATAGACTGGAGGTTTTGAAACTACTAACCTATGCGGCGGCGGTAGATCAAGCTTACATTGCGGAAAAAGGAATTAAAGCTTTGCGCTCTAGGGAACCAAGCTAGAGGAAGCGATTTTGGGAAAGAAATAACAGAAGACCTGGCGTCACGCCTCCCAAAAGGGTAAATACAGGCACAACCAATTCAACCAGCTCAAGCAATCAAGATCCTACAAATCCCAGAGGTGGCACCATTCCAACTTGCTCTATTTGTGGAAGTACTCATTGGGGACAATACCATCGAGATACGGGAGCGTGCTTTAGATGTGGCCAAGTTGGCCACTTGCTGAGAGATTGTCCAAAGCTCGCCAGTCCTACAGCTAGCCCCTCTACACCAGTCCAAAAACCCGTGGTACTTGGAGGAGTGGGGAAGGACCAGAAATGCCAAGGAAGAGCTTTTGCCCTATGTAGACACCCCATTTTTTACCACCCTCAAGACTTGGGCGTTGCTGATGGTTTACTTGGTAGAGAAAGGTGTGCAGGGCAAAGGTCCAGTTTCTTCGGCAAGGAGAGAGGCAAATCTCAACTTCACACCCCATTTTGGACCAAAGTTATTTTGGATGGTTTTTAGACCTTAAAACCCTCTCTTTCAAAACATTTTTGAAATAAAGTTTCTACAATGTTCCGAGGCTCACATTTTGTCAAATGATGCGCTTTTCGATAAACCGAGCAAGGACAAAGTGGAAATGAATGAAAGAGAGATGAAATCTTTGAAAAATCTTTCAAAACACCTTGTTTAGGGGTTCATAGTTGAAGAAAACAGGAGAAGAGAGAAGAAACCTAGCTGAGGAAGAAGTTGGGTATGAATCGCTAAGAGAGAGTCGAGCAGTCCTTGCCAAATCGGGTTTATCTGTTTGTGTACTTGGAGTTAAGCTATGAGGCCACCATCGTTGGAAAGAAGACTTCCGGAGCTTCATTTTTCACCCAAGAATCTCCTCAGGCCGAGTCCGGATGGGGGAGATATGATTGGTTGAAGTTGGGCATCATCCCGGTTGGACCGAAACTGAGCAACCTTCACCAAAACAAGCATAACTTTTTGCATAGTTGGAATTTTTATGCAAGGCTGGTGCCATTGGAAATCTTACTTCTGGGGCTTCAATTTGGATACAAGAATGACCTGAAAAGGAGTTCATATGAAGGAGTTATGCCCGTTTGAAGTTAGACCTGCAGAGTAGATTTTTCCTGCTAGCCGACCAGAACAGATGGCCGACCGACCAAACAGATGGCCGACCGACCAATTAAAGTAGCCGGCCGACCAATTGTGCTAGCCGACGACCTTCCGGTGTATTCTACAGATTGAATGGATGCCAGCTGTGCCAGTTGGAGGGTACAGACTGGATCCTCCATACACGTGTATGGAGGATCTTTGCTCTTGGTTTGAAGCTTCTAAGAGAAGCTTTAGTCTCTTGGCTCTATAAAGGAAGGCTCCCCTCTCCTTTGCCATGGTTCTGAATTTTCAAAGGCTCATACACACACACTCCTCCATATCTCTCTATTCCAAGCTCCAAAAAACCCTTGTTCTTGGTCCCATTGCACTACACCTCATAGCCTATCACCTCCACCACCCATTCCAGCACCTTGAAGCTGATTTTCAGAGGCTGAGAGCTCACCATCTTGGTCCAGAAGCTGCTGCATTGTTGTGCTACAAGGGTAAGTCACTATCTCCCTCTTTGTAGCCTTATCTTGCTTCGTTCTTTAGCCTTATTTGAAAGCATTTTTGGGCTTCAACATAAACTGTAAAGTGTCTTATTTTGAGCTCCTCTTGAAGTTTGATTAATGACACTTTTCTATTTGAGGTCATCTACCTCCTTGTATTTTCCATCCCTCTTTTAGGGCTAATTTTGCATCCTAGCTTAGCCTTACTTGAAAGCATTTTCGAGATTTTCCATGAACTAAAAAAAGTCTTATTTTGAGCCCCTCTTGAAGTTTGATTAAGGGCATTTTTCTGTTTGGGGTCATCTTCCCCTTTGCATGCTTCATTTCCTCATGATTAGGGCTATGCATTAGAGCATTTGCATTGGCCTTGGTTTGGCTTCTTAGCCACTGAAATCCAGTGGATTTTCAGTGGCTTAGGTGTGTTCTTGAGCCTTAAAATCAGAGGGGGATGACCCCCTCTCTCCTTGTTTTGTTTGGTGGCCTTTTGGGCCTTCCAAAGGACCCCCTATTTGCAAGCTTCCAAGCTCTGTTTCTATCATTTTTCAGTAGGTTTTAGGACCCCCATAACTCATTTTCAGAGTTGGTTTTGCTATGCTAAGTATCCTTAATGCATGTGTAGAGTAACCCCTCTTGTAGCTTATCAAAGGAGCTCATCGTTCTTGCATGTGTAGACCTCATTTCAGTGGGTATTTGGGTATATTTTGATATGTTTTGTTCACTGTTTTTGGCTGGTTTGGTGAGATTTCATATGCTTCATATAGGTGTGGTATAAACCATGCTTACTAGCCAATCTTGCATATTGTTTTAGCCCTACATGTTAGCACTTTTTGGTCATGCTTTAAACTAGTATTGTGCATATTTTGGGACTGCCTTAGCTCTGTCTTTGCGCTTCATGGTCAAATAATGCTTGCTTTGCATAGTTATAGTTCAACACATGTGCCTAATTTTGAGTTTCGGGGGCTATTTCATGCATTGGGTGGCATATTTGCATGTTTCAGGACCATTGAGTATCATACTTCAGTGCTGGAACATATGCCATTGTATGCCATAATTCATCCTTTCAACGCCTTTGTGGAGTTGTGTTTTGTGCCTTAGACTCGGGGCCATTGCATTGTGCATGTTTGCATGCATCTTGGTTGCCTCATTTTCATCACATGGCCACTAATTTTGGCGTGCTTGTGAGCTATCCATGTTAGTTTAAGTCCACCATCGCATGTTGTTGCATGTCATGTTTACTTATATGTTTAGGTTGCATGCCTAGTATACATTGTTCATTTGCATGTTCACGTTGCATCCGTAGCCTCCATGCCTAGGTTGCATTTCATTGAGCATGCATCCCTTGCCTCTTGATCAATCATGATAGGGGTTGGGGCCCTTTGATGTGTTTTGTGCTTGCATTTCATTTGATATCGAAGTTACACACTTGGCTCTTGGGCCATCATGCATTGAAATGCGTGATTGATGGCCCGAGGGTCGAGGGCCACACTCCCTTGAGTCCATTACATGATTTGGAGAGTGGCCATGCACACATTGCTTTGAAAATTCCATGCCATGCACTGTCTGTCCTCTGCTGCTATCAAAGACAGATTTCTGCAGGAAGCAATGGCCGGCCGGCCACATACAGTGCCGACCGACCATCAATGTCCAGCCAGTGGTCCAACATTTGGCCGATAGTCCTGTTCCAATGGCCGGTAACCTCTTTTTCTGGCCAGTGGCATTCCGAAGAACTCAGGAGGAAGTTCAGAACAGATCTGGAGACTTTCAGAATTTTTAGAGGGGCAAGGCATTGTAAACAGAGGCAGTAGTGCTATGGCAGCGAGTTTCCGAGCGAGACGAGTCGAGCATGCATCATTCACGCATCCCGAGGCGGGGCTGCGGTCACCTTCCGTCTACATTTAATTTGTTAATTAATTAGGAATTTTGTAATATTTAATTAGCTAGAGTAGTTAATTATTTATTCGGACTGTATTATTTATTCGGACCCTCTAAGCGAGGGCAATTGTGTAATAAGTGTGTGTGAGTGTGTGTATGTCTTCCAACCCCATGTCTTTCTTCCTTTTTATTTACTAGCTTTCGATGGTTAGTTTAGGGCATATTTAAATTAGCATACCTTATATTATGTGTAGACGTCCCCGAACGTCCCCGGGAGGGTGAGTCCCCGTTCCATTCGTTTTGGGCTCACTACAGTTCGGACTCAAATTGTCACGGTTCTCAATCTGAACCAAAGAGTCCAAATCCGGCAAATCGTTTTGAGAAAACAGATTTTTGAAAGAAGTGCCAAACATGGACTGCTTTGCCAGATACAGAGTCGCCACCTAAATATTTTATTTTGAGACATTTAGGAAACCCTGACTCGTTACCTAAGGCCACGTGTCCGTCATCACCAAAGTTGCCTCGGCTCGGGAACTTGGGTACGATTGGGGAAAGTCACTTCGTGAGCACCCCCGCTCGCCCGATCAAAGATCAGCCTCTACTAACTATGATATCTAATTTTGAAAACATTATGCGTTCTTATTCCGGTTATTAGCCTAGATTTACTATGTGATGCGCACAGCATACAAGTATAGACTGAGTCGCCTGAATTGGAACAAAACATTTCCTGTTTATTTTTTAAAGTGGTTTGCTACTCGCAAGTAGGCTTAAAATGCGGATTGTGCCACCCTCGGGTGGGCTTAGAAAAGATGGTTTTGCCACTATCTAGTGGGCTTAAAACTCACAGTCGATGAATTGTTCCAATCCAAATAACCCAACCTTCACCCACAGGCATTCAGGCAGTTATATCACGTAAGCACATAGCTTCATGGTAAGCATGCTATCATGGCAGTCACTCACACGCATGCAAGGATGCTAAAGCATAAAACTTACCGAGTACTCCAAGTCAAAACAGAAGCTATGTTAGAAATCCATGCATGATCCTAACTATACAGAAATGCCTAATGCAACACATGCAAAATGCAACTAAGATAGGCTCGGCTATTCTAAACATGGCATATGAAATGCTACAGCTAACATGTATTCAACTCGGAATTGAAATACAATGCAGTGAGTATGATGCGCCGAGCACGGTGCATGCAAAACAGATGAATAAATGCAAACATGCTATCATACTGTATGCTAATTGAAATATGCCCTAATCTAACCATCATAAACTGGTAAATAAAAGGGAGAAAGACATGGGGTTGGAAGACATACATCACACGCACGCACACTTATTACAACATTGCAATCGCGCGGAGGGTCCGAATAAATAATACAGTCCCAAATAAATAGTACAGTCCGAATAAGTACAAAACCCTAATTAATTAACAAATTAATCTAGGAAAGCAGTAAATTTGCATGCAAGCCTGTGGACTGCCTCAACTCTGCTCCGGATGATGAATGATGCATGGTTGAGTTGTTTTGCGCGGAAATCCGTTGTGATGCCCCCACTAGCCTCTGTTTACAATTAAGCCCGGAATATTACACGAAGCTCCAAAAGACTGCCGGTTTCTGATTTGCTGCAACAGAGAGCAAGAAAGGGGCATGGCAATGTATTTTCACATATGTATGCTTGCCTCGATCCTCGTGCCATCAATCACGCATCTCGATGCATGATGGCCGAGGAATCGAATTGCATGATTCAATATGAAATGAATGCACATGTAAACACAACAAGGCCAAGACTCCATCATGGTTAATCCGGAGTGTCGGTGACCGGGAATTGAGACACGTTTCGTCACTCGGAGTACGAAACGTCCCTCGTTTCCCGTGTTCGGGCTAACTCCTATCCCAAACACAATGCAATATGCATGACATGCATGAATGCAATCCTAACATGCAACCTAGCATACGCAATGCTATGAAATGGCATACACAATGCTCGATGTAACATGGCATACACAGTGCTCTAACATACAACCTAGCATACGCAATGCTATGAAATGGAACGGCACAATGCACGATGGACTTACACCAATATGAGTGGACCTCAGCCACACTCACATCGGTAGCCATAAGGTGAAAATAAGACTATCGAAATGCGTGCACTCATGCACGCAAACCGAGGACCGAACCTAAGGCACCAAATGCCACTCTAACAAGGCATGGCAAGGCATGAAATATGGCATACGGACATGCAAATTCCAGTACTGAAACATGATGCGAAATGATCCCGAATCATGGATATATGGCACCCGATGCATGAGATGAGCCTTGAAACTCAAAACTAGGCACATGTATTGACTTATAGCTATACAAAGCATGCATTATTTGATCATGAAGCACAAAGACAGAGCCAAGGCAGTCCCAAAACATAAACATTTCTAGTTCAAAGCATGACCAAAAGATGCTAGCATGATGGGCTAAAATAGCATGCAACTTTGACTAGCAAACATGGTTTACATGGCATGTATGTGAAGCATGTGAGATCTCACCAAACCAGAAAAAATCAGTGAACAAAACATGTGAAAATATGCCCGAATAATCACTGAAATGCAGCCAACACATGCAAAAATGAGGGGCTTCTTTAAAGGGCCATACAAGGGGTTATTAAGTACCTATAAGATAGACACTTAGAAAGGCCAAACCAACTCTGGAAATGGGTTATGACAGTCCTAAAACCCACCAAATAGGCCCTGAAAATGGGTCTAGGAAACATGCAAAGAAAGGCCTCTTTGAAAGGCCTTGAATGAGATTCCTCTACACATGCAACATAGACATAAAATATGGCCAAAGGGGCCTTGGACAGAGCCAAGGCAGACCTAAAAACTCACAGAATGAGGCCTGAAACATGACTTCCATGCATGCAAAATAGAGCCCCTTTGGAAGGCCAATCATGCTAGTAAAGAGAATGAAAGGTGAGAGGGTCACCCCTCTATGATTTCAAAGCTCAAAACCTCATCAAAGTCACTGAAAATCTACTGGATTTCAGTGGCTAAGAGGCCAAAACAAGGCCAATGCAAATGCTCAAATGCATGGCTCAAAGCATGTAGAAATGAAGCATGCAAGGAAGGAGATGACTCCAAATAGAAAAGTGACCTCAAACAAACTTAAAGATGAGGTCAAAACAAGACTTTTTTTAGTTTATAACAAATCTCAAAAATATTCACAAGTAAGGCTAATATATTATGCAAAAATAGCCCTAAAAGAGAGATAGAGGATAAGAGGCAGCAGATGGCCTCAAACAGCAAAGATACCTTCAACAAAGTTGAAGAGGGGCTCAAAATAAGGTGCTTTACAGTTTGGCTTGAAGCCCAGAAATGCTCAAAAATAAGGCTAATGTATCATGCAAGATAAGCCCTAAAAGAGAGATAAAGCACAAAGCGAGAGTAGAAGACCTTAAACAAGAAAATGTCCTTGATCGAACATGAAGATGAGCTCAAAATAAGACTATTTACAGTTCAGGTCGAAGTCCAAAAATGCAAGCAAAAGGGGCTAAGATATAGAGCAAAATGATGCAAAAGTGGGGAAAATAGGGACTCACCCTTGAAGAGCCGACCTCCAGCAGCTTTTGGTCCAAGATTCTGAGCTTTCAACCTCTGCAAATGGCCTCCAAGTTGCTAGAATGGAGTGTGGAGGTGGTAGGCTATAAGGTGTAGGGTAAAATGGCCAAGAATCAAGGTGTTTGGAGGCTTGGAGTAGATAGATATAGGA
This sequence comes from Camellia granthamiana, assembly GCA_036172215.1. NCBI lineage: Eukaryota > Viridiplantae > Streptophyta > Magnoliopsida > Ericales > Theaceae > Camellia > Camellia granthamiana. The sequence goes on along the minus strand of CM069914.1, from coordinate 55,105,607 downwards.
GTGTATGTATCAATGCCCCAACTGGTTTTTCTAACCCTTAGAAATGAGGCTCAAGGGTTGGCTTTATAGAGGAGAGAAGCCAAGGGAAATGGGGGGAAAGACCAATTCAAATTTCCCCCCAAAAGGACAGACCCTCGGGCAGAGGGTCTGGTGCAAAATAGCTGGCACAACTAGAATGCACCAGGAGAGAGAAGAATGGCCGGCCAGGTGCAAAAGGGCCAGGTGGTCGGCCGACCACCTCCCCTGGTCGGCCGGCCAGGGGTCAAAGAGGTCAAGAAGGATTGCTGGCCGGCCACCCCAAAAAGGTGGCCTCCCAGATGAGTGCAACACAGCTGTATGGTCAAAACCCAGAAAATGTGAACCAGGAGAGAGAAAAACCAGCTTTTTAGAGGGGTTCAAAAGGGTCAAGAACAATTGCTGGCCGGCCTACCCATATTGGTGGCCTCCCAGGTGTGTATAACACAATGGTGTGGTTGAAATTCAGAAAAAGTGGCCCGGGAGTGGGAAAAACTAGCTTTTTAGTGAAGAAAACGGGCGACGAAGAGCGATGAAGAAATAAAACTGGATTTTTAGAAAAATTGCTGGCCTCCCACCTTCCTACGACCTTTCTAACAATGAAAATAAGGTCCCTGCCAAAAATGGACCAAGATGGATGCAAAACGAAGGCTCGGGGGCCGAAACACGCAGTTTGGGGCCCCCGAAAACAGGCTGTTAGGCACCGGAAGTGGCGTTCGACCACGGAGTTGGTCTCTCGGGCCACAGTGTCCCTCAAAAGGGAGGAAACAAGGTGTGTGCCAAAAACCGGAGCAAACGGAGGTAGTTAAGCGGTCCCCAACCGAGGCACATGGCTGTTGGCTACGAAAACCGAAAACCGAGCTCCAAATGGGAAAAATGGCCTACGACCATGAAACGTAGCCTACGGCCACTGAGAGATGATCTATGAGACCTCTCCCTCCCTTCAGGAAGAGAAAACAAAGAAAACAGGGCCTGGTTCGCAAACCGAGGCAAGACACAAAAGAGTCCGGAAGTCCGGAGGCAAGGCTCGCAGCCGTGACTCCGCAACCTTAGAACGAGCACAATATGCAACATCACCAAGCGCTTAATCGGTGACGTCTGAGTCTTAAGGTCGGTCAAAAATGGGTGTCTACATTATGCATGCGTGCATTCATACATTTGTCTTGCATGTACCGGGCTCGGCGCATCATGCTAACTGCATTGTATTTCAATTCCAAATTGAATACGTGTTATCTGTTGCATTTCACATGCCATGTTTAGGATAGCCGAGCCTGTCTAGATTGCATCTTTGCATGTGTTGCATTAGCCATTTTAAACATGAATTAGGATCATGCATATGATTACTAACTAGTTTTTGTTTTGGCTTGGAGTACTAGGTAAGCTTTTATGCTTTAGCATGCCACATGTGTGTGAATGTTGCCATGATAACATAAATACCATGAGGCTAGCTGCTTATGTGATATAACTGCCTGAATGCCTATTGGTGGAGGTTGAATTACCTAAATTGGAATAATGCATTAAAGCTGTGAGTTTTAAGCCCACTAGATAGTGGCAAAACCATTTTTTCTAAAGCCCACTTGAGGGTGGCAAAACCTACATTTTAGCCTACTTGTGAGTAGTAAACCATTTTCAAAACAAACATGCAATGTTTTGTTCCAATTTAGGCGATTTGGTCTATACTTGTTTGTTGTGCGCATAACATAGTAATTCTAGGCTAATAACCAGAATAAGAACACATAATGCTTTCAAAACAAGATATCACGGTTAGTAGAGGCCGATCTTTGATCGGGCGAGAGGGGGTGCTCATAGCTGACCTTCCCCAATCGTACCTAAGTTCCAGAGCCGAGGCAACTTTGGTGATGACGAACACGTGGCCTTTGGCACCGAGTCAGGGTTTACTAAATTTCCCAAAATAAAATATTTAGGTGGCGACTTTGTATTTGGTGAAGCAGTCCATGTTTGGCACTTCTTTTCTAAAAAATCTGTTTCTTTTCTCAAAACGATTTGCCGGATTTGGACTCTTTGGTTCAAATTAAGAATCGTGACAATTTGAGTCCGAACTGTAGTAGACCCACAAATGAACAGAACGGGGGTCCTCCTCCCGGGACGTTCAGGGACGTCTACACCCTGGTGCTTGGAAACCCAGAAGTTACTGAGAATGTTGTGTCAGATACACTTTCTGTTTGTGGTCACTTAGCCCATATTCTCTTTGACTCTGGTTCAACTCATTTTTTTGTTACATCACATTTTGCTACCAAGTTGGCATTAACACCCGAACCCTTAGGATATGTATTGCATGTGTCTTTTCCTTCTGGTAATTCCGCCCTTAGTACTGATGTATACAAATCTTGTATTGTATCCTTAAAATGTGAAACCTTATACGTAGACTTGATTCCCCTTTGCATTAGTACCTTTGATGTGATCTTAGGAATGGATTGGTTAGCTGCCAACCATGCCTCTATCGATTATGAAGCCAAAAAGGTCTTCATCTGGTCACCAAACCAACTTGAGCTTGTCTTCGAAGGAATTGGAGCTTCTTCGCCTCCATGTGTTATATCCTTCATGACAACCCAACAGCTACTAAGAAAGGGTTGTTGTAGTTGTATATGTTATGTGATCGATACTCAACAAGAGACCTCCATACTTGATGCAATCCCTATGGTTCGAGAATTTCTGGATGTATTTTCTGAAGACCTGCCTGGTACCCCAGTTGACCGAGAAATCGAATTCACCATTGAAACCTAACCTGGTACACAACCAATCTCAAAGACCCCTTACTGCATGTCCATGACAGAATTGAAGGAACTAAAAACCCAACTCTAAGAACTACTGGACAAAGGCTTCATCCGACCAAGTACCTCACCATGGGGAGCGCCAGTACTATTCGTAAAGAAAAAAGATGGTACAATGAGGCTATGCATCGATTACCGAGAGCTGAACAAAGTCACCATCAAGAATCGATACCCTCTAACATGAATTGACGACTTGTTTGATCAATTACAAGGCGCCCAAGTATTCTAAAAAATTGACTTGCATTCTGGTTACAAACTAAAAGTCAAAACAGAAAGCATCAAAAAGACTGCCTTTAGAACTCGTTACGGGCATTACGAGTTTCTCGTCATACCATTTGGCGTCACAAATGCTCCAGCGGCCTTCATGGATCTCATGAATCGAGTGTTCAAGCCCTATCTTGACGAGTTCGTCATTATCTTCATTGATGACATTCTTATATACTCCAAATCGCCAGAAGATCATGAGCACCATTTGCGAAGAGTTCTACAGACATTACGTGATCACAAACTTTATGCCAAGTTGAAGAAATGCGAATTCTGGATCACTAGTGTACACTTCCTCGGTCACGTCATTAACAAAAATGGCCTCTCAGTCGACCCCCAAAAGGTTACAGCAATCGTGGATTAGCCACGACCTACTAACGTATCCGAGATTTGAAGCTTTTTGGGTCTAGCCGGCTATTACCGACGCTTTGTGCAAGATTTCTCGAAGATAGCTTCACCCTTGACCCAATTAACTCAGAAGAACACACCCTTTGAATGGACGGACAAGCAGGAACGTTGCTTCCAAGAATTGAAGAACAAACTCGTAACGGCTTCTATACTAGCACTCTCCGTGGAAACAGAAGGGTTCGTAATTTATAGCGATGCTTCATACAATGGTTTGGATTGTGTTCTTATGCAAAATGGGAAGGTCATTGCTTATGCCTCCCGTCAACTAAAGACTCAGGAAAGGAACTACCCAACTCATGATCTAGAATTGGCTGAGGTGATCTTCGCCCTCAAGATCTGGCGTCATTATCTCTACGGTGCAACCTGTGAGATTTACACTGATTATAAGAGTCTCAAATATCTGTTTACACAGAATGAATTGAATATGAGGCAACGACGATGGCTATAATTTATGAAGGACTACGATATAAAAATCCATCATCACCCCGGCAAAGCTAAGGTATTAACAGACGCATTGAGTCGAAAAACAACCAAAAGTTTGGCATGTACCCTCGTTCCCCACAAGATCAATGGGCTACTTGCTAACATAGTTGTGGAACCTGAGTTGATTGAAGAAATTAAAGCCTGCCAATGTGAAAATAAACTTTTAAAGAAAAAGTACGAGGAGCAAGGAGGCATGCCTCATCCTGACTTCACAATAAGCAATGGAATGCTAAAATTTTGGAATTGAATTTACGTACCCGACCTTCCAGAACTCAAGAAAAAGATATTGGTAGAAGTCCATAGCTCGAGGTTTGCGATCCACCCTGGCAATACGAAGATATATCACGATCTGAAGGAACGCTTCTGGTGGACAAGAATGAAGAAAGACATAGCAAGCCATGTCTCCAAATGCCTGCGTTGTCAACAAGTTAAAGCAGAGCATCAGAGACCTGCAGGAATGTTGCAACCACTCCCTATTCCCTAATGGAAATGGGAGCACATTACTATGGACTTCGTGGTCGGGCTACCGCAATCAATCTCGAAGAATGATGCAATATGGGTTATCGTAGATCGATTAACGAAGTCGGCGCATTTTCTACCGATCAGAATCATGTACTCCCTTACTAAGTTCGCCACTCTATACATTAAGGAAATCATTCGTTTGCATAGCACTCCAGTTTCAATCATATCCGATAGAGACCCCGCTTCGTGTCTCATTTCTGGAACAAATTGCAAGAAGCTTTGGGAACCACTCTGAAGTTTAGCACAGCTTATCACCCACAAACTAATGGGCAATCTGAAAGGACGATCCAGACCTTAGAAGATATGTTACGCTTGTGTGTGCTAGACCTCAAGGGTAATTGGGATGATCATCTACCTTTGGTGGAGTTCGCCTATAATAATAGCTACCATGCAAGCATTGGAATGGCACCATACGAGACGCTGTATGAAAGAAGATGTCGATCACCTCTGTGTTGGATGGAAGTCGGAGACAGAAAATTATTAGGCCCCGAGATCGTGCAAATAATGACCGATAAAATTCAACTCGTCCAGCAGCAAATCCGCACTGCCTAGAGCCGCCAGAAAAGCTATGCATATACACGGAGATGGGACTTAGAATTTCAAATAAGAGATCATATGTTTCTAAAGATCTCACCAACAAGAGGGGTTATTCGATTTGGAAAGCGAAGAAAGTTAAACCCACGTTACATCGACCCATTCGAGATACTCAAAAGGATTGGTCCTGTGGCATATTGCCTTGCGCTTCCACCCGAATTATCCAATGTCCACAATGTGTTTCACGTTTCGATACTTCGGCGATATCTTCGGGATCCAGAGCATGTTGTCGATTATGAGAACTTGGAAGTTCAAGAAGACTTCTCTTATGAGGAACAACCAGTACAAATTCTTGATCGCCGTAATTAGGTCCTTCGAAATAAGACTATACCTCTTGTAAAAGTCTTATGGAGAAACCATCGTGTCGAAGAAGCAACGTGGGAAACTGAAAGCTAAATGCAAGCCAAATACCCACACCTCTTCGAAAACCAAGGTACGTCAAGTTTGGGGACAAACTTCTTTTAAGGAGATGAGAAATGTGACACCTGAATGTTTTTTAATTTAATATTGCAATAAATAGAACTCAAAAAATAAATAAATCAATCAATAAATAATAATAATAATAATAATAAAACAAATAAATGCATAGTTTAGGAAATTGGGAATTAATCGATTAAATTATTAAAGAAATAAATTGTGAGACACCACATGTTAAATGTTTTAGTAAGTGGTAAGTGATATTTTATAGTTAGGTGGCAAGGTTTTTAAACGTGAAACTAATATATATTCATAGGTAATTTTAGGAATTATAATTTTTAGAATTAAAAAAAAAAGAAAAAAAAAAGAGAAAATATTACATTTCGATGTGGGCCAAGGGCCAAGTTAGCCCTTGGTGAATTCATAAAGATGAAAAAAAAAAAAGGTGAGACAGATGGCAATAGGGGGAAAGCAAATCAAAGGCCAATGACAGGTGACGTCGAGGGAAATCATCTGCGTGTAAGCCTTCTTGCATGGGCCTCACACATTGTGTGAGTATAAATTGTGAAGTGAAGTAGAATCAGAGAGCACAAAGACGAAGTGAGTGTAAGGAGAGCATAGCAAGTGAGGCTTTCGAGCACGGGAAATAGGGATAAATTTATATCAAATGTGAGTTTTATGATACCTTGAGTTATTATAATATGTTTTTTACATGTCTTGAGTTACCATAATATATTTTACGAATGTTTTGAGTTACCACAATTCATTTTATATAATTTATATTTTATGGTTAGATTAATGTTTCAATTACGTTGATTATTTTATGAACTCTATTTGCTTAAATTAAAACCCACGGATATGTTTGTTTAAATTTTAGTATATATTTGACAATGATCTTGTAAACAATTATTTTCTGTAAATACCACCACGGGAGTCTCATGCCTTGGGAGACTTAAATAACCATTGGCCCCTGTTTGACCACTTTGTGGTCCCCTGTTTATCATGGATCCATTGACCCCTGTTCTGATTGTCACTCTAGTGACCTCTGTTCTGTTCTGTTCTATACCGTGGTTATAGTTATTTATTTCAGTTTCTGCCACTTAATTAATTTGTGTATTTAACTCAAATTATGTTAATGTTTTAGCTCAAATAATTATCCATGACTATTTTGTGCTCTTATACTCATCGTATAATATTTTTCACTCTGCTATGTGCTTATAGCTATTATCCTTTCAGGTGACGAGATTTAGCGGGATCAAGATGGGGAATGAATTGCTGTGTTGTTTTTTTTTATTTCCTTTTTTTTTTATCGGACTCTTGTAATATAATAAAGCTCAAATAACTATGTTTTGTTTCCTTTTAATAAACACTTGGTACCCAATTAGTTTATTTTAATTTATTTAATTTATCTGTTTGCGCTACGACTATAAAATTATTTGTATTATTTTATTTTTATCTTGTTGCGACGCCAAGCCTTTGGGTACCGAGTTTGGGTTGTGACAATATCCCAACCCAAATGCATGTGGGTTGTGGATTACCTTAGTTGTCTCTGTGGTGCCTTGTCGACTACTTCTTCCCAATTCATATCCTGGGATGTATCTTAGCTTGTTCATCATATAGACTAATTGAGCACTCAGATGTGTACCCTCTTCTTTTTCCATGATTGTCTGCACTAGCCGTGTTTCTACCAAGGTAAAACTTGAGAGAAAAACATCTTCACTCCCATGTTGTGCTTCCAGTACTGGCATTGTGACTTCTGGAGGAGGGTGGATCGTAGAATTGCCAAAAACTGTGGCAATCCCTCCATTGTGCGAATACTTCATCAACTGGTGTACAGTTGAAGACAGTGTTCTCATCTTATGCAACCAAGGCCTACCCACCAATAGGTTGAAAGTTGCTGGGACATCCATGACATGGAATTCTGCCTCGTGCTCAAAGGGACCAACTAATATCTAGACCTTGAAAGTCCCCATAACATTTCTGCTGGTGTTGTCATATGCTCGAATAACTTGGCTTGTTGGCGTGAAGTCAGCCGACTTTAACCCGATCGCATAAGCAGTCCTTGCTGGGCACACATTAATGGTTGAACTGGTATCAACCAAAACTACTAGAATCCAATTCTTTGTATACTCCATGGCCACATACAAAGGCTTGTTGTGGTCAACCATACAAAGGCTTCCCTCAGGTGGTAACTCTTTGTCTGTAAATGATAACATAGGGGTTATGTCTCTATGTATGATGAAAGATACTAATTGATTCGCGTTGTCTCAATGGATAGCTTGGCCTTGTTTAAGGCTGACAACATTGCTTGTCGGTGTTCTCGAGAAGCCATGAGAAAACCCCAAATGGAAATGTTTGCCTGGATCTTTTTCAGTTGCTTTAGAACTAGGTCTTCTTCTACCTCTTTCTCTTTTTCTTTCTCATTCTCTTTTTCTACCTCTTTATCTTTGCCAAAGGGCTCTCCTTGGTCTAGATGTGGAGGCTTAAAGTAGCACCCACTCCTGGTCAAATAGTCAATTTCATTTGTATACCAAGTCTCATCCGGCACATTGTTTACCCATTCATCATCAGTGTGGATGAACTGTAGGTTATTATCATCCCGCCATTCACCTTCGTTAACCGAAAGGCAATTATCTAGCGCTGCTTGAATCATTCCCACAGTATGCTTTGAATGACTTTCTGGTTCTTCTTCTTTTCCTCTGGAACTCTTTCCTTTACCACATTCAACAGGTTTTTTGAAATCAAGTCGCAATTCATCCCCTTTTCTTTCAGTTTTCTCATCAAAAGCTTCGTCACCGCTTGACCAATCGTGATTGTAATTCTTCGATTCCCACCATCCCATCTGCACATTCCCAAGGTCTAATTCTTCAAAGAAATGGAGATTAGCCAAGTCCTCCTCTAGGTCGGCCAAATCATCCAACCCCTGTTCAAGTACATCCTCTCTGACAACATTGATAGAAAATGAGTCAGGCAAATCAACCTCAAGCTTTAGTTGACCACTAGGAACAATATACTGGCTAGGATCATACTTTTTCTCTGATAGTTTGCCAACCTCAAGAATAGGTACTACCACCATAGGGATTTTGGGTTTTGGCTAGGTTGGAGGTGCATCCATTATGCACAACTCAGTGCCTTCAGGAATATGTACCTCAGGTTTTGGTAAATGGGTAGGTTTGATATAGATACTGGAGTTAAAGGTGGATGAAAGTGTATGGATGAGGTTAAGATGAGGAGGTGGTGGAACTCTGTCATGGGGCGGCAATAGGTTGGTAGTGATGTTGGGTTTTGGTGGTTGTGGGGGAGCTATGACTTTATTGTCTATGAGATCTTGGATCTCATGACGAAGACGAAAGCAACGGTCTGTGTCATGTCCTAGTTGTTGGTGGAAAGCACTATGTTTGGTAGGGTCATGTTTCGCTAGGAGAGGTTCGGAAAGAGGTCGGGGGTCCAAAGGCTTCAAATACCCTCTTTCTGTCAAGATTTTCATTGCTTTGGAGAGTGGCATATGGAGAGGGATGAATGTTCTGATTGGGGCTCGGGTTGTGTTCGTTGTTTGTGGACCAACATGAGCAAAGAGGTCAGCTGTTTTAGTGGTGGTGGCAACCAAGTTGATTTCAGAGGGCTTCACTAGAAATGGCAACGGAGCGGGGCGGGGCCGAGGATCGCACTCCCCGTCCCTAATCCCCGATGATAGAAATATCCCCGTCCCCGACCGCGATCCCCGACGGGAAACTTGTCACTGCCCCCCGCCCCCCACACCGCCCGGCCCCCCAACGGGGATCGGGTTTCCCCGACCCTGACAAGTCCCCGGCCAAAAAAAAAAAAAAATCAGCTTCAAATCAGATTTAATAACAGATTTAATACTCATGAAGAACAACAATAACAGATTTAAGAATAGATTTAACATTAACAACAACAACAACAGATTTAACATCAACAACAACACACCCTAGCTTATGTATTCGACAAATTCAACATTCAAAAGTTATGTATTCGACAGATTCAACGGTATCTCTTACACCAGATTCGTCTCGTTTCTCACTCCTCAACTCGGATCTTGGCACGGGTAACCAGAACTTCCAGATCTGAAAAACAAAATAAAAAAAAAACAGAGAGACAGAGAGAGAGTAACTAGAGAGGAGATACCGTGAGAGAGATGAGGAAGATATACCGTAAGAGAGAGAGGAGTTGCCGCCAGTAAGAGAGAGGAGAGGAGCTGCCGCCGTGACGTCATGAGGGAGGAGTGACGCCGGTGAGAAAGAAGAGGAGAGGAGACGTCGACACCGTGAGCACCGCAGCATAGAGAGAGAGAGAGAGAGGAGAAGAGAGTCTGAGAGAAGAGAGGTGAGTGTGAGTGGAGAAGAGAGGGAGAGAGTTTGAGAGAAGAGAGGCGAGTGGAGAAGAAAGGGGCCTTAAAAGTCTCAAAAGTAACGTAAATATATATATATATCCTAAACATATATACATATTTGGGGATTATATGGGGAGTGCTCGGGACGAGGCCGGGTTGGGACCGGGGCTGGGGGAATCACTCCCCGTCCCCAGCCCGAAAATCATCGAGGAATTAATTTTTCATACCATCCCCAGCCCTATGGGGATAATTTTCGGGGAAAACCCATTTTAATCGGGATCGGGGGATCGGGTCCTCGTCGGGCTGGGTTTAAATTGCCATCCCTAGGCTTCACAACTGTGTTACCACTAGTGGTAGCATTGGAACTACGACCAAAAGGCTTCCGAACAGGTTCTTTATCATCCACAATGATTCCCTGTTTGATGGCATCCTCTATCTGGACCCCTATCTCATTTAAGTAATTAAAAGTGAATAGCGGGAGGACTATCATTTTTTGTAACATCTTTCCATGCAGATTTCTGACTATCATACGGATTTGGTCTTTTTCAAGTGGTCTGTTGGTCATCATTGCTGCTTTTGCCCTCCATCTGGTGATAAAGGCCACGAAACTTTCATTGGGCTCTTGACGGGTGGCCTCTAATTCCTGAGTAATCACTTTAATAAGCATACTGGGTGATAAAGGCCCCGGCCAACTCTTCCCAACTTTGTTTTACCTAGTCCTCTAACTTGGCATACCAGATGGCGGCCACTCCTGACAAAGTTCATCCGAATGAAGAGAGCTTTTGCGGATGAGTCAAACCCATAGGCTTTAAGACATCAGAGAACAAAAGAATGTGCACCATTGGGTCGCCGAGCCATTAAACCTATCAATGTGTGGCATTTTGAACCATTTTGGCAACTTCACAACTGTCTCAGTGTACTCGTCTTCGATGTCCAGGATTGAATTAACTCCTTGTGCTTTTTTGAAAAGTTTTTCCAACTTGGCCAGCTTCAGCATAGTTGAGTCAGACTCAGGTGCTTTAGAGGGAAGGAGCCCTCCCACTGTTTGTGAAAGAGGAAATAATCCTCCTGAAGTTTGTGCAGGAACCCTCAGATCTTCTGGTGAGTTAAGTTCGGGAAACTCGTCAGCTGGTGGAGGTGGAGGTGGAGGTGGAGATGGAGGTGGAGGTGGAACTGGATGAGTCATCGGAGTTGGTTCAATAATGGACACCCCAGATGAGCGTTGCAGTTCAGTAAGAGTATTGCCTTGAGCAACAAGAGTAGTGCCTTGGGCAGTAACCGTAGTGGCAACGGTATCCATGTGTAACAAGTCCGCGAGGGACCTCGCTACAGTTCGGACTCGATTTGTGCCACGGTTCTAAATCTTGAACCAAAGAGTCCAAATCCGGCAAATCGTTTTGAAAACAGATTTTTTTGAAAGAAGTGCCAAACATGGACTGCTTTGCCAGATACAGAGTCGCCACCTAAATGTTTTTTTTTATGGGAAATTTAGGAAACCCTGACTCGGTGCCAAAGGCCACGTGTCCGTCATCACCAAAGTTGCCTCGGCTCGGGAACTTGGGTACGATTGGGGAAGGTCACTTCGTGAGCACCCCCGCTCGCCCGGTCAAAAACCGGCCTCTACTAACCATGATATCTGTTTTTGAAAACATTGTGTGTTCTTATTCCGGTTATTAGCCTAGGTTACTATGTGATGCGCACAGCATACAAGTATAGACCGAGTCGCCTGAATTGGAACAAAACATTTCATGTTTGTTTTTGAAAGATGGTTTGCTACCCGCAGGTAGGCTTAAAATGCAGATTTTGCCACCCTCAGGTGGGCTTAGAAAACATGGTGTTGCCACTATCTAGTGGGCTTAAAACAAACAATCAATGCATTATTCCAATTCAGATAACCCAACCTTCACCCACAGGCATTCAAGCAGTTATATCACGTAAGCACGTAGCCTCATGGTAAGCATGCTATTCATGGCAACACTCACACGTATGCAAGGATGCTAAAGCATAAAACTCACCGAGTACTCCAAGCCAAAACAGAAACCGATTAGAAATCCATGCATGATCCTAGATACACAGAATTGCCTAATGCAACACATGCAAAGATGCAACTATAGCAGGCTCGGCTATTCTAAACATGGCATATGAGGTGCAACAGCTATCAAGTATTCAACTTAGAATTGAAGTACAAATGCAGTTTGTATGATGCGCCGAGCCCGGTGCGTGCAAAACAGATGAATGATGCAAACATGCTATCATACTGTATGCTAATTGAAATATGCCCTATATCTAACCATCATAAGCGGATAAATAAAAGGGAGAAAGACGTGGGGTTGGAAGACATACATTACACTCACCCACACTTATTACAGTTATGCCCTCGCGCAGAGGGTCCAAATAAATATACAGTCCGAATAAAAGAATATTACAGTCCAAAATAATACAGATTCCTAATTAATTAACATATTAACTAAGAAAACTGTAAAACTGGCATGCAAGCCAGGGGTTGCCTTGATTCTGATGAATGTTGCATGTTTGGGCTGCTTTGCGCGGAAATCCACTGGGATGCCCCAATTAGCCTCTGTTTGCAATGTTTCTCGAAATGCGTGCCAGACTCCGAAAAGTTACTGATTCTTCATTTTGCTGCAACGGAGAGCAGGAAAGGGGCATAGCAATGTATTTCACAAATATATGCATGCCTCGATCCTCGTGCCACCAATCACGCATCTCAATGCATGATGGCCGAGGAGTCGGATTGCACAACTCAATATGGAGTGAATGCAGATGAATGCTACAACAAAAACCTAACTCCATCATGGGTAATCCGGAGTGTCGGTGACTTGGGAATTGAGACTCGTTCCGTCACTCGGGGTGCGAAACGTGCCTCGTTTCCCGTGCAATATGCATGATATGCATGAAATGCAACTAAGATATGATCCTAACATACGCAATGTTATGGAATAGCATGCCTCGAAATGTGTGGACACGGGCACGCAAACCGAGGCAATGGCCCTAAGGCATGAAAAGGCAATACGCGATGCAAATTGGACTTACACTAACATGAGAGAGCCTCAGCCACTCTCACATAAGAGGCCGTCGGATGAAAATGGAACGCCTCGAAATGCGTACATACGGGCACGCAAAACGAGGCAATGACATAAAGGCATTTAATGGCCTGAAATATGATATACAATGAGACTAAAATGAGATGTCTCGAAATGCGTACCCACGAGTACGCAAACCGAGAAAATGGCATAGGCAATGCAATGAGACTAAAATGGCATATATAATGCAATGAGACTAAAATGACATACAGAATGCAAACTGGACTTATACTAACATGAATGGACCTCAGCCACACTCACATAAGAGGCCGATGGATGAAAATGAGAAGCGCCTCGAAATGCGTGCACACGGGCACGCAAACCGAGACAAAGGCATACAGGCATGAAATGACATACGAGATGAAATGAGGGCTTACACCAACCTGAGAGGGCCTCAGCCACGCTCTCATAGGATGCCGTAAGATGAAAAATGAGATGTCTCGAAGTGACCGAGAAATGGCCCGAAGGCATGGAATGACATGCAAAATGAGACATGGCATATGGAATATGGAATATGCAAATTTCAGCGGCCAAAATGATGCAAAACAGCTCCCGAATCATAGCAAAATTACACCCGATGCCCGAAATAAGTCCCGAAATGCAATGGAATGGCCTACAGCTATGTCAAACATGCACAATATGGACATGAAGTGTAAAGACAGATGCTAGGCAGTCCCCAAAATAGCATTTTTCCAGTACAAATCATGGCCAAACAACAATCATAGATGGGGCAAAAACAGCATGCAAAAATGGGGGAAAAGAGGGGAACAATGAAGCAAGTGATATATACAATGCTCAAACTGAAAAATACAGTTCTACAACATTGAAGAGGGACCAAAAATATGAACACTTACAGCTTATGAAAACCCCCAAAACAGTATGTAGATATGCTCAACATAGCATGCAAAATATGAGCCAAAAGAGGGCTATGAAGAGAGGTATACCAAGAATTCTCCAAACAGCCTAAGACCCTTAATGAAATATGCCAAGAAGATCAAAATATGACTCTTTCCAGACCTAATGATGGCCAAAAACAGAACCTAGATAGGCTTAACAAAGCATGCAAAAATGGGGGTCAAAGAGGGATATAAAGACAAGCACAACATGGAGACCCCCAACAAGGCTGATCCCTTATACAATGTTGTAGAGGGATCCAAAATAAGCCTACTCACAGTTCATGACATGCTCCAAAACAGATCACATGTAGGCCAAACAAATCATGCAAATTTACGGTAAATATGAGAGATTATGAAGCAAGTGCATGATAGAAAGACCAAACAGGGTTGAGCTCTTCTTCAATGTTGAAGAGGGGCTCAAAATAGGCCCACTCACAGTTTACATTATGCTCGAAAACAAATCACTCATAGGCCAAATATTCAATGCAAAATAATGGCATATAAGAGGATATTGAGACAAGTGCAAGATGGAAGGCTCAAACAGGGTTGAGCCCTTGAACAAACATGAAGAATAGCTCAAAATAGACCTAGTTTCAGTTAAGGTCGGAGCTCAAAACAATGAGCAAATAGGCTTAAGAAATGAGGCAAGAAAGTGCTACAAAAGAGGGAAATGGACACTTACCCTTGTAGACAAGTCTTGGCTGCCTTTTGCTTGAAGAATGGATGCCTCTTAGCTGCTGGAAAGCTCTCCTAGCTGCTGGAATGGAGTTGTGGTATTAGAGCTTGGAGATGATGAAGAAATGGCACCAAAACTTGAAGAAAATGGAGTTGTATCTATGTGTATGCTCCAACCAAAGCTTGTATTGTCTTCTCTTGAGTTGGGAGGACACCAATATGGACAAGAGAGGGAGAGAGGACCCAAGGCAAAAGTGGAGGGAAATGAGCCCTTATTTCCCTCCACAAGGGTCCCCCGGATAGAGATATTTTTGGGAGAAAACCAAGGCACAGCTGGAATGCACACATCCCAAGGAAGCAGGCTGGCTAGGCATTTTTGTTGCAGGTGGCCGGCCAGCCACCCCCTGTGGCCGGCCAGCTAGGGGTCAAAAGGGTCAAATAGATTTAGTGGCCGAGCACCACATATTGGTGTCCTCCCAGGTCTCCTCTTCACAACTATGTGGTTCAAAATTGGCAACTCTAAAACATGAGAGAGAATATGCTACTTTTAGGAGGGGTTCAAAAATGAAAAGTTGAATTACTGGCCGAGCACTACTTTTTAGGGTCCTCCCATGTGTGTACAACACAAATATGTGGTTTTGGCTCGAAGAAAATGGCCCTAGGGTGTTCAACATTAGCCCGGAAGTGAGAAAAACGGGCGCTGGGGGGCGCCGGAGGAGCATAACTGGTTGTTTGAGACAATTACTGTCCTCCCACCCTCCAGTGACCTTCCTTATGGTAAAACAGAGGTACCTGCGAAAAATGAACGAAAACCAATGCAAAACGAATGCTCGGGGGCCAAAACACACAGTTCGGGATCTCGAAAACCGGCTGTTAAGCACCGAAAGTGGTGTTTGGCTACGAAGTGGGTATCTGAGACCCCAGTGTCCCTTGAAAGGGAGTAAATGAGATGCATGCCAAAAACCGGAGGAATCGGAGATGGTCGGGTGGTCCCGAACCGGGGCACACGGCCTGACGGCTCCGAAAACCGGGATCCGGGCTCCGAAACGGGCAAAATGGCCTACGACCACGAAATGTAGCCCACGGCCACTGAGAGATAGTCTACGGGACCTCTCCCTCCTCTCAGGAAAGAAAACAGAGAAAACCGAGTCCGATTCAAACCGAGGCAAGGCATAGAAGAGAGTTCGGAAGTCCGGAGGTAGGGCGCACGGCCGCGACTCTGAGACTTCTGAACGAGCACAATATGCAACATCACCGAGCGCTCAATCGGTGACGTCTGAGTCTTAAGGTCGGTCAAAAATGGGGGTGTCTACACCATGCTCCGTTGAAGGGCCAATAGTATGTCCGCTATATTTTCTGGAATTTGAGCCATCATTGATTCTGGTGAGTTGAGTGGTGATGATCTAGCAGGTGAAGAAGGGGGTATTATGGACAGTTGATGAAACTTTTGCTTTTCTTCGTGTAGCCGATGGCAAAAAAACTAACACTAACTGACTTTGAGCCAAATCTATTCTTTTGCAAAGTCTACCAACGCGAGTCCACAGAACTTGGGGGATATCAGACATTTCGGAAGCTATAGTGCTCGACTACCTTGCTGAAACAAAAAGGGAACCCCAATCAGAATTTCATTAGCATCCCAGCTCAACTAATTATTGCTAACTTATGTTGAAAAACTGAACTCAACCCCACAAACTGAAATGACTGAACCACTCATTTGAATCTGAGAATTCCCATACATTGCACATAACACATAGCAGGAATGAGAACAAACACCTCTATGGGGGCTAGGGTTACCCTGTTCTAACTTTGAAATGATCTAGGGTTTCACTATTCAAACAAGCGGCATCATACATCCTAGAAATAAGAGAGCACTCCCTCATAATTTTGGAAGGTACTATAGCTCATTATATGCACAAGGTTATCTCTACTCTAAGGGTTAAATTCAAGGGTGACGTTACCAAAGAGTCCTTTGGGTCATAACCAATGAAGATTTTAGAAAATTAGAAGAGTCAAAATAGCCTCTCTTCAAAGTTTGAGAACCTTCAAATCTCAAAAGATTATAACACAAGGCCTCCAAAGTAACGTAGAGATATATGTAGTGTCACAAAAAGTGTGCCTATGCTCCCACCAGTATCTGGGCAACATAGGAACTTTAAGTGCACCAATGCATGCAACATAAAAGTCATATCATGGAATTCGAGTCAAGGTTTTATAAAATCCCTGGCAGAGTCGCTAGAAACTGTAACATGCCCGGGGAGTACCCGCTCGTATTAAACAATTCGGACCCTCGATCACTTTGATCTAGTCTCACAAGTGCAATATGAAATATAAACGAGAGTCCACATTTGACAAATTTTAGAAAATCCATTTTATTGCAAACAAAATGTTTTGCCAGAAATGAAATGCGTCATTAGATTTTAGAGTCGCTACCTAATATTTTGAGAAATTAGGAAACCCATGACTCGTGCCAAGGCCACTGTTCGTCATAACCAAAATTGTCTCGGTTCGGAACCTTAAGTATAAGAGGGGAAGGTCATTAATTGAGCACCCCCACTCACCCAATCAAAAGATCGGCCTTTACTAAACCATAATATGAATTTTATTTACTTTATATGTTCATATTCCGATTATTTAATAAATTCTAAAAAAATTATTATGTGAAGCATACAAGTATAGACTATATCACCTACTTTGGAACAACTTGATTTCGTGTAGTTTTGAATATGAACAACCCAAATAAATTGAATTTACAAACATAAAAATCAACATTGTTCCAAATTAAGTGACACAACCTTCATCCACTGGCATTCATAGAGTTATATCACATAAGCAAATAGCCTCATGGTAGAATGCTAAACATAGTAAGAAAAACACACACAAACAGGATGCTAAAGTATAAAAACTTACATGTTTGACGTCCCGCGAATAAGTTACAAAATAAAGTTAGTAAAACATACATGATCTTATATACAAAATCCTAATGCAATTTACTCATGAGATGCAACTAAAGATTCGGCTTCTGAGATATGACAAGTGAATCATCTCAAGAACATGAGGTAGCGCACATAATCACATAGGAATTGATTAAATCCACAAATGCAAACTTAGCCGAATCAAGATGTATGAAATATAGATGCAAAGTATGGATATAACGACAAATAAAATAAAATAAAATAAACATGATGCATATTTACAAATAAGGAAAACAAGTAAAAGAACGAGATAGAAAGAAGTGGGGCGGGAAATTATTATTACACTTTGAATAAATTATTACAAACCAAATTAGAGGGAGGAGGAGAATATTACAACAAAATAAAAACCTTACAATACACTCAAAATAAAATAAACAAAAGAAAAAAAAAATTCATGTGCCTTGGAAACCACTGGAAGTTGGTTAACATCGGAAGACAACGCTGTCTTGTCCAAAAAAAAGCTAATCGGTCGGCCTATTTATGCCTAGCAAAACCTATCTTATTGCGAAACCAAGAAAATGAACAAATAAGAAATATGTAGGTAACTCAACTAACCACTATCAATTAGATTAAAAACAAGAAAATAAATACAAAATTTTAAAAAATACAAACTTACAACAAAACTAACATGAACTTAAAATAAAAAAACAAATATGAGGTAGAACATGCAATATTACAACATAATTATTATGAAACTAAAATAAAAAAAACAAATAAAAGATAGAATATGCAAGATTATAACAAAACTAACATGAACCTAAAACAAAAAAAACAAATATGAGGTAGAACATGCCAGATTATAATATGAAACCAATACAAGAAAAATATAAGTTAGGAAATGTAAGATTACAACATAATTACTATGAAACTAAAACAAAAAAATAAATATAAGATAGAACATGTAAGATTACAACAAAATTAACATGAACCTAAAATAATAATAAAAACAAATATGAGGTAGAACATGCAATATTACAACAAAATTAATAAGAAACTTAATACAAGAAAAATAAAAGTTATGAAATACAATATTACAACATAATTACTATAAAACTAAAATAAGAAAATAAATATAAGATAGAACATGTAAGATTACAACAAAACTAACATGAACCTAAAATAAAATAAAAAAAACAAATATGAGGTAGAACATGTAAGATTACAACAAAACTAATAAGAGACTTAATATAAGAAAAATATAAGTTAGGAAATGCAAGATTATTATATAATTACTATGAACAAAAAAGCAAATATAAGATAGAACATGCAAGATTACAACATGAACTTAAAACAATAAAGCAAATATAAGATAGAACATGCAAGATTACAACAAAACTAATATGAAATTAAAGTAAGTGAATAAATACAAATAAATAATTAATTAATTATGAACTAAACAAACCACTTAGATTATAACAACACACTATGAAATATAAAGTACGAAAATAAATATGAGATAAACAAACCACTTGGATTATAACAAAACACTATGAAATAAGAAGTAAGAAAATAATATGAGATAGAAAATATAAGAAAATGAAAGACTAGAAATTCACCTTCCAAAGAAAGATTGAACTTCTTGATTGCAAACTTCCTCTCGATCACCCTCAAGTTGCGGAGTATGTTGTTGAAATCTTAGCAAGAAAGTTCAAGTTTTAGCATTGGTGAAGTTTTGGAGGGTAACAAAATAAACTCTTTATTTGATCAAAGTTTAGACCTCTCTCTAAAAATATTTTCACTCAATTTGAATAAAATAAACTATTTCTTTGATCAAAGTTTAGACTTCTCTCTCATCAAAAATTTTCACCACCTCTCATAGTTCTAATGGTCTTCTATATATAGACCAAAAATCAAGACCCTTTCATGTTTTGAAGGGCCATTTTGAAGAGCCAAAACCTATTCATGTTTTGAAAAGTCAATTGTGAATAGTTAAAACCCATCAATTTGTTTGAAAGGCCAATTGTGAATAGTCAACATCCATTTAGTTTTTTTAAAGGTCAATTGTGAATAGTCAAAACCCATTTTATTTGTTTGAAAGACTAATTGTGAATAGTCAAAATCTATTTAGTTTTTTGAAAGACTAATTATGAATAGTCAAATTATTTGTTTGAAAGACTAATTGTTTCAAACTGCTAAATTTTCTAGACAAGAGAAGAAAAAAAAAAAGCAGAAAAAGATTTTTGAATAGGTCTCAATTAATTTGGCCAAAACAAATGTAAATTGGGGATTGAAGCTTAAATCTAATTTTTTTTGTTGAGAAATTCATAAAATAGCACATTATAATTTTCATCATTGGGTGTTCAGAAGAAAACGCCTAAGTCTTAGGGCTGATCAAAATGGGGTGTCTATAACCAAAGTGAGACATTTGGTCATCTATTTGGTAAAAAATTTGAGGTCTATAATATTTTTCTATTTACACTAAGACT
>CM069914.1:55014491-55085491 GCA_036172215.1 Camellia granthamiana | reverse complement strand
CGTATCTAACCCTTCATCTTTTGTTTTATCAAATTTAAATTTGATAAAAAAATGTACAAAATTGGTATTTCAACGTCAACATTAAATCAGTATTAAATTAAGAATAATCTTAAATTTTTCATTAAATTAAGGATATTGGAACTTTTCACCAAATTAATATAGATAGTCGTTAGCTTGATAGGTGGCTATTGGACAATACATGAGCACCAGACGACTAGCTAGATGGTTTGTCTAGTTGTCCCTCCGGTCGACCACCTCCTTGCAAAATTTGTTTCAGAATTTTGGAAAATTCACATTGGTCGGGGGAAATTCTATTTCCATGCATCTACTTGCCTCAGTGCACATCATTTTTTAGCACACACACTTATTAATTTGATTATTAATTATTCTTATCAATCCACACACTAAATGTTTCAATACACACCACCTCAACCGTTCTTCCACACACTTGTTGAAAATTGTAGACCCACTACTATGGTTCCATTCTAGAAAAAAAATACCACAATCCTCCATTGAAGACCTCCATTCCATTGAAGACCCCATTAAAGACCCTATCATAAATAAATAAAAATAATAATAATAATAATAATAATAATAATAATAATAAATTACTATGAACCAACGGGCTAAAGACCAAAAACAAAAAATAAACAAACAATAAATAAATTTAAAAAAAAAACAAAAAGCAAAAAAAAAAAAAAATCAAAGAGAAAATATTCTCATGATGACTGGGAAATATTTGGATAGGAAAATAAAACATTGAAAAAAATAAAATGAGACAATCTTCATCTCTTTCTTCCTTCAATTTGAAGCAATTTCATATTAAACACAAATAAAAACTAAACAGGTCACCAGAAGAACTTATTTTCATCCAAATTATCAGTTAAAATCCCACCATTGTCTTGTATTCATAAAATTTACATTCAACTGCACATGAATTTTTTCATCAACTCAGGATCCATCATCCCGTTGAACATTCTCGAAATCGAAACAGAAACCAATACAATTATATGAAATCAAAAAGTATTCCACTCACAATCGACCTTCAATGTTTGGATGACAAATTAGGGTTTAGATTTTGACAAATCAAGAGAGATCAAACGACAATGAGGAGAATTTTAGATGAGATCGGGGGTTTTTAGACAACTGGGAATGATGGAAAGAAATTAGGGTTTAGATTTTTTTAATGTGTTGAGATTTTTTTTATTTTTAAAAGATGTGCACAAAGAATATTTTGATATAATATTATGGGTGTGTTTTGATGTCTATTATAGTCATTTTATTTTAGGGTATAATTGTTGTTAAAATAATATTTTATTAAGTGTGTGTACTGAGATAAGTAAGTGTGCGGAAATAGAATTTCTCATTGGCTGTTCCACCAGCTGGACCTTCCCTGATCGTCCCTTCTAGTCAACCGGTGGTTTGATGAAATCTCAAATTATTTCATTGGAATACACAATATCAAATAAAATTTTACTCAAATTTTTATTCAAATTTGATTAAAAAAAATAGAAAAATAAATAAACGTTACTCTAAGAACATGGAGGGTGGGGACTACACGTTATTTATTTTTTTTTTTTTGGGTGCTATCGGGTGTTATCTTGGTGGGAATGAAAAGATTGGCTTAAACACTCTGTTAAATAATAAATACATAAAAGAATATTTGCATAAACACAAGACATTCCCATAAAGTAAAGCTCTTTTTAATATAATATATATGATAATGAAAAGGAAGTAGATGAGTTATCTGAGTAGGAATTCCTCAACTTTAAAAGTAGATTACCAAGTATAAAAAAATATATATTAATGCATGTCCAAACAAATATATATATATATTATATAAATTTTATTGACATAATTTTGTTATTCTTAAATTGTCCTGTAGCTTTAATTGAAAAGTGATTTATAAGTTGACTTTTTAACTTATTATAAAAATTAAAAAAAATATATAAAAATAAAAAAAGATAATGTAACTCAAATAAATTCAATAAGTTAATTTATAAACTTCTTTCAAGTAGGCCAATTTTTTTATTTAAAATTCTATAACTTCGTTTGATTTCTTTGTGTCTTAAATTGGACACACCTATATTGACCCTGTTTGGTAGGACTTATTTCTAACTTATTTCAGCTTTTAGCTTAATTTAAACTATTTTGATGTGTTTGATTCTGTTTAATAATACAGCTTATAATTTTTTGTAAGTCAAAAATCAATTTATTTTTTGAGTGGAGGAGGAGAAACTTAATTTATAAATTAGAAATCAACTTATATTCAAACGTATAAATTATAAGTTATTAAGTTATAAATTATAATCATTTTCCCACCACTCTACTAAATAGGCCATTATGCAGTGGCGATGAAATGTCAAGCTGTCCATTGCACATGGTTTCATATCTTTATTATAAATAAATAAATAAAAACATGTGTTAAGCATACTTATTTTGACCATGTCTTACAACCAAAAAAAAAGTGCTATTTACTTTTTGCTTCCAATATTCTCGTGTCAAAAATTATAAGGTTAATTATACTTTATTCTTTCTTTATATTTGATCACTTTTTTATTTGGACCTTTAAAATTTATTTTTTTTTTACTTTGATCCTTTATGAGGGTATTTTATCTAGATTTTTTTCAGTCAACTTATAACTTATAACTTTTGAAAAAATATTTTAGACTGTTTGGTTAAACTTATTTCAAATAACTTCTGATTCTAACAACTTATTTTAACTCAAAAAACTGATTTTGAGAAGCTATCTATCCCTTGTTTCTGATTATCAGTTTCTGTTGTGGACATGTTAATTTACAGTTATACTCTTAGATTTTTTAATTTTTTATTTGTTTAAAAATAGAAAAAGATCCAAATGAACTATAGATTACTATTATTTTTTTATGAGAAATGTAGACAAGTAGTGATTAACAAAAAATAAAAGTTAATTTAAAAAGTTATTTCACAACTTATTTAACAAACACTGCTCAGTAACTTAAATCAATAATTCAATAGCTACGCCAAACAGATTAATAGCTTCTGATTAAAGTCATAATTTATAATTTGTTTTAATAGTTACACCAAACGGGGCCCATGTCTCAACTTTTTTTTAGTTTACTCTTAAAGTTAGGGTTGGTTTGAGATGTTCTAAAAAAATACACTTTTTGACTTATTGACTTATATGGATTGAGTTTGGGTTGGGTTTGATGTGATGTGTTAGAGAGGTGATGTGATTTAAATAAGATGATGTGACTTAAATAGGATAGTGACTTTTTAACTTTTTGTATTATTTAGTAGGTGCCAAACTTGGCCTTAATTTCTGTTCAAAATTAGACAAAAAATACCATAATAACTGTCACATAACATAAAAATTATATTATTATACTGATATTTAAGTTTATGTCAGAGATGTGAGTTATATATAATAAAATATTTTTATATCATGTGACTGTTAATGTATTTTTTTTGTCTAATTTTTAATAGAAATTAGTTTTAAAAGCAAACTAAAAAAAAAAACTTGAAATATGAAGAGCCCAAGTGGGAAAAAATAAATTTTAAAGGCCAAAATAAAAAAGTGACCAAACATGAAGTAGGCAAAGTGTAATTTATCCAAAATTATATTCAATAATCATTTATTTTATTATTTAATGCGGCACATTACATCTTTAAAATAGAGTTAGGTTCCTTTTCTCTTGAGATTTTAGCGTGAGAGAATTTGAAGGGCTCGTAGAACCTATTATGAGTCTCATTTTGATAATCTGAACCGTTCATTTTGTAGAATTCTCAATATATATTATTCATGAAAAAATTTAGATCAATTTGATAATCGTAACCTTTTTATTTTATTGCATTTGTCTCTAAAAAAATGGATAGTCTATTTCAAAAATATATTTGTCGTTCATATTTTAGAGACAAATGTAACAAAATGAAAAAGTTATAATTATTAGATCAAACTAATTTTTTCATAGATAATATATATTAAGGGTCTTACAAAATGAATGGTTTAAATCATTAAAATAGGATTAGATAATATATATTAAGGGTCTTACAAAATAAATAGTTTAAATCATTAAAATGAGACTCATGGTAAGTCTTATGAATCTCTCAAATTTACTGATATTGAGTCGTGTTTTGAAAAGTTAGTAAAAAGTTGACTTTTTAATTTTTTTGGTGACTTTTTTGGCAAAAAGTTAAATTTTTTTGGATAAAAAAATAAACTTTTTAACTAAAAAAATTAAAAAGTCAAAAAACTTGTTTTTTTAGCCTCTTCTCAAAGTGCTCCTGAGATATCAATATGAAAAAATCTAACCCTTACCGTTTATATGGGATCCAATTGTTTCAAAGTACTTTGTTGTCAATATTGAAATACACACATCATCTTATGAATTTAATAGAAAGTACACAACACAAGTTATTACCTCTATAATTAAAAATCATTAACAACAGATTACTTTTGTTAGTAGCCTAAAAAATTGCATTATACATCACTATTTTATATTGAAAATAAATATGACACAATAAATAGACGTACGTCAGGGTCACTAGAGGTTTGCCCGGTCGTTAACTTCAGGGCCTTTAGGATTAGTCCTGGCTTCCCTTAAAATTAGCGGATTTGGGATACCTGAGTTATCAAAAAAAAAAAAAAAAATAGACGTACTTCTAAATCAGCTAGCGGAGGTTTTATTTGGCTTTGACTTTGGAGTTGTTTTAAACGATTTAAATAAGTATATTTTTTAAATTTTTATAGAAAGATATATAAAAAAAGTATACAAGTGATATGACTTAAAAAAAATAAAAAAGTAAAAACATATATTACGACAAGTCATGCCAAACAAACTCTTAAAGTCAGTTTATTAACCCAAAAAAAAAAAGTTTATTTTGTTAAAAAAATCATATCTCATATAAAAAATAAAAAATAAAAAATTCTAGTTTAGCCCTTCTAAAAGGTTAGGGAACACTATGGTACACTCTCCTCAAAATATGTGTATTATATGCACCTTGTAAATAAAAAATAAAATGATATAATTTCATATTTTTTAAGTTATAATTAAAATAAAAAATAAAAAATAAAGTCATAACTAAATGTAATATGAGGTATAACTAAAGAACTCATAAGTAATAACTAAAATAATGTCATAACTAAAAAAAATTAATCATAATTAAAGAAAAAAAATAATATAATTAAAGGTACATATGATATATAATTTTTAAAAGTGTGTATATCAAAATTTATCAAAAAAAATTATTTAAAAAGTCAATAAGTAAATAAATAAGTACCAAACAAATTTTCCTACTATTTGACGTGGCACCAATCACATCATAAAATGGATCCTCTATTAATTTTCAAACTTCGCCAGTGCACCGCTCTATTACATAGCATACCAATTAGCAAGGGAAAAAAATATAAATTAGAGGCACATATGATACATAATTTTTATAAATGTGTATTACATAACATATCAATTAGTAAGAAAAAAATATAAAATTTATTAAGGTTAATACTAACAAGTATTTCTGGGATATTTGATAATGTCCATAATAGTATTGTCTTGAGTTTAGTAATTTTTTAATTTTAATTTACTAATGTGTATTTAATGTTATATATTGAGTTTAGTAACTTTTATTTTAAACCAATTATTTAAATTAAATACATTTAATAGTTTTTTTTTATATTTATTTTTAACCTATTATTTAAAATTGAATAAGTTTCAAGACTCATTAAATGAAATAAAATATTATTGAGTACTTATTATCAAGTGTCCGAAAAACACTTGTTAGCATAACTCATTTATTAATTTGTATAATATTTTCTAAAAAAAAAAAAAAAACATAATCACAATTTTATTATTTGGGGTAATTACATTCCAATGGATGTTAGAAGAAAAAAAAAAATCATGAAAAAATTTACAATTTTAATTATTAATATTTTAAAAAAATTTCACTGATTTGTAATTATTACTTTTTTAAAACTCCGCTGATGTGATATTTTTCCTTATTTTTTTTAGAAAATTTGCATTTCAGTAGAAAAGTGGCAAAAAAATTATATTTTCATGATAGTGTAACTCTCCTATGTCCATGATACAAATTTATTCTTATGTTTAGTGCAACTCTTTATCAATTTTTTTTTTTTTTGGTAATATAATTAATATTTTGTGATTGTTTCATTTATTTAAAAAAAAAAAAATTTTTGGTCATAATTGTATTTCTATATTAGCTAAAACAGCATCAAAGATGCTGATTCTATTTTTGGGACAGGCAAACAGGTCCTCCTAGCTCACACAATGGAGGGCTAGGATTGCATTGCATGTTCTCTCTTATTTTTATTTTTATTTTTATTTTTGCAGTGAAAGAAAGGAGTGGGCCTATTTGAGAGTTCAAATCCTCTCCAACCCTCCCTCTGGTCAATGGCCAGGATTTGATCATGTCATTCCTAACAAAAGCTACGGCTCAAATAAGCTAACAAAAAAAAAAAAAAAATTGAATTGAATTCGGCACATCAAAACAGAGACAAGACAGAGGTTTTCATATGAAAGAGACAACAAGCAAAAACAGAGAGAGGGAGAGTTGTCTGACGACTATTGTCCAGTGACTACCGGTAATTTCAGCAGTAACAAATCGCAGTAATTTCAGCACAAAAAATGACAAAAAAAAAAAAGCAGTAAAACAGCACCAATAGAGCATTACTTTCAGAACAAAATAATAGCAAATCAGCAGCAAAATAGCACTAAAACAGCAGCAACAAACAACATATTAATTTCAGCACAAAAAATGACCAAAAAACAGCAACAAAACAGGGCTCTAGTTTGCAGTCGTTGAAGCTCTGGTTCGTGGCTGAAATCTTCAGAGTAAGGATGAATGTGCTGAGAAAGAACGAGACAGACAGAGAAAGAGAGGGAGAGACTCTATTTTGCTGTGCTGAATTCAATTCAAATTTTTTTTTTTGATTAACTAATTTGAGTTGTAGCTTTTGTTGAGGGTAACGTGGCTAAATTCTGACGGCTGACCGAAGGGAGGGTCGGAGAGGATCTGAACTTCGTATTTGGATTCACGTACACTCTCAAAAACTGGGTCTTATCTACGTGTCAATACATCATAGCCTGTCCGATCCTCTCTCTCAAACTTTACATTTTTTTCATCAATAATGGGGCGACAGTTCACTGGCACACCTATTAGATTTATTTGCGTCACCTGTTTTAAGGGGAAGGGTTATGGAGGAGCTGTTACACGTGTCAGTTAATGGATGCATAAAAATAAAAAAAAATAAAAAAAACAATTCTTTTACTTGTACAGAAATTAGTTACAGTATCCAACATAATTCTTTAACAATTTTGTGTTTGATTGTTTAATCAATTTATATATTTTTAAATTAAACCTATTTTGAAAAGTTAAAAAAAAAAAAAGTTAATTTTTTGAATTCTTTTACTTTTTAAATAATAATAATAATAATAATATGATTCAAATATGTTAATAAATTAAATTTTTTTAATTACCAAAATAGGCGTGAGTGTAGTTTTATACTAAAAAAATAAATAATAAAGAGAAACAATAATGGTAGGGGCCCAAATTTTGTGGCTCAAAAGTGGCTCAAATGGCCAAAACGACGTCGTTTTGACTATTTAAGTCACTTTTGAGCCACAAAATTAGGGCCCCAAACATATTTCAAAGAGAAATGCAATTTATTGTTATATTTATTTCACTCCCTCCAATCACGGATTCAAATCTTCTGTCCCAATTTAGCTGATCCAACTCCTTGTACTACCATTCTTACGTTGATAAGTCTCCATCAACTAAACTAAATTTAGATTATGATAATATAATAATAAAAATTAAAATTAAAATTAATAAAAATATCTAAGTGAAGGGTGCAGACCATACCCCCTTTTTTCTTCTTCTTTTTATTTTTTATTTTTTATTTTTTTAAAGCCATAATAATGAAGGGTGCAGAAATTTGTGTAACCCATACCATATTTGATGGAAACAGTAGGGAGAGGAGTAATTTATTTAAGTAAATTTTCTATTCCATTGGCTACCCATGTTGTGTGGTTACTATTCTACTGCAAGATACCACTCACAACATCTGCAGTGATTTAAATAAAATTAATTATGTGTAAAGAAGAAAAAAAAAAAAAAAAAAACAGGAGAAGAGAGGCATAGATTGAGAGACAAAAGCTATTAGTAGGGCATGGGGTTGCAGACAACATGTTTCTATCTTGTTGAGGAATTAATGGAGGAAAAATAATAATTCAGTGAAAATTTGAAAAAGAAATTTTGATTAGTGGTAAAATTTAAAAATCTTAATACTTCAAGTGTTAATTTTTTTTTTATGAATATGTAATTATTTTAAGAAGTTCCCACTCATTTGTAATTTTCTGTACTATTTATTATTTTTCATTTTTACTTTTTGTTATATGAATATTAATGTTTCCTACGCATACAATCAAGTGTTATTCTTTTTTTTTTAATCTTGGGAAAAAAAGAAAAAAAAACAAGATAGACATGAAAATTTTATTCACTGGATTTTTTTTTTTTAAATCTTAGAAATAACCAATTTCAAGAAGTTTTCTAAATTTTCAAAAAATACTTTTACACAAAAACAAAAACAATATGAAAGTGAAATAAAATATGAAAGCATTAAAAATGAAAACGATACTTCTCAAAAAAAGAGTGGAATTTGTCAATAAAAAT
This sequence comes from Camellia granthamiana, assembly GCA_036172215.1. Classification (NCBI taxonomy): domain Eukaryota; kingdom Viridiplantae; phylum Streptophyta; class Magnoliopsida; order Ericales; family Theaceae; genus Camellia; species Camellia granthamiana. The sequence goes on along the minus strand of CM069914.1, from coordinate 55,076,824 downwards.
TGATTCATACAACCATGAAAAACATAAATTGGGGAAGCTTGGTGATGAAATTTATGTGAAGCCTATAGAACTATTGTACATATAAATAGACATCTCCCAAGAACCATCCCTAAGTTTTTTGATTAAAAGTAATGTCATGAACTCATGAAAGTAACATATCAAAAGCTTTAAATCCAATTAAATGAAGTCAATATTTTGATCTATTTACCAAATAAAAATAATAGCATAATTAGACTTTAAAGCATTTAGATTCCATTGGGAAATTGGGATAGATGAATTTCCAATCGAAGGATTTAAGGTTACCCTTTATAAAAAGTATGAGAGCGTTGACTATTATAACTCTCAAATTCATTATTGAAATCCATGTTTCAATTTGAGTAATTTTTTTTTATTGATGTCCTACACCTCTCATTTTATACTTATAAATCCAAATGGAACCCTTATTTTTCGTCAAGTACCATCATAATTGTATTCCCTTTTCTCCTTCTAATCGTGTAAGCAAATTTTCATCTCCAATTAGTTAAAATAGTAAAGACTATTGTTTCAAACAAGATTTACTTCTCTATATTAATCATCAAGAGGGTGAATAAAGTATGAAAACATTTGTCTCACTCCCTATACCATTATTTGTTTCATACTATTTCAGTCATGGATTTAAGTATAATAATATGTGATGGAATATGAGACATATGACAAAATAGAAAGTAAGACAGAAGATTTATGCCCAATTAACAGTGTGGGATCATCTGTCACGCTTCTTGTATAATTCTCTCCTCCATACTCTTTGTCATTAATTTTGGTGATATCTAATATATAATAAATAGGAGACAAAGATTGAAATATATGATTTGTGCTCAATGAACAATATAAATGGAGCCATTGACACACTAAAAGCCTTGTATCATTGACTAAATGACTACCAATTTGTTGTCTTTTTTTTTTCTTTTTTCTTTTTTGGTCATAATTTGGTTATTACAATTATAATTGAATCAATTTTATCTTAACATTTTTCGTGTAGAGTCAACTTATCAAGTTGATAATGTTTCTTTAAGAATTGAATTGAAATTGAAGAATAAAATAATTAATTCACTCTTTTCAAAGCGATTTAAGAATAAATTATAGTAATTACGGCTATAATTTGTGTTTCATTGGTGATGCAAGTAGGTGCAACTAGGCTTTAGGAGGGATCTAAGAACATGGCATATGAAGTGTAGCTTTGGCTTTGTGCTAATGTACTATGTATGTGATACCCTAGTAGATGCATATTGAAAAGGCATCAAGTATTGAAGCACCTCAACTCCCCAAAAAAAAAATTTGTCAAACTTGTGGGGGCACTTGGGCTGTGGATATTTGCATAGTGCTCCCAAATTGAGTGAGAGAGAGAGGGGCATAGTAGTGTTTTGGATTAATTATGCTAGCAGCCTCTGTAGTTTAGAATATATTATTTTAATTTTTGACTTTTAAATTGTGATATATTTAATTTTAAATTTTAAATTTTGTTTCAAACAAAAATAATCAAAGATGTTTCCTTTACAAACGGTCCATTTTAAAGGCAAAGTCATCATATAATTTATTTTGTATTGGCTAACTTGTATGTTGTTTGAAATGTAATGAACTTTTTTTAATGAATAATATTAGACTTTCTTGGTTAAAAAATTCTATTTGTTTAGTTTTCAAAATCTATTTTCAAATTTTTTTTCTAAGAAATTAAAAATTAAATTGGTAAAATAAAAATAAAAATATAATAATATCGTTTTATATAATTCTATCTTTTGGGAGGGTAGAAATAATTTTTTAAAATAATATTTTTTTTATATTTATTTTTGTTAAATTAGTTTCTATTTTTTTTAAAGTCAAACATGTCAATAACTTTAATTTCATTATTAAACCAATTCATTAAATAAAAAAATTCAAATTAAAAAATTTCATATATTAAACATATTAATTACACATTAAAAGCCTAATAAATATCTATTAGATAATAACTATTTAAAAATATCTGTTAACAACAAATATAATTATCTATTAAATCATCCAAAAATATCAACAAAACTAACCACTCAATATATGATCATCATCCAAGCCCACACTAAAAAATAATTTAGTAAAAAAATAAAAATATAAAAGATTTATCATTTTTATATAATTTTATCTTTAGTGTGTATAAATAATTAAAACAAAAAATTTTTGATATTTATTTTAGTCAAACTAATTTATATTTTATTAAATTAACAAATTTGCCCTTAAAATAGAATGGCAATATGTTCAATTATCTTTATTTAAAATAAAATTCAAAATTCAAAATTAAATATATTACAATTAAAAACTGTGCGATCAAAATAACACAAGTTTCAAATTCCAGGACCGTCGTCAGTGTTATTGGGTCTAGTGTTTTACTACAAAAGCCCCCATAACAACACAGAACAGAGAAGCCCCATAACAACACAGAACAGAGACATACAGAGAGAGAGAGAGAGAGATGGAGAGAGAAAAGGAAATGAAGCAATCAAAATTCAAGAGGGTATGTGTGTTCTGCGGGAGTAGCCCAGGAAAGAAGAGCAGCTACAAAGATGCTGCTATTGAGCTTGGGAGGGAATTGGTATATATTACTCTACTGCTCTCTGTTTCTAGCTCTGTTTCTAGCAATTTAACAACTTTGCTTCTCAAGAAGTGGTTTTCTGTCATGAAACATTCTATTTATTGAATCAAAAGATGTTCCAAAAGCTCTATTGTTGATCACTACCATGAATTGATTCATCAATTCATGTCCTTGTCTAAATTTTCTGAGATGTCCCATTTGAAAATTCCAGACTGAGGGTTTTCCTCTCTCTCTCTCTGACATTTTACTTAGCCCATCTTATTTATGTACATATTGGATGTATGAGATGTACTTAAGTTGTACTCTTCTTTCAATGAATGTTAACAACCCCAGTTCATCTTTCTTCTCTATCAAATCAAATTGTGTTTGATTAAGGGATTTGAGAAAGAATTTGAAAAAGAAAATGGAAAATATAAGTAAAATATGAATAAAATATATCTATATTTCACTTAGTTTTACACATTTTTTCTTTTTTCTTTTCCAAATCCCTCCTCAAATCTCTTAACTACCCACAACATTAATGACATGTACTTTGATGATTCTCTCTCTCTTTAATTGTACTTTGAATTCAAAAATGGTAAACTGGGTAATTGGATGATTTTTTCATTGATTTGTTGAAGGTTTCAAGGAACATAGATCTAGTTTATGGAGGAGGGAGTATTGGATTGATGGGTTTGATTTCCCAAGCTGTTTACAATGGGGGTCGCCATGTTCTCGGGTAAGTTTATTTTCCATTCTTTCTCCAACTTTTTCATCAATATATGATTAAAAAATAAAATATCAAGGGTTGACAACAAATTTTTAATTGAGTTTGGAAATATTTTTTGGTCTTACTAGCCTGATATTGCTATATAAACAGGATTTTTATACAATTTATTTATTTATAGAATGATACAATGTTTTGTATTCTATTTTAAGGCATAAAAATATCTATCATTGTGGCTCAAAGTTGTAAAAATATTACTGTTTTATGAATTTTTTATGTAAAAAATTTGTTTGTAACTAACTAATTTGTTGTCATGTTGTTGTCTCCAGAGTAATTCCCAAGACCCTTATGCCTAGAGAGGTATGTTTGCTACTACCCTAATCTTGTTATTTAAAAATTAAAAAAAAAAAACAAAAATTTGACATAAAATATAAATATAAAAAATCAACCCATGGAAGTAGTCCAACAGTTTAAAGTTGTAACTAGAACCAAACGTAAATTCAAAAAAATTGTGTTTCAGTAAACCTAATTTATTGAGAAGAAGTGATAAAAATTTCATCAAGAATTTTAAAGTATGGTTAAGATTGAATTGGTACGTTTTTTAATTTGAATTACATATTTATATTTTTTATTAAATATTTCAAGTACGGAATATTACTATTTGTGTTCAGCTCTGACGAACAATATTTTTAATTGTCTGTTAAATAATTATAATTTATGAATGATTGCACGTATTTAAGATTAATCAATAAAAATAATTCAAAATGCCCCTATGTTGGAAGATTCCATGTCAAAAATTTGAGAGAGGAAGAGAGAGAAAAATAAGAGAGAGAGAGCATTATCTACAATTTTTTCCTTTAGCTCTTGAGTGGGGTGTTTTCATCTTGTGGTAGCAACTATTACTTGTTATCATGGATATGGATTTCACACTTGTCTCTTCAGGGACTTTTGTAAAGGTACCATGTGGAAGTTTCTAAGTGGTTAAATTTTTTTTCTTTTTCTTTTTTCACTTGGGTTTTCAATATCTTTTCACTTCCTTGATATTTTTCTTGGTCTCGAAGTTCTTTTTATTTATTTATTTATTTATTTTTGATATGCATTTTCTTTATTTCTACTTTTATTTCCTGCTAAAAAATTATCTATTAAATTGATTCTGACACATGAAATTTTGATCAATACATCAAAAAAATTTAGACATCATAAAAAGTTTGAAACCTGACATACACATCAAAAGACTAAAGTCTTAGGAACATATGACATCAAGTGATATTTAATCTTTTATCTTTTCCCAAATATTAGAATATTCCGACTCATGTTCTATACTAAATACTAGGCCCACCGAAACTATAATAGACCGCACGCTTCCATAACATCATCTTTAGTAACTTGTGTGACATGAAGCCCTACATTTCATTTGATATCGGAATCGTCTAATCCATGTCAACCTCACGTACCACAAGTTGGATCTTATTCTAAAAATAATGTTATATAACAACAGATTTCTAATTATCATTGAACATTGTTAGTAGGGTCTGCACTAATAATTATGAGCGAGACTCGTAACTTTGTGTGTAATGATATTATAAAAAATAAAAAAAGAAACATTTTCCTACCTCCAATTAGCACTCATTATTGCCTCTTTGCACAAACACTCTTGAATAGTTTCTTCAGAAATTTGGGCAGCCTAAGAATTCTCTCTCTCTCTCTCTCTCTCTCTCATATGTGAATTTTTGTATGGGGCATTGGACAAACATGGTGATCTACTGAATTGCAGCTAACTGGGGAAACAGTTGGGGAAGTGAAGGCAGTAGCAGACATGCACCAAAGGAAGGCAGAGATGGCTAGAAATTCAGATGCCTTTATTGCATTGCCTGGTTTGTCTTCCTCAAACTCTTAGGCATTGTTTGGTTCACTGCAATACAAGTTGAAATAAAATGATCATTTCATTGAAGATACACTCATTTTCATATTTAGTTCAGTAAAAAGAAAAGAAAAAGTACATTTCAAATGCAATTATCATTCACTAATTTAGGTGAATGGTCATTCCATTCCTGACCAAATGCATTCCAACGAACCAAACAAGTGTTAAATAGAATGGGTATTTCTCTACCTTCTAATGAAAAATAAATAAATAAATAAAATCTAATAAATTGGTGAGTGGTAATTCTATTTACATTTTTTTCTCCAAATTTTTCCCAAAATAAATATAGAAATGAGTATTCGGGCCCATTGTATTTCAAGTGAACCATACACTAAATTTTCTTACCCCTGGAATTTGGTAGTGGTCCCATATTTTGGTCGTTTATTGTATTTTGGATGTTTATTGTACCAAACATTCACCAAAATAAGAAAAATGAAAAAACAGTACCTCTGCCAACTACTGTCCATTGTTTGCCCCATCAATTGCAAAAATGACAGCAGACTATTGTCTATGTTCATTGGCACGGAATTGTCTGTTTTGATTTTTTACATCCTCATTTCAAACCATCTCCCCACCATATAATGTTTATGTTCTCGTTTTAAAAAAAATTACTTATTTGATACGATGTATTAAGGAAAGGTTTGAGACAGGTGATAGACAAAATTAAGACAGACAATTTCACTCTATCCTTAACACAACATGTTTTCCCTCTTAAAACTTAGACCTAGTCTAGGTTTGGTCCCCAATGATGTTGGTTTATAAGGATTTTTTTTTTTTTTTTTTTCTTTTAACTAGTCGATTGGAGATAATTGGTTAATATTGGGAGATACAATATACTGAACAAAGTCCAACAATTTCATCGGACACAATATGTCACATACTTGAGAATAACTCGAACTCATGATCTAAACAATCAACGTACCTAAATTGACAACCGAATGCCATTGACCTACACGAATACTAGTAATAGCAGATGTTGATTGAATAAATTGTGTTCTTGGATAAAGGTGGTTATGGAACTCTTGAAGAGCTTCTTGAAGTGATAGCATGGGCTCAACTTGGCATCCATGACAAACCGGTAATTGTTCATGTTCCTTTTGTTTCGTATTTTTTAAAAAATGAAAACAGAAACAAAAACAAGACTCGTCTTCTGAAGAAGAAAGTTTAGAAAGGTTGTCGAACCATCTCAAAAACAAGCTCCACTTTGGTGAATATATGTGTGTAGGTTGGATTGTTGAATGTAGATGGGTACTACAACTCTCTCTTGTCATTCATTGACAAAGCAGTAGAGGAAGGTTTCATTAGCCCAAGCTCGCGCCACATCATCATATCAGCCCCTAACGCGAGGGAGTTAGTGAAGAAATTGGAGGTAAAAACACTCAATAGGAAGACAATTAATGTAGATAACTGTTTCTTGTCACAAAAGTCTCATGCACTGAAACAGCACTTTTAATGAATGATTTTTATTGGTTTTTGTTTTCAGGAGTACATTCCCGGGCATGAAAGAGTTGCTTCAAAGCTGAATTGGGAGACAGAACAATTAGGTTACACCCCAAAATCAGATATCTCAAGGTGAGTAGGTCTGGGAAGAGATCAAGTTGTTGCCATGGAGGGACTCATTTTAGGAGACTTAAATTTTCCCCGTGTAGGGAATTCTTTTTCATTTTTGTTTTTGTTTTTGTTTTTGTTTTTGTTTTTGCTTTCTTGTTTTGTCAACTGCAAAATTTGTCCTCAATATATGAAGTTTTTTTTTTTTTTTTTGGGGGGGGGGGGGGAGGAGTAATTGTTCTTCTGATGGTTAATTTGATTGACTAGAAATAAAAGGAAGACAATATGAAATCTTATGAGTTATAATCAATGGTTTTTGGCAAGATTCTAACCCCTGATTGTTATCTATTTCTTGTCAACCAAAGCAAGCTGTTAAGTTTAAGCTACTAGAAATAGACCGACTCCAAAAATATATTTAAAAAAAATATGCAAGTTTTAATCCTCGTATTGATCTTCTAATAGCCTCACTAAAAATATGAAGTTAATGAATAACATATTAAAAAAAATCCAAAAGAACACTTCATTACCACAACAATTACAATTAGCCCAATGGTTGGGGATTGGCAACTGAGTAGAACAGCAAAATCTGCCCTCAAACAACGATACTACATATTGAAAAGGGACAGTTGTAATCTAACAATGTATTGTTACAAGCTCAACAAAAGAAAAAAAATAATCAATCTTTGTTATTGGTAAGAATTGATCTTTAATCTCTTGTGTTGGATTGTAAACGAATAATCAACTCAACAAATTATTTGATTAGATTAACTTTGGCATCAAATCACATATTGTTTTTATATACCATTCTCTTGACCTCACTTTAATTTATGGATATGTATTGGCCAAGTGCACTCTCATCCAATTATGATTTCATTTTTTTTTTTTTTTAGCACATTATCGCCTCATTTGGGAAGGGGTTATTTTTTTACTTTTTAGCTATTTGGTTATTTTAGGCCTCGTTTAGAAATAAGCTATTTTAGTAACTTTTTTACTTTTTCGCTGAAATATAAGATAAACAAACTAGTATATTTTGGATGAATTTTTGATTTTTTACGAAAAGATGTATAAAAAGTAGAGAGAAAAGAGAATCTTTGGCTTTGTTTGGAATGATTTTCAAACGAGTTTTCTACTCCCACATTTGAATATGATGTTTGGATAGAGTTGTGGAATTAATTTTTCACAACTCTACAAAAAAAACTCTGTTTGAGAGCGCGATTTTCAATTTTTTTTTTCCGAAATTTGGCCTAACGGTCGTCCGGAACAGTGCAAAATTTTTTTTTTGCAATTGATATGTTAATTTTTATATATTTGAAAAAATTATTTTCCGAATTTTTAAAAAAATTTTATGTGCTTTAATAGAATTTTGAGTTGTATGTTTGGTTATGAGTTGTAAGTTTTTGTATCAAATATCAAATGTCACATCAAAAATTCCCCACTCAATTCAAAATTCTTTTCAAAACTCTTTAACCAAACAAATTTTTCACACTCAAATCATAATTCTAAAACTCACAAACTCAAAATACAACTTATACTTTCGAATCATAGTTACAAAACTCTACCAAATGCAACCTTTGACTTTTTGGTATAGATTGCTGATTTTTTAATTTTTTTTGATAACTTTTTAACTTTTTGGCTAAAATCACAACTTTTTGGCATTTTGTGTTTGGGAAGTTAGGTTTATTTTTTGTTTGATTGTTGTATTGAAAAACACATTTGAAATGATGTTTAAAGCTAAAATAATAAATTTGTCCCTAACCTAATACATTCACGTTTTTTCAAAATTGGTCTAAAGAGGCAAAATTGTCATTTACTACTTGTGGTTAGGGGTGTGCACGGTGCGGGTCGGTGCGGTTTGAGAGAAAAATAGAAACCATATGGCGGGTGGCGGATTGATAAAAGTGTCACTAGAATTTGTCATTTTTCTTATAAAAAACCGGCGGTTTGGTTGACAAATAATGGCGGATTTGCCTTGGCGGTTTGGGCGGATTGGCGGTTTATAAAAAATATAATTCAAATTGCAAAACTTAAATCAAAGAGTAAAAAAAAGACGAGAGATACCGTGATGTTAAGCATCTTGCGAAGCTTTCTTCTGATGCAGCAAGTGTAGCAACAATATGATAATATCAACGACTATGCCATCAGTTCATTACAAGCATCTGTGGAAGCTACAATGATCAAATACAATACATAAAATTAATATCATTTAGGGTTTACAATATATTGAAAATGTTTACTGTTGACAAGTATTTAGATTAAAAAGTGAGCTGATACAAGTTTGCAACATGGCCCGAAAAAAAAAAGATTGAAAAGCGAATTGGAATCCAACTTTATTTTGGATTACTGACGTGTTGAATTCCCCTCGAACAGTAATGTAATACTATATTCTAAGGTATAGAACAACAAGCAAACTTAAATAAAAAAGAATTTTTAGAATATTATAAAACATGATTTAATAGTGGTGTGGGTCGGTGCGGTTTGGAAGAAAAATAAAAACCGGCGGATTGATAAAAGTGTCACTAAAATTTGCCATTTTTCTTACCAAAAACCGGCGGTTCGATTGGCAAATAATAACGAATTTGCCTTGGCGGTGCGGCTCGGTGCGGTTTCGGCGGTTTCGACGGTATTATGCACACCCCTACTTGTGGTGGTAGGTTATCAACGTGACAGTGGCTTAGGCTATTTTTCTTTTTTTTTATTTTTTTATTTTTAATATTGGTCAATGCTTAGGCTAGTCTTTGAAACAATTTGACTTTTTTGGGATTTAAGGCTAATTTAACCCCAAACTTTGGTTCCCAAACTGTGCCTATTTATTATTTTTTATGGTTTGTTGGGATTGTTTCAAAGATTGAGCAAGATCTAAGACCAGTTGTCATGTTCTTTCATTTAAGCTCTCCCCCACTTATCACTCCTTGTCTTAGAATTCAATGATCACCCACATTAATAATAATACGGAGAGATTGGGTGTGTAACATACACTTGGTTATTTGGTTTGATTTTTTTATTTTTTGTAAAAAAAATTCATATTTTAATCATTTTTTTAAAAATATTTTTAGATATACATAATTTAGATGCATCTAAAAATTAAAAAAAAATTAAAAAAAATTGATTAAAATGTTTTAAAAAATAATTAAAAACAAATAAAAATTCGAACAAAAATATGTGTATATTTTTGTTTAGGTTTTTGTTTGTTTTTAGTGAATTTTTTTTCATTTTTTTTATTTTTTTAAACTTTTTAGATATATCTAATCTTGGTGTATTTAAAAAGTAAAAAGAAAAATCTAAAATATGAAAAAATATTGAGAAAATTATTTATAAGTCCTATTATAGAGACTTATTCTACATATAGTCCTAAATAAGAACTTATGTTCCCATAAGTCTTGGGGGAAGTTGGTTGACACATTTACCCTCGAAATTAGTTGTTAATATAATAAATAATGGCAAAACCATATATAGAAAATTGAATGTTACCACATATCATAACTATGTTGATGTGAACTGAAATTCAAAATACACGTGATATTTGGAGATTTCTGCTTTGATTAGGCAATATTTTAGGAAACAAAATAAATTAGATATGTTTTGTGTCTTTATTCTAATGTGAACTGTTGGTTCATTTGAGAACATTTCGCACTACAAGAAAAAACACTTTTGGCGACCACCTATTTTGAGTTGGTCACAAATAGTCCACTTTTTGCAACTAAATTTTTTTTGGTCGCTGATGGGTATGTTTTCGTGACCCACAATTTTTTGGTGGCTAATAGCTAATTTTTTGCGACCAAATACAAATTTGGTCGCAGAAAGTCGTCTTTTGGCGACCAAAAAATAAGTTGGTCGCGAATGACTTAACTATTGGCGACCAACTACAAATTTGGTCACGGAAGATCACCTTTTGGCGACCAAAAAATAAGTTGGTCGCGAATAACTTAACTATTGGTGACCAACTACAAATTTGGTCGCGGAAGATCACCTTTTGGCGACCAAAAGATAAATTGGTCGCGGAAAGTTATGTTGGGATAAATTAAAAAAAAAAAACGAGTACTACTGTAAGTGTAATTTCTTGTAGTGTCGAAACCCACCACCGAGAGGAGAAGGGGCACGATCCGACTGCTAGGTTCGACGGAATGGTGGGAACGAAATACCGTCTCCAGTGAATGACGAGGAAAGATGGCTCCAAAACATAAGTATAGCTTTCCTCCTGTTTTGCAATGTTCATTCATTTGATTTTGGTTAACAACCCATAACTAGGGTTTATGTGAATATGAGATTTTGGATAATTTCGATTTCTTTCAGTCAGAAGATGTAATGGTAGTTGTTTATTTTGTGAGTTTTATGAGGATTAAAGGTTTTTATAGTTCTCGGTTTGAAGATAGTATATATGTAGGGGTTGTCGATTGTGTGTTATGTGACTTAGTTGTTGGTGTTATAGGATGGGGGTTCGGCGGGTTATTGAATTTGGGTGTGTTAGGCGTGATTCGTTGTTGTGTTGCTGGTTATGGGGTCTATTTGTTGATTTGTTTTTTTGGAATCATGCAAATGATTGTGTTTGGTAGTCTGATTTTTGGGGGTTCACGTTGTGGTATGATGTCGTTTGGTTGTGCACATTAACTAACAAAAATAGGTTATTGGATGTGATTGGTGCCACGTCCTTGTATTATGTGTTGTCTAGTTTCTGAATGTGATTGTGACCCAATGGTAAATTACTTTGAATGTGAATGTGACCCCATGTAAGTAAGTTATAAATGGGAATTGGACCCCATATGAATATTTTGTGGATATTAACATGACCCCATTTCTGAATGTGAACGTGAATTAGTGGGACTATTTGTACATTGTCATGTTATGTTACGATGTCGTTTGGTTGTTTGTATTCAGTAAAAAAAGGTAAGTTGTCGAACGTAACTGGTGCCACGTCCATGTTTGACGTACTTTAAGGTTTGTGAATGTGACCAAATATTCGTGTTAGACTGTGTGTACATTGTTACAGTGAGTTGAACAATGCAATTAACATGATTTAGGGATGTGGTTGTGATTGTGGTTTCACGTCACCATTTGAAGTTGGCATGTTTGTGTTCGTAGTGGGTTGGTTGTCAAAGATTCATGTAGTACATTTTTGTTTATATTTATTTCACATTATTTTATGAATCGGCATGCGTGACATTATTCATGATTACGTCTTGTACTTTACTGTCACATTTTTAAGCGTGTGTGGGTATGTGGGTACATAATTATGGCTTAATTTGTGAAATGTGTGGTGAGGTAATTTTCTTTATAACGTCAAGTGTATTCCACGGGACGAATAAAACATGTTTTAACTCTGAATGTGAATGTGAATTTGAATTTTTAGGAGAATGCTAGTTGTTTGTCACAGTGAGTCGAATAATGCGTATAACACTAATTCGGGTTGTGGTTGTGATTTCAGTTGCACGTTTTATGTTATCACATTCGTGTTTGTGTTGGTAGTGTGTTGTACATCAATATTCACGCAACCCAGTCTCGTTTATATTTTGACATTATTCAACAAATTGGCATGTGTCCCATTGTTGACTTTCACGTTGCATACTTTAGTGTGATATTTGTAAACGTGTGTGAGTATGTGGGTACATAGTTATGTGTTAATTTCTGAAATATGTGGTGGAGTAATTTTCGTATCAACATCAATTGTATTGTGCGGAACGAATAATATGCCTATGGGTTGTTGTTTGTGTTGGGTAGACTTGGTTCATGTTTCAATTTTCATATGTCACATTGTCTCTCATAACATCATATTCACAAAGTTGCACATATCCATTAAATTTTGTCACATTCGTGTTCGGGTTGTGTTACACGGCAATCGTTTCACTTCACATTATGGCTTTTATTGTCACATTATTTGATAAAATGGCATACGCCAGATAATGCTATATGTTGTGTTATATCATGTATCACATTGTTCCGTATATGTCAATTTGCATAATGTTTTGTAAAATTTGATATTTACGTTGTTTGTTTTTGGGCTAAAGACGTTAACACTCATAAACACATGTTCGTCATTTTTAATTTTTCCTAATAAACCAACAGTTTTGTGGTGCTTTCAATCACAACAGTATTGTGCCTTTTGGATTATGTTCACATGATTTATAAGTACATTCATACTAAAGAATGATGTGCATTAAATTATATAGCTCAGAAAAGGCATGTTAATCTAACACAAGTGGAACGTAATGACACGTGAAAATGTTGTAATTAATTTTGATGTTTATCGAATGAAGCAAAAACATATCTTCAGGCATACTTGTTGAATGTGTTGGACTTGAAATGTTATATTGTCATCCAATCAGAATATTAATGTATGGTGTGGGTCTGTTAATGGATGTGAATTGAATACATGTATTATTACATCTTGTCCTATTGTAACGCCCTGAAATAATTCAACATGAACTACCCACATTAATCAACATTCACTAAACCATGACAATAAACCTCCCGTCTTTACATAGCTAATAAGAGAGTTTATACAAAAGTTTCACATGCGAATATATATTCAATGATAAAAATTACACATGAATCTATAGCATGTGAAGCACCTAGTCTCAAAACAATAGAATGCCCTTAAAGGCTTACATCTTCTAAGGCAATAACTCGATTACACAAAATGGTCTCTCGGACCCATACACATTAGCCCTTGGCTTACAAAAATATCGCAACAAAAATAAGAGAGCTATTTACTCTTCACAAAATGTCCACGCCCTCAACTCGGCGGGATCACCACATCTTTGCCTGCACCAAAATCTCATAGGGGTGAGCATAAAGCCCAGTAGAGAATTCTTACAAAGTATATACAGTTATGCAAAACTCTCAATGAAAATGCAATTGTCAATGCATGCCATGTTCCTTAAAGAAATTTCATTTCATGTTCTTCTTAAAGGTTACCACCTTTCAATCAGAGTTTGCAATCTTAACACTTTTCAAAACTTCTAATTCAAATCAATAGGGGCGGTAAATACGACACTGGTAATTCCTTGGCTGGTGTCTGCAAGTAGACTCTACAAGTACTACCAAATTGTCATTTTTATCAGTATTAACCGGAAGGCTCAACACCTATCCGTGCGGTTTTCTAGCCTTTCACCATGGACACTCAGGCCAACTTATCAAATTCATCTACACCTCCTCACTGGACTTACCAACATATTTACCCCATAACACATTTCCATAGTTCTTATTACAATATCTTTTTCTTTCATGAAATGAATATCTTCAATCCAAATTTACAATGCATAATAATAAATTGGATGAATATGCAATGCCATGATCTTTCCATATCTCATAACACTTCTCCATTCTCAATGTCTCTACAATAATACCAACAATCACAATTCCCATTTCCTTTCTTCATTGTTCTTTCACAAGATAAACATGTATCATCAACACATAGTTACAACTTTACATTAACAAATCTTAACAATCTAGTCTCTTCAGGACCACAAGTAGTGTTTTTCAAACATTAATTTCCCATGTTTAAAATTCTCAAAATTCCATGGTACACCATAATTGTCATCTCACAACTACATTTCATTCATTCAATTAACAATAGTTTTTAATACAAATTCCCCATTTCAATATGTCAAAAGCTTTCCATTTTTCTTTTTACAACCACATTATGAAATCTCTACTCATTCATCTTTTTATCAAAAGAGAATAATATATTCCATGGATATTTCCACATTTTCCAAAAGCCCCAATTTCTAGGGTTTTCATCAAAACCCAACATTTCCCATTTCATGGTGAAACCCAACCAAAATCATGTTTTCTTAAGTCAATTGAAGAGGAAACCCTCTAGGGTTAACAAAAGAGTTGAGATTTAAACCCATCCTTTCAAAACTCTCTCTACATATGGAGCAAAATCAAACTCAACACAATAACCTCAAGAACACCTTTAAATCAATACTTAGATAGCAAAACATGTATATATAACTCAAGAAATCCCTACCTCAATGTTTGATGATGAAAGAGATGGAAACCCTAGCTTCAAGGATGAGAAGGAGTCTTGATTTCCACCACACCAAGAAGAGCCCTAGCTTGATCTTCAAGATTAGAGAGTAAGGATGATGATCTAAACCCAATGGATAGCAAGAATCAAAGTGTTTTTTGGTGTTTGAGGAGGTTTTCTAGAGAGAAGGAGGAGAAAAATAGAGTTTAGAGTGAGATAGAAAAGCCCCAAATGTGTTTTAAGTACGGCCAAAAAGAGAAAGAAAAACAGAGTTTCGGGCTGCCCAGTTGGCCACACGTGCAGCGCCCTTCCCCGCATATGCAGTGTGCCTCCCCCGCACATGCGGCCTATACCCTCGCACGTGCGGTGCCCCCTTCCGCACCTCACTCTGCACGAGCTTTTTGGACAGTGTGCAAACCCCTGCTGCTCAACCTTCACCGCATGTGCGGCCTCACCCCCCGCACGTGTGGCCCCCACCCCGTACGTACGGCCCTGGCCCAACAGTCCAGAAAATTTCCTCTTCGCTCCCGGGCACTCCGGACCTGACCCCGCACTTCTCGGAAGAAAGAAACTTCAACATCGAATAAAAACACGAATAAAAATTACATTGAGATAAACCCTCCGGACAACACAAACCCCAAACACTCAATAAGGCTCCAAAATAACCCGACACTCTATCAAAGTAAATTCAAGGTTAAATGAGGGATAGCAAAACTAGAAGCATACTCGGTCATCACACCTATTATATGTCAATGTTCATAATGAACATATTCACTCATCTTGTCACATGCTGCTATTAATTTCCAATTCACTTTAGTTATTATTGGCCATTTGTTTGTATACGAAATGTGAAATGTTTGTGGCATGTTTATCAGGAGGTACAATTAAGGCTACACCACAAAAGGGGTCCAATGTGAAAGTAAACACCCATGAAGGGACTACATTTGCTAAAAGACGACAGTGTCTATCTCCGTCACGAAATGCGAACGTAGTAGGGCAAAGCAGTGTTGGAAAAGGAAAGAAGGTCAAATACGAACCTCAACAACCATTGACCAAACCACCTAGATTTTGCTACCGGTCTAACATCACTGGAATTGTGAAGGTTGTGGTAGCGTCAAATATGAAAGATGAGCATTTGCATCATCTTCAGAAAACACCGTTCTGGCTTCTGTTTGATGCAAGGTGAAAAACTGAACCAAATCAACATGATGTCCAAAAATGCAATGACATTGTAATGAGGATCATTCAAACATTTGTTCTAGAGAAGTCCGCTTTCATGATTGGTGGCAAACACATTGAGTTGACGAGCATCGATATACAGCTAATATTTGGAATCTATGGTGGCAAGCAAAGTTTAGATGTGTCATATGGGCCAAGAATTCCAATCGACTTCATCCAACGGAGGTGTCCCTACATAGCACGCATAAACTTGAAAACTATTAAGGAACTGTTAATGGATGCATTATTGGAGAACACAAGTCAGGACCACCAGGATGTCGCAAAGTTACTGTGTTTGTACTTATGTGGAAAGTTGTTCTTTGCCACTTCAGGCGAGACCGTGGGATAGAGGTTTGTCCGGGTTGTTAAGGTTCTGGACAACATGAAAGCATATGATTGGGCAGGAACAATATGCGCAACATTGATGGAGTCAATTAAGGGATTCTACTCTAAGCCTGAGAATGTTACTGGATGTGTAACATTGATTGGTCACAAAGATAAGATTTGTGGATATCAATTAACCGCATGATGTTCAAGTATGCATTTGTGTTAGTGTTAGCATAAATATGAGATGTGGCAATTTATATTTGTGATATTTGTTTGTTTGTTTGTTTGTTTGTTTGTTTTTTTTTTTTTTTTTTTTTTTTTAAACAGTTATAGTAGGAGAGCTGCACATGAGTCATGTTGAATGGAAACACTTGGTTGCATCATTCGTCCCATGTTCAATAGAACGGACCATCACGAAGGCGAATGAGGTGAAGAAATTTGGAGCAAATGTCGAATGTTCGTATCGCAGTGGGGTTAGTGGGAACACGGGTTCAAGTAGTGGGACAATTATAGATGGCAACATTTTGGATTCGACTGATGGTATTCGTGTCCATGGACTTGATAACGTAAAAGAAAATGTACAACATGAAAGGGGTGCAAACAGCGATGGTGCTGATAGTAATGGTCATTGTGGTCAGTTTGCATCTACGTTTGAAAAATACCAGAAAGCATTGGGTAAATTGGTGTGCTTAAGCTAGAACTCTACTGTAAATGTGATGTCATATCTAATTTAGAGACACAACTATCAACAATGAGGGCATCAAACGAAGAAAAATGTAGTAAGTTAGCAAATGAATACACACTGTGCAATAACCAAAAGGATTGTGAGATAGAAAGGATAAAGCAGCTAGTGGCTGAGCTTAACGACAAAAACACCAAGCTTGTGGATCAGCTAGAGGAGTATGCAGTGCATGAATACACCAAAGCAGCTGCTGGTGTATAGGATATGAAGCAAAGTCATCCGAACATGTACCATTGTAAGACAAACATACTTGACATTATGTTATTGTCGGCGTCGTCTCCAGCTGACGTGAATGAGAATGCAGAGTTACGAGGGGTAGATACTGGAATAACAACTATGTTGCAGAACTCGCTTGTGAGAAACATTAAAAATAAAAATAGGAAGGAGCACAAACTGCCAGAGTATGAGTACCCCTTGGTTTTGGGGGGGTTGAAAAAACCACCCAATGGTGGTGTGGTCGATGTAGGTGAGTGTGCCGATAAGCATATCATGCACGATGATATTATAGAGGTTGATGACCTTACAGAGCCGGAGAGAACATTTTCTCGGTTTGACTTGATTAATCGTTTGCCGATTTGGAAGTTGTTATCAACACAAGAGAATGACAAGCTTAGAAAAGCTTACGAGAAATGCGAGGATAGGTACAATTCCAAACTTACTTTTACCAATTTGCATTTGTACATGAATTTAGTGTTTAACAATGTCTTGTTGAATTGTTAGTGTGCATGTCTGGACTGGGCATAATGGTTCCAATTATGTGTGTTTCAATGACATACGGGCACTCGTTAAGGGACTGACGTTACGAGCCAATGTAAGTATGGTATTCATCATTATTCTTGTAACGTTTGAAGATTGTGAACATGTGAACGCGCTTTAGTAATGTAAATGTATATGAGTCAAGTGAAGTCATACATGTTTTACTTCTGCACATAGGTAATTGATGCGTACGCGAAAATGCTGATGTATAAGCATCAAATCATGTCACCTGGATCCACAGATGAAGAGAAATCATATATTTTCAGCACTTTGTGTTTAGTAAAATGTCACATTTGATAAATTATTGTTAGAAATTTTATGTTTGTGGTAAGTAACACAAATCGAATGCGTGCAGCCTACGATTAGAGATGTGGTTGAAGATGTACATGACAGGTAAGCCCTCAAAGCTAGATATATTCAATTTCCAATCCACTTAGATAACCATTGGACACTAATGCTGTGTTTGGTTGGGGGAATTGGGGAGGGATTTGGAAAGGGATAGGGAAAAGGTGTGTGAAACTAGGTGAAATGTAAGTATATTTTATTCACATTTCACCTAACTTTTCATTTTCCCTTTCCAAATCCCTCCTCAAATCCCCCAACCAAACACAGCGTAATGGTTTATGACACCGAAGAGGGCTTTTAGATACATTACAACTCAATGAAACCAAGACGTGGGAGGGAAAACAAACATTACTGGGAAGCATGGTTATTAGTTAGTAAACGCGAATTAGTTAATTTCACTGGTCTTTATATTTTGTATTTGACAACAATACTAATTACTTGGTAATATAAATTTGACAATAATGTAGGAGGGATACTTTGAGGATTGCATAAGGTGGAGACTGAAGGTTGGCGCAGTTGAAACGCAAGATTTGGTTAAGGAACTTTCAGTGGTTGATTATTGTCCGCAATAAAAAGCAGACTCGTAAGTGTGAATTATGTTTATTTGCAATGAATGTCGTTGATGTTTCCATACATTGCATGTGATTCATTTTAACGTATTTACTAATGTCTAAAATATTCCTGATAGGGTTGATTGTGGAATTATAGTATGCTTCATTATGAAGCAACTCGTGTGTCACCTAGATGTGGACAAATCAATGGAAGGGGAGAGCTGCAAGACGATACGAGCCGGTATGGTGAAGTCATTTGTGAACGATCCAAAAAGGTCATTTGTTGATAACAGTTGACAATCGAAACAATCTTCCAACGGTGCCAAATGGGTGCATCGTTGTTTTTTTTGCTCTAAATTCACGTTTACTTAGTTTTTGAATGGCACAATACGTTTGACATCAAAACAAATTTCGTTGTTATCATGTTTTTGGATGTTTTGGGTAGCATTGTCAATCCGGTTTGAGGATTCGTACATTTTTGTTAGGAATATGTTAGAATGGTTCATTCATAATTTTTTGTGTGCACTTATTTGTTATAATAAGGCGGTTTGTCTCAATCAATAGTGTGAGTAGGAATGTTAATGTCAGTACGAATCTTGGTTGTCTAACTTGTTGGTTTTTGACATTCACGTTGTGTATCATTGGTGGATTGTTCTGACCAAATTTGACTTCCCATCTCGAATACCCAAATTGTGAATGTGAATGTATTTGAGTTGAAAATACAATTAACACGATTGAGGATTGATGATCTGACATTTGAATAGTATAATACGAGATTTGTCTTTGATTTTTTGTAAAGCACATTATACGAGTTAATTTGTTATCTATGTTGTCTAAATTTCATTCACGTTAGGTGTCGATGGTGGATTGTTCTAACCAAATTTGAATTTCCATGTCTACTGCCTAGATTGTGAGTGTGATTGTATAGGAATGTTTTTTACTTGTCACAGGGTGTTGAGGGTGGTGGGTTTTGTTGGGCAAATTTGGTTCACGTTTCAAATATCAAATGTCACATTGTCTTTAAATGTATCACATTTTCAAATTGTTATGTACCCAGTATATGTGTTGTCACATTAATGTTAGGGGTGTGTCACACATCAATTGTTACACCTCACATTCTCATTTATATTGTCGTATTGTTCGATAAATCGGCATGTATACCGTTATTTTATATGTTGTTATATCATGCTTGACATTGTTGGTATATGTCAATTTGCGTATTGTCGTATATTGTATGGTGTTACATTCGTGTTCATAGTGTGTTATATGTCACCCCTCATGTAGCACATTATCGTTAGTGTGGTCATATTGTTCAATGATACTAAGGTTCGTTTGGCGAATTAAATTTTTAGTTTTTTTGTAAAAAATATTATGGTTAAAATCACATTTGTTTGGAAACAATGTTCATTTTTTTTGCTACAAATTACAATTCTAACAATTTCCAAGACTAGAAGTTCTAATTTTTTTTTAAAAACTTTGTAAACAATATTGTTTTGTGAATTCCGAACGATTTGATTCGAAAATGGTGATCCCAATTTTTATAAACGAAAATGGTGATCCAACTGAACAATAAATGGCATGTGTCACATTAGTTACATTTACGTTAAGCACTTTGGTGGCACATTTGTGAACGTATTTTGAAATGTGTGTATATTGTTATGTGATTGGTTTGTGAAATATGTGGTCATGTAATTTCCATTACAACGTCAATTGTGTTATGTGTGACGAATAGTGCGACTTCAAGTGGTGGTTTATGTAGATTTGGTTGATGTGTCAAATGACATATGTCACATTGGCAAAACATACACTTTTCAAATGGTAAGTGTGCTTCGTCAATTTAATCTTTCAAGGATGTGCTGTAAATTAAGATTGACGAACCGATTGCAAGATCCCTATGTCACACTGACATAACAACACCAACGTGACATGGCTTCAAAAACTATGGATTATCACATAGAAGGCCAGTGTGCAACGCACTACGCAAACGTGTATTGCTGGTTTCAAAAATACAATTTCATGAAGCATAACATAAACATGTAACGTTAATATATGAATGAAAGTGGTGTGAAGGACAACACCAGCTAAACTGTCACATGTCAACAATGTGTTGACTTATTAAAATTTGTCATCATTGTGTTTCGCTACATTCTACTATAATAATACGATGCTGCTAATCAAAAGTGATTATAAAACGTCGCCGCTAAGTGTCCATTACTATATTGGTTCTTTACATGTCTTTCGGTTGTGACTCCCCATACGGCCACATCGTCTGCATCTGATCTGACTTAGTTTCTCTCCCTGAGATGGTATCTGATTCTTCTTCAGTCGCTCTGGAGGACGTTTAACTGCCGATGGATACATGATGAAATCATCTTCCGAAAATGATGGTTTGTCAATTGTTGGTATTGGCTAAATGTATCTGAAATAAACTGTTTTGTACTGATCGACGGTGAAAAATGGTTCAACACATGTACTAAAATCCCTTCCACTATTCTGTATTACAACCACCGCATGTGCACATGAGAATCCATTCAATTGCCACTGAAAACATGAACATGAACGCTTGCCAATGTCTACCAACACTGTTGGAAATGAATGGACCTCATATATGTCTTCATTTGCCTGACTAACAATCCACGTGCAACCACTGGAGTATGCCTCCCTTACACGGCTTTCCAATTTTGGACAAAGTAAGCCATTTCAATTAATAACCACTAATTTATGCTCTGCCCTCATTGTCATTATCTGATATCTGATAGTATCAACCAACCTAGTGATTGGGTAATTATGGGCATCAAGTATGCACTTATTAAACTATTCTGCAGCATTGGACTCATAGCATTTGCCCTCGTCAACATTTTGAAAACAGCATGACAATCTTATCAAATATTGGGTATTTTTAAATGTAAATTGTGTTTACAGTGTAAAATATGTACTGACAAGCAAATGCAAGTAGTACATGTAAGTATCATACAAACCTGAAAAATGCATTAACCCAATGGTTCGGTGGCATATCTTCCAAAAAATTATTTATCACAGTTCGTCCTAATCCTTTAAGCTTAGTTTCTTTTTTTTTTCATTTTTTTTTTCCATTTTCTATTTTTTTTTCTGCTCTAACTTTTGCTTGGGTCGTCCTTCCGGATTTTCAGCCCAGCGAGCCTCTCAAGGGTGGTACTTTCGTTTTAGCTTGTCCATGTTGATTGGTTATGAGATCTCTAGGCCAACTAAATCTATAAGAATGATTGCTACACTTGACCAGATAGACATGATGATGTAGGAACTAGGCTAATTGGGTCTAAATTTGCCCCTAGTGTAGTGGATAGGAACTTGATTGTCCTTCAGTAATAAAACACATTCTCTCATATTTCGGGATTTGACTTCTTTTCCGGTCCTCATTAGCTTGACAAACGATCCAGTTTGAATCTTTGTCACATTCGACCTTATTGCCCCTAATTCAAGGGCTGCTTCCAATCTAAATTACATCCGATCTTATTGCCCCTAGTTCAAGGGCTGCCTCCATTTCGACTATGCAAGCCTTATACTTTGGTTGATTATTGAACATTCTAAATCAAGGTTTGAAAGCTAAGGAGGTCAGACCTCAAGTCGAGAGGGATTTTATGTTGTACAATCTCAAGATCAATTCCAGGCATGTCTTCATAGGACCAAACAAAAACATTTTTTTGAAATCTTTTAACAAAATGACTAATCGCTCGTGCTTTTACGAAGACAATATAGAACCAATTTAGACCAAGCCTGGATCCTTCTCAGTACCCACATTAACAGAAATGATCTCATTCATCAAGGGCTTAGCACACCTCTCTTCCTCTTAGTCGATCAAAATTTACAAATCTCGAGAAATTTCTTCCTCTTCATTTTTATCAAAGTTTTGGAAAAAAGTTTTGTAATTTTTGGTCAATGCAATGAATTAAAGGCACAGAGAAGTAAGCAAAATCTATGGCACTTTTATTGAAAAGAAACTACGACTCAGCGATGACAACAGACTCAAAAGAAAATGACAAAGAAAACCTAGACATGACATAAATGTCTAGGTTAGCACTCTCGAAATCAACAGACTCTAACTCAGTAGAATGACTCGAGCCAGATCCCAACTCTACAAACTTGGTGGAATCAAACTTAGACTCAACACTCAATTCAAAAAGTCAAATGAAATCATTCTCAAATTGCTAAAACAATGCGTGTCATCCACCACATCTAGAACGAAATGTGTGCAATCAGCAGGTGGTTCATCCCCCGATCACAAAGCTAGTCGCATTATCCCCCAAGTTTATTAGCCCATCATCGATAGATTTTAAGGGTTTTTTAGGTGGGGTGATGACCTTGGGTCTTTAGGATTGAGGTGGAGCTGTGGCTTTACTGTTGATGAGATCTTGAATCTCATGGCGTAAGCGAAAACAATGATCAGTCTCATGACCACGTTGTTGGTGAAAGGCGCAATATTTATTGGGGTCATGTCTGGCTGGTAGAATATTAGGGAGAGGTCGGGGATCATGGAGCTTGAGGTGCCCCTTTTCTATGAGGATTTCCATGGCATGAGTTGGGGACATGTGGAGTGGATGAAAGGGTTTATTTGGGGGTCAGGTTGACTGGACTGTTTGTGGGCCAGTATTGCTAAAAGGATCGGCAATGGTGGTAGTGGTGGCAACGACTATGTTGATTTTTGAGGAGTTGGCATTAACAGGTGGAGGTGGATCGGGATAAGTCACCAAAGATGGTTGAACAGTGGACATTCTAGATTTGTGTTGCAATTTAGCGAGAGCATCACTGTGAGTGGCAACCATATTGGCAATAGCATCTATGCTTCTTTGGAGGGATAAAAACATGTTTGCTATATTCTCTGAAATTTGAGCCATCACTGATTCTAGGGAGGAGAATGGGGATGATCTAGTTGGCGAATGAAGGGTACTTTGAATAGTCTACCGATGCGAGTCTTACAGAACTTTAGGGATAATAGACCACTCTGAAGCTATAGTGCTATAACCACCTTGCAAAAACAAAAATAGGACCTCCAATTAGAATTCTGGCAGCACTCCCACAAACTAACATACCTGAACTACTGTTCAGAATTTGAGAGCCCTAGATCCCATACATTGCACATAGTAGGAAAAAGAACAAACAAACACCCCTATGGGGGCTAGGGTTACCCTGTCCTAGCTTTGAAATGATCTAGGGTTTCACTATTCAAACAAGCGATATTATACATCCTAGAAATGGGAGAGTATCCTATCCTAATTTTGGAACGTACTATAGCTCATTATATGCACGAGGTTGGCTCTACTCTAGGGGTTGAAGTCAAGGTGACATTACCAAAGAGTCCTTTGGGTCATAACCAATGAAGATCCCAGGAAATTAGAAGTCTCAATATAGCCTCTCTTTGAAGTCTGAGAACCTTAGATAGCAGAGCTACCTTTTTGACAGATCTCAAAAGGTTATAACACAAGACCTCCAAAGTAACGTAGAGATAGGTGTAGTGTCACAAAAAGCTTACACGTGCTCCCACCAGTATCTGGGTAACACAGGGACTTGAAATGCACCAATGCATGCAGTGCAATAAACATATAATTGAAAATAAAAGTCATATCATGGAGTTCAAGTCAAGGTTTCATAAAATCCCCAGCAGAGTCGCCAGAAACTGTAAAATGCCCGGGGGGTACCCGTGCGCATTAAACAATTCGAACCCTCAGTCTCTTTGATCTAGTCTCACTAGTGCAATGTGAAACATAGATGAGAATCCATATTTGGTAACTTTTAGAAAATCCATTTTATTACAAAACCTTTTGCTAGAAATTGATTGTGTCATCAGATCTCAGAGTCGCCACCTAATATTTTGGGAAATTAAGAAACCCATGACTCGTGCCAAGGCCACTGTTCGTCATAACCAAAGTTGTCTTGGTTCGGAACCTTAGGTATGAGAGGGAAGGCCATTAATTGAGCACCCCCGCTCACCCGATCAAAAGATCGGCCTTTATTAAACCATGATATGAATTTTATTTATTTTATATGTTCATATTTTGATTATTTAATAAATCCTAAAAATTACTATGTGAAGCATACAAGTATAGACTATGTCATTTATTTTGGAATAATTTGATTTCTTGTATTTTGAAAGAGTTTTGAAGATGTACAACTCAAATAAATTAAGTTTACAAACATGAAAAATCAACATTATTTCAAATTAAGCGACACAACCTCCATTTACTGGCATTCATACAGTTATATCAAGTAAGCAAGTAACCATATGGTAGGATGCTTAAACACAATAGGAAAAACACACACAAACGGGATGCTAAAGCATAAAAAATTACATATTTACCGACGTCCCGCGAACAGCTACAAAACAAAATTAGTAAAACATACATGATCTTATATACAAAATCCTAATGCAATTCACTCATGAGATGCAACTAAAAATTCGGCTTCTAAGATATGACATGGGAATCATCTCAAGAACATGAGGTAGCACACATAATCACATACAAATTGATTAAATCTACAAATGCAAACTTAGCCAAATCAAGATGCATGAAACATGGATGCAAAGTATGGATATAACGAAAAAAATAAATAACATAAACATCATGCATATCCACAAATAAGGAAAGCAAGTAAAAGAACGGAATAGAAAGAAGTGCGGTGGGAAATTATTACAAACCAAATAAGAGAGAAATAAGGGAATATTACAATAAAATAAAACATAACCTCACAAAACACTCAAAATAAAAAGAAACAAAATAAAAACTTCATGTTCCTTGGAACCATCGGCGGAGATTGGTCAATATTGGGAGATTATGCCATATTGTCCAAAAGAAGCTAACCAGCTGGCCAACTAGGTCGAGTAAAACCTATCTTGTTGCAAAATCAAGAAAAGGAACAAACAAGAAATATGTAGGTGGCTCAACTAATCACTACCGATTAGCTTACAATACAACTAATATGGAACAAGAGCAAGCAAATAAGTAAAAATAATAATAATTATATTATTATTATTATTATTATTATTATTATGAGATAAACAAACCACTTGGATTATAACAACACACTATGAAATATAAAGTAAGAAAATAAATATGAGATAAACAAACCACTTGGATTATGACAAAACACTATGAAATAAGAAACAAGAAACAAGAAAATAAATATGAGTTGGATTATGACAAAACACTATGAAATATAAAGTAAGAAAATAAATATGAGATAAACAAACCACTTGGATTATGACAAAACACTATGAAATAAGAAACAAGAAACAAGAAAATAAATATGAGTTGGATTATGACAAAACACTATGAAATATAAAGTAAGAAAATAAATATGAGATAAACAAACCACTTGGATTATAACAAAACACTAAGAAACAAGAAGCAAGAAAATAAATATGAGATAAACAAACCACTTGGATTATAACAAAACACTATGAAATAAGAAGTAAGAAAATAAAAATGAGATAGAAAATATAATAAAATGAAAGACTAGAAATTCACCTTCCAAAGAAAGATTGAACTTCTTGATTTCCAAACTTCCTTTTGATCATCCTCAAGTTTAGGAAGTGTGTTCTCAATCCTCAATTCAAAACTAGAATGGAGCTCTGGGTCTGTGTGGTGGAAAAATGGCTAACTCTCTTATTTTTCCTCACTCTCAACAACACTCACTATTTCCTTTGATCAATCACTACTGAAATTTAGCTATTTCCACTACTAGAAAATGGGGCATTTGCCACGGAACTATTTGCGACGGTTAAAGTGCCGTCGCAAAAAACATGTTTTTGCGACGGTATTTAATGACGTCGCGAAATTATTTTTGTTGCGACGGAAAAACTAAGCCCGTGGCAAAAAGTAAGGTTATATGCGACGGCACGTTGAACGTCGCAAAATTTTTCTGGTATATATATATATATATTTTTTTTGCGACGCTCTTTTGGCAATCCGTCGCAAATTTTTTTTTTTTTTCTCATTCACTTGCGACGGGCCTTAATGTCGTCGCAAATAGTAATTCCTAAATTCGCGCCAAAACCCCCCCTCCCACTCTCCCTCTTTCCCGATGCTCCCAAATTCTCTGTTATCTCTTGAGTTAAAAAAAAAAGAAAAGAAAAGCCCTAATCTCACTGCTCTCTCCCTCCCTCTCACCCAGTCGTCACTCTATCTCTCTAGCGGGGGCTGCGACGATGAGAGGAGGCTGTTGTGAAATCTGGATGCCTGCGACGAGGTTTGATAAATTAGCCTCTAACCTTCTCTTTCCCCCTCTCTCCCTCCCTCCCTCCCTCCCTCCCTCCCTCCTATATCCTTTGGATCCCACGTTTCTGAACCTGCGCTCCTCTTCACGAACACCTTCTGCTTCATTCTCTGGATTTCTGAGGTACTTTCACATCTAGGTTTCTCTTAATTTTGTTTGGTTTACTTTCAATCTTTTAAATTGAAAGTAAAGAGAGGGTTTGAAGGGGAAGGGTTTCAAACGGTGATCTCTCTTCAACGGCGAGACTAGTTCGATGGTACAACAAGACTGGTTCGGTGGTGGCAACGATCGACGGTACACACTCATCTCATCTATTCTCTTCTATTCGATCTGAAATCAAAAGTTTTCATGGGTGCCTTTCTATGTTGCTCGAAGTTGTTCTGGGTGCCTTTTGAATGGAATAGGGGTGTTAGTAGTGTTGATTTTAGGGAATATGGGAATAAGGGTTTGGATGCTTTGACTAGTGAGAGAGTATATCGAGCTACAGAAGACTCAAGTGAGGCTGATTTTTTATTTTTGCTTTCAAGAAACCCCATTACTCTTCAACTTGGACAATGATTCTATCTTTAACGAAAGGAACTGATGGAACTAATTTTCAAATCTGGTTTTGCAGATTTCAAATCTAATTCTTCCTCATTGATTTGTTTTGTTTTGTTTTGTTTTGTTTTTTTTTTTTTTTTGATGATGATGATGATGATGTCTGGGTTTTTAATTTGTTAATTCGTTGGTACTACTTTCAATTTTGGAATGGTGGAACTGTGATTTTGAGTTTTCTGGGTTATGGTTATTTATTTGTGTGAATTGCTAGTTGTTCAAGTAAAGTTCTTTGTCAAATGCAAAGTTTTGTTTTTTGGGATTAATGGGAGAAATACATTTTTTTTTCCTTCTTTTTTTTCTTTTTTTTGTTGTTGGTAGAATTGTGATGATTTTGAGTTTTCTGGGTTATTTATTTGTGTGAATTGCTAGTTGTTCAAGTTCTTTGTCAAATGCACAGTTTTGTTTTTTTGGGATTAATGGGTGAAACACACTGTACTTATGAGAACCATTAATGTGAGTGGAGTGTGTAGCTGAAATGCCGTTGAGGTTCTATTCTGTCAAATTAATAGGTTATAATTTATCAATGTAAAAGGGGAAATGAAATATTTGAAGTTAATATGGTGGAGTTTTTGCAGTTTCATATTTACTAGTTCAAGTAGCTGCAAATATTTTTTAATATCTCATATTTTTATTTTGTTTCCCTTTCTCATTTTTTAGTTTAAAGTTAGTTGTCCTTTTTGTTTTGTGGCTAGTACATTGTTTCTCTTCATCTCCATTGACTTCATGGTGTCTGATAAATCTATGTGTCTGTACATGGCTAGGACCATGTTTTGAACTATTTTATTTTCTTAAATTCTAGAGCTCTGTTTTTGTCAAGAAGGAATTCAATGACAGCCATGACTACTTAATCATTGTTTCTCAAACTAACTTAACAAAAAGGGTCTTACAAATGCTTTTTTCCATAGTCCTGATTTAGGTAGGTAGTTTTTATTTTTATTGGGGTTAGGAAATTAGCTCAAAGGTTGAACTTTTAGCTTTGGATTTGTTAGGAAATCACATTATCATGCTGTTTTTCAAGCAATACAGTTTTTCCTGTCTCTTAATGGGAACAAGGCCCCTGGACCCAATGGCTACCCGGCTAGTTTCTTTAAGAGTTCCTGGGAGGTTGTGGGTAAGGATATTGTTGAGGCTATTAAATTTTTTTTTACTTCTGGTGAACTTCTTAAGGAGTTTAATAGCACCTTGATTGGTTCTAGTATACCTAAAGCTGGGCAGTGGTTGGTTCTAGTATACCTACTGCTGCTACTGTTTTATTGGGACTCTATGCACCTTCAGCTAAGCCTATTATTAAGGTATGTTGGAACTCCATACCTCTAGAGTCATTTCTTTTTCTTTCTTTTTTTTTTTGTTTTCCTATAGTAAGCTTGATTTGCCCCATGATAGTCCTGCATTTTGTAATTTTTTTAAGTGTTACTTTTATGTTGGATAGGACAAGAACTTCAATAATATGCCAAAGTGTGAGCATTCTGTGAAAGCTGCACGAACCAAACAACTAAGCAGTTACATTGTTACCATAACAAAAAAATCTACCTGTTACATTGTTGTTCTCTTTACTATTGGCTACTCTACAGCGTGATGCCATGATGGTGTTATTTTGGAAAATGGAAGTGTACATTTTGCCAGCTTGAAATATGCATGTTGCTCCTTTAGGTTTCCTCTGGATTTATTTTAATTATGGGATTGCTCCGTGTTTATAAATGGCTTACAGTATTTCTGATTTATATCCTCGTGATATATTATTCTTCTTACCAAAGAAATATATTCATTTTCTTATGTAAGTTCCCTTCTATAGAGACTGCAGCAGGTGAATGGTTTACAGCCCGAGTCTCTGCTTGTGGACAATTTCATATTGCTTACCCTAGTGCCTCAGAGATGTTAAAGAGAGAATTCACTACAAGAAAATTAGCTTATAACCACGGTTTTGTTATGGCGTTTTTTTAAGAAACGTTGTTTTAAAGGTTTTCAAAATATTTTTGTAAATAACTCATTTTAAAAAACACGCGTGCTTTGGTGTACGAACATGTTTTCCCTTTTAAGACCCACGCGTTTTTCATTCTTCTATTCTATTTCACGTAGCAATTGATAGATCTAGGTTTTCTATTTGTTCATCACTCCTCTTTCTTATGGTGAAAGGTCACTAGATCGAGCTTCATAGGCTCCGATTCACGATCTGGTTCTCTCCATCTTGGCTCAAAGCCTCAATCAGTCCGATTTGAAGATTAATTTTGTGAGTCCTCTGATTTTTTCATTTTGTTTATATACAAACTTAGATCTACGATCTCAAATCTGTTTGATATATATATATATACTAATTTATGTCTATTGAACGCGATCGATTTTTATTCTATTGATCGATTTTTAGGCAAATCTCGATTGATTGATTTTTAATTTATTGATCGCGATCGAACACTCTTCTCTGGATTTGATCGATTGATTGCTTCAGATCTGTAAGCTTGAGTCCCTATGCGCATATTATCATCCGCAAACCGACTCTATTTCTGACTCGTTCGTGGTGATCTTTGCGTTTGTGCTTTGTATGCAATTCTAGGGTTAGTCTATTGAGGCTAATCCTTTAGATGTCTGTATGGTTTTAAGTAATGCTTCATGCCTTCAATAACATACATCTGTAAATGCTATTTTTTATTATCTTTTAGCTCCAAATCATAGAGGGTGGCTTTATTATTGTCTTTGTATTTCTCTTGTTGATATTACTGAAAATTATTAGAGCAAATCAAGTAACAGGGCTGTATCCAGTAGGTGGAACCGCATACTATGGCGATACTGCCCCCTTCAAGTGAGTTCGCACACAAAAATGATCTTTTCTGCAAGGTCTGATTTTCAAGTGAGATTGCAAAACTAAATGTACACAATTCAAGAAGATCAATGGTAGGAAGGAATTGGATACGTATATCCATTGGATGGGACGACAACATAGAGTTCCTGAAAGTTCCTGGGTTTTTTTATTAGTTGCGTAAAACATGGAGTTAAGTAGAATTAATGTCTTTTCATATTTGCTGTCACCAATTACTCAATTAAACTGTATATGACAGATTTGTATATGAGTAGTTTTGTATAAAAAAATGTCCACGGCACTTCATAAACAGGGATTCACCAATTGGTGCTCTCCCTTTATATACTAGTATTTAGTATAGATATAATGAGGTATTGTTTGTACCCTTTTTGGTCTGAGGAGTGCAAACAGGTATCAAGGAATTATGAAATGGAATTGTCTGCCTTAAGTAATTCTGGTTATCTTCCCTGGCATTGACATATTATTTTGGTCTTGCAGCCATCCAAATTGTGAGACAAGGAAGTGGATAGTTTTGGGGGAAATAAGGGTTGGTATATTTGTGGAGCAAGATATTTCCGTTGAAACTGAATTGGCATGTGATTATAATGTTGAATGGCATGGTGGTGCTAAGGTTCGATGTCAGCGTTGGGCACCTAACTGTTCTAAATTTCTGGAGGCAAAGTCTCCTACTTTTCTGGTGAGTTCAAAGTGATAACTTTTGAAGTCTATATTTGAAGATACATTAACATCTCATTTGACATTCATTCTCCTTATGGAACTTGAGTGATGAGAAAAAAAAAACTGAAAATGAATTTATGCAAACTATTAAAAGGCAGCTGTTTATACTAAAGGCAGCTATTTTGTTTATTCGTTTATTCACCTCATCTCACAGTAAACTCATTGTCCTTTTTTTTAATGTTTTTCCATTTCTTTAACAGGTGCATAATCATGTGTTGGAAGACGGCGATGAAAGGTAATGGGTTATGCATTTATTACTCAAAATTTATAGGCAGTTATATCATTTGAAAATACGAGAATTGAGATTTAGAAATTGTATTCAATGTCCCTCTGCCCTTTTCCTCAATACTTATATTATTTTTAGTATTTGAGTCGACCAATCATCGAATGAACAAACTATAGAATTTGAAATACACGTAAAAAACTCGAACATACTAAACTCAGCAAAGGTTTTGTCACTGAGTTAAGTATAAGAACCTGATACACACATTTGTATGCTATGAGGATTATAATTCAGAAATGTTGAGAACACTTTTGTGCCAGAATTTAAGTATGCTAATTGATTGTCTATGAGTGTGGAAGATTTTGTTTTATACTTTTCTAGCTGGGAAAAAAAAAGCTTGTTTCATGTCTTTATTACTACAAATTTGTGACCATTAACTTGTACTTGCAAAGATTCAGACACAGCAATGACATGGAAAACTGGCTTTTACATCCCATGAGGGAGAGCAACCTGCAATTATTTGCCCTTGTTTCTATA
The DNA here is from genome assembly GCA_036172215.1 of Camellia granthamiana. NCBI lineage: Eukaryota > Viridiplantae > Streptophyta > Magnoliopsida > Ericales > Theaceae > Camellia > Camellia granthamiana. The sequence goes on along the minus strand of CM069914.1, from coordinate 55,045,012 downwards.
TGGATCTCAAGAAAAGTAGGTGATCATACTTTGTTTATCATAAGCTTTCATCATTAGGGTGTAGTCTTGTATTTCTTACTAAATTAATGGGTTGCAGATGCATGATTCTCATCCCCTATCTGTAAAATGTTTGAAATCTTTGGGAGACAAGATGATTAAGGAGCAACATTTTACAACTCGTGATTTCTTGGAATCAGTAAGCTAAATTTCTGTAACTCCTTTAAAAAAAACTTCATCTCTATATTTTCCATTGTTGTGGTTAATGAAGATATTCTGCAGGAGGTGGTCCTAATGCAGGTAAATCCCATAGAACTATGGTGGATGGCTGCATTTGTCAGCTTCAACTGAGATGTTTTTCTACTCTTTCTCTAATTCTTGAAAGGTATTGGATTTTGAGATTGGTACATCTAATATTGCTTTTAAATTCCTCGAGGAGCTTTTCATTCAGTTCAAGTGAATTTTTTTTTTTTTTTTTTTGGGTGTCATCATTATAAAATATGTTGGCAATCGTAAGGTTAGAGTTTAGATCAGTTTACTGTTTATTCTAATGGGTCACGAATTCTGTCTTATATGAATTTAGGGGAATTGCAACGGTTGGGAAACTTGTAAACTTTGAAGCATGCACGGATATCATGGATCTTCTCTATGAAAAGGATCATACATCAGCTCTTCATAATTCTCCCAAATATCTTGCTGCATTAATGCTAGCATGTGCATTTACATTTCTTATTTTTGTGGGACACTTGGTGTTTTCTTTTTCATCCACTACAGTGATATAATGTGAGTTGTTATTTTGGTGGGACACTAAGTATATCTTGTGTCAGGATGACATGCCTATGGTGAGGAGGTCTGTTGCAACAAACTTGGGGAAGTTTGCTGCAACTGTTGAACCTGCTCATCTCAAGACTGACGTCATGTTAATATTTGAGGATCTTACACAGGATGGTAAGTGCTTTTTTATACGCTAGGCCAGAACAGTCTTAATTTTCCAACTTATGATCAGGTACATATTAAGGGATGCATGGATTGGTCCAACTGTGATAAACATTTGGCAAGCTTTAGTTAGCAGATTGCCAACCTCTAGCAGCGGAGGTGATTTTTTACCCATGCTTGGAACATTCAAAGCTGGAATATTTATTGGAACCATATGATAAGGGTGGATGTGATGAATTAGGACCACAATAACTGAATATGTAACTGTAGTAGGCAATCTAAATGTGGATGAGCCTCAGAGAAACCGTGAAAGCTGCACGAACCGAAACAACTAAGCAGTTAAGGCTCTGATTATTCACATTTTCATTTTCTCCGCATGTATTGGTTAGACAATGTTGCCAGTGAGCTTCATATAGAATTCTTAATTTGTTTCCTGTAGTGGGTGTGATCTTGTTTTCTTGTTATCGTGCTTTGCATTACAATATGCTAGCCCTGTAGTACTCTCTCTTCCTTTCTTTGATTTGTCAATTTTTATTTGCACAGTAGAGAATAAATCTTTTTCATTCTGCATCTTTCAACCATTAATCACTAATGCCAGCTATTTGGAATTACGATGCAGCTGGTGCATAAAAGCATAGAACTTCATGATTGATCATTCTGGTTTTCTCTGTGACATAAAACAATGGGTCTTAAGATTTTTATATTCAATTTTTTACCCGTCTTGGAGTGTATATTCTCTTGTTACTTCTATCATTTGCTATCTATGTTTGATTTGCACACATCAAGGCATTTTTATTTCTTTATGGTCATTCCATATTCACAAACCCTCGGAGTTTGAATGGCATTGATTAGTTGAAGGATGATGGTTGACTTCTGTATGTGGTCACCTGGGTGACAGTTGGGGAACTTAGTTCCACTGCTTGGGTTAACCTGGGCAATTTGTCAAACATGATGAGAACATGTGTTTTCTTTTTTATGAAAAATTTCCATATTGAGACGCTCCAATTCATTTTGCTTTTTGTTTCCGTAGGCTAAAAAAATGTCAATGACTAGAAAAAGAAAACTGTTGAGGTTCGATCTTTTGCTTGGGAAATTTCAGAGGCAGCAAAAGCATTTCTGAGTAAATTATAACAATAATTATTTTGTTCTAATCCAACTCCTTTTTATTTCCTAGTCCAGTTGATGGGCTTTGAAGAACATTAGGGGTTTGAAGAACATTAGAAATTCACTTGGTTGAGTTTATTTTTTAGTTTATTGTTGACAGAATTCACTCGGACTTGAGTTGGTTACTTGTTCAATGTAGTCAGATTTTTGGAAGGAAGATCATAAATTGTGACTTGCCAAATTGTCAATCCACTCTTTGAAGATTTCAAAACTTAACTGAATTCATTTATGAAATCTTTGTTTATTTGAGTGGGACTCTTTATTTTTAGTATTCCGATTTTACATTACTAGTGTTTTGATTAAACCAAGCTAGTTTTTAATCTAGCTTGTTCAGAACACCTCTTATTCCAATATTTATTGTTCTTGATTGCACTTGTCAAGTGTGTTTTGGTATGTTAACTATGGTGAAATGTTTTTGCAGCTATTTAATATCAGCGAGGAAGTAGTAATTGATGCTACAAATAAAGGAAATGTAGGACGATTGATCAACTATTCTATAAGTTTTTATTTTAGAAATTAATACAGAATTTTGTTTATTTATTGGCTAACAAGCTTCTAATGACATGAGTGTTTTTTCCTGATAAATTCTTTTTTTATTAGCAACAGGGTTAGCTGCTCCAGCTGTAAGCTTGAAATTAATTATATTGTAAATGATTTTTTTTTTTTGGTTTTTTTTTGCAGGTACAACGTTTTTGAGTACGTGATGATATCTTCGCATATCGATATTAGAGTTTACAATCTTATTTATTTATTTATTTTTTGAAAAAAATATCAAATGTTTTACATTTTCTGTAAGCTTGAAAATAATTATGTTGTAAATGATGATTTTTTTTTTCTTTTTTGTTTCTTTTTGCAGATGCAAACCTTTTGAGTACGTGATATCTTCGCATATCGATATGGGAGCTTACTATTGATATCAAAACAAGCTACATTATATCTGTTTTTATTTTTTTATTTCTATTGTCGATACTAAAAATTTGAGTTCTTGAATTTCAAAAATTATTAGTATTGTTAGAGGTTATTTTATATATTTTTGTAAATAATATTTGATTGACAATTGTTACAAGGTATATATATTTATTCTTGGTATATGATTTTTTGAATGTGAATTTGGATTTGGATGTGGATGTGGATGTGGATGTGGATGTGGATGTGGATGTGTTTTTAAAAATATTAATAATTTGTATAGGAAATATTTAATAAAATATGATTTTATAAAAAATAATTTTATTGCGACAATAATAAACCGTCGCTAATGTAATTCTCATTTCCTTATATTTTATTAGCGACGGGTTAACCTGTCGCATATACATATTAGTTCCAATCTTTTGCGACGGCTTCAACTGTCGCAAATAAATCTTTTGCGACGGTTTAAACTGTTGCCAATACGGTATTAACTTAATATTACTTTTTTGGCGACGTTTTAGATCGTCGCTAATAATATTTTTTGCGACGGCAAATATCGTCGCTAAAAAAGGGTTTTTGCGACGGCAATCAACATCGTCACTAAAAATGTCATTTTTTTCCCTTTTTTTGTGTCGGGCGAAACCGTCGCAAAAACTATTGATTAGCCGTCGCAACAAGAATGCGACGGTTTGTAACCGTCGCAAATACTTTTTGTCACGCCCCCTTCCGCCACCCCCCATTTTCCGTCGCTGCTCCGTCGCAAAAAGTGTTTTGCGACGATATATGGACCTTTTGCGACGTTTGAGACCGTCGCAAAAAGTCAAGTTTTTAGTAGTGTTCAAAATTTTTGAAGTTGTTTTGGATGTATAAAAGGTGAAATTTCAGTGTGTATAAGCCATGGAAGGTATATATGGAAGATGAAAGTGTTTTTGGCTCAAAACTTGAATTTTCTCTTTTTTCTCTCTTTTTCTCACTCTTTTCTCTTCACTTTCATGGTCCTCCCTCTCTCTTACAATTTGATCATTCTATATAGGCAATGATGGAGAGTTAAGGTCAAAAAGAAGGTGGGAGGCAAGGTAGGATATGAGGACAAATTTTTAAGGTGGTTACATGGGATACTTCTTTATGGATGTAAACAAAATCTCTTTTTGATAATGGAGGATGATTAGGTATGTTTTTGGTGATGGCCAATGGGGTAGGAAAGTGTCCTACACACAAGAAAAAAATGCAAAAATACACCTTCTTTGCCTAATGGTTTGAAATGGTCAAATATTATTTAAGAGGAATATAACACAAGGCAAAGTTTTGGAAGAGTAGTTAAGGTGTTGGGTGTTGAGTAATAAGTTTGGTGTTCAAACCCTCTTCCAAGAATTCCTTAAATTCATTTTTTGGGGAAAAGACATGTTAGCACTACATCATCAGCAATGACCAATCTAGTCATGCCACGTCAGCAAGACCGCCACATCAGCATTGACGGAATATTCTGCATATGGATGGAATATTCCATGACTTTAACAAAATATTCCCTTACATAGCATAATATTCCTTGAGTTTTGAAAATTACAATTTGGCCCAAAAGTTTCAAATATTTGTGGTGTAACCTAAATTTCGGAAGAATTTTTCAATGAAGTCTCCCAAAAATGCAACGAAGGTTGATCCTAGTTAAACGAACCATTCTGGACACAATCGTGACGTCAAAATATTTCCTTAGAAAGGTAATTTGTGGTTGTTTAGGGTTGGAAACAGGGCTCAAATTCTAAATTTTCTTATTGAGAATTCTGTGAGAAACACCTTCTTGATTTCATCGTCAGGTAATCAAAAGAAAGCGCCTAAGTCTTAGGGCCGATAAAAATAGGGTGTCTATACATACATCTATGCATACTTGTCCTTTCTTTGAAAATCAATACGTGACAAGGTTAGCATAATGCTCACGGTTAACCGTTAAAGGCGCAATAGCTACTATCTGTGCTTCTGTCTTTGTCTCATCATAGTACTTTGCTTTTAAACTACATTTCCAATTTCTCCAATTCTTTTCCATTGACTTCAATGTTCGATGCCTAATCATATCCCTTCTCTCATCTTGAGGAATGGCAAACTTGGACTACAATTATATGTTTTTTCATGTTATGAACATTCTTAAAATTATCAATACAATAATATAAACTGAATTTGTGCATTTCTTTGCCTAATTCTCATATTTTTATTTTTTCTTGAACTATAATAGTATGGAATATTGTCTTTTTCACATGCATATGATCTCTTTTATAGTAGAATTATCACAAAATACTTGTAGTTAGAAAATTACCTCGATAAACCAAACCAAACCAATCCTTAAGTCCCATCAAATGGGGTCAGAAAATTACCTCGATAATATTCCAAAAATCTTCTTTATACTAATCTGGCACTTCATGCCAATTCTTGTACTTAATTGGGCATAAGTGTGGCTTCCTAGTAACGGTTCCTATGAAACAACTGAATATACCACCCTTTGTAGAAACAACTTGCAAATTGTTGTTGAAGGTGAGCATAATACGTTCTTCTGGAGGCAGATTCCACACTTCAACCATACGTGTAATTCCCCGCGTGTTTCGTTTAGTCAATTCATCTATTATAATACAACAATGAAATATATCATGGAAGTAAAGGTTGACTTGTACTTTGTACCTCAACTAAAAATCTAATAATACATGTACATTGCATTTCTTTTTCCCTTAACTAGTCCTTATCTAAATCATCTTCAAACTAAGGGTTAACCTCTGATTCTTGAGGTTGAGGATGTGGAACATATGATGGAGCATGTGAGGAGGGATGTGACCAACTAGAGTGTGAAGAGGCATTTGATCGACTAGGTTGTGAAGTTCCATTTGGCCGATTAAGATGTAAAGAGTCATTTGAACTACTAGGTTGTGCAGTTCTATTTGGCCAATTCAACTGTGGAGAGCTAGTTGAGTGACTAGGTTATGAAGTTCCTCTTGGTGAGTTAAGCTGTGAAGAGTTATTTGGCTGGCTAGGTTGTGAAGAGCCATTTGATCGTTTGAGCTGTGACTCATTCTCAATATTGCAAGTTCAAAATCGTTTATTTGCCATATCTACTAGACAAACAATAGATGTAATTAATCAAAAACAAAGATATCAATCAAATTAAATGAGCATTTATCATAGTATACTAAAGATATTAAAGAACATAAGCCATAGGAAAAGCTCATATACACCTCACAAGATTATTTTCTTTGTCTACTTCTAAGAAGATTTTTGTACACAATGCATGAGAAGAGAAAGATGTCTATTACAATGGTGGATTGGCTATAAATTTAGAATCTTGAAAAGGAAAATATGGGATGTGTTGCCTTTGCTGCCCTGTGGTATTTGTGGACGAGAAAAAATGATTATAAGTTCATTAGTTCTCAACTAGGCCAGGGTATGTAATTGGGGGAAACTTTGATTGTAAGTCCATGAGCTGGTGCATAAGGTTTAGTCCATTAGAGGAAGAAATATGTGATTGGGGACAACTTTGATCAATTAGGGTAGGGTATGTGATTAAGTCTTATGTTTTTTCCTTTTTGTTGTTTGTTGGTTGATGGTATAGAAGAGTAGGATGTAAACCTTTTGGAACTCTGTTGATCAGGTCATTTTGTTTCATGGTTAGAAGGGTATGATGTAACTCTTATTCACACATAGAATTCTATAACAAAAAAGACAAGCAATATCTATAACGCATAAAAGAAAGAAAATGCAAAACATGGGTTGCCATACATATATGAAACTAAGAAATTTGAAATTTATATTCAAAACCAAATAATGTTTCAAATATTAACATCACAATAAATAAATTAAAATCAAACTAGTTCAACTCAACAACTAGACATCCTCATCTAAATCATCTTCATCGATTAGTTATTTATCAAATGGAAGTGGTATATTGATTGTCGTTCCATCTGCATCATTTCTAGCCCCATTGAGGTTTTCATTCGTATCCACATGAGCGTCTTTAACTATCACATTATACAGTTTATTATCATAGTAAGTGTCAACATCGCCATCACACAATTCACTAGTACCAACATCAAACACATCCCTCACTTTTGTTTTAACAATAACCGGCCAATTTTCATGCCTTACATCTTCCACATAATAAACTTATGAAGCTTGAGATAACAAGACAAATGGTTCATCATTTAACCATTCTCCAGTATGTATCAAATGGGAAAAATTCATTCATCTATCTTGTAGCGTCTACCTATGTTTACATTAGCCCAATTGTATTTGAATAGTACATATTTCAACTTGTCAAAATAATTCAGCTCAATGATATTAGATAAAACACCATAATACATGGTGCCTCCTTTAGTGGCCACACAAACCCCACTATTTTGAGTTTTCTTTGCTTCCTCATCATTTTTAATTCAAAAATTAAAACCATTAACAACATATCGTTTGAATCATCTAGCTAGAGTGTTTGGGCCTTGAGCAAGCCACTTGATTTCATCAGTAAGTTGTTGCTTTCTTATGTCATCCATAACTACAACCTAATATATTATAGGATCCATTAAATGATTACATTAATCTGCGCTAAAAATTGTATATGGCAATAGTATTATTTAATAGCTACATACTTACATATGATTGAAACCACACACAAAACTTTTCCATATGCGTCTTATTAAGAACTTCATCAATTAGACAACGTGAACGACTTTGTCTCTTTATATGCTCCTTGTGTTCTCTGTATATACAAACCTAACTTGTGTTACTATGGCAAGTAGTAAAATGAGAAACTCAAACTTATTTATATGCCATAACTCATAAATATTACTTACATCCGATATGGTTGAATTTCATCTTTGTTAAATAGCACATAACGATGTGCTTGTATCTATAACTTTTGATCAAGTTCGATATTCATTATTGCCCATGTAGAATCTTCAACATTTCTTAAGGGTCGATTGAATACGGTTGCAACAGATTCCAAATACCGCAAACAAAATATTAAGCACTCTTCAACTATATATCCTTCTGCAATAGAGCCCTCTGGATGGGCTTTGTTACGAACATAAGATTTTAGTCGTTGGAGATACCTACATGAAAAATAGTATAATTATAGATCGACTAAATTGGATGTCAATGTGATGTAGATTAAAAACACAAATGGATACAAGTCATCACACCTAACCTCTCAATGGGATACATCTGTCTATAGTGAACTGGGCCAACAATTTTAGCCTCAGTAGCCAAATGGACAACTAAATGCATCATAATAGTAAAAAATGAGAGAGGGAAGATTCTCTCCAAATTGAAAAAAGTCACTACAATTCGAAATGCAAGTCGGTCAAGCTCTTCCACTTACAAGACTTTGGAACATAGTTCCATAAAGAAACAAGATAACTCAATTAGAGGTAAAGCGACTTTTTTTGTAATGCCCCTCGTAATGCGATAGGAGAAGTTACTACATCAAAATATGACCATCGCGACTCTTCCAACCTATAATCTTACGTTGTCTAAGTTGGATACAATGTGAAATAGTTGAAACATAACCATCTGGGACTTTTACCCTTTTCAAAACTTTCAAGAAGTCATCATTCTCTTTTAAAATCATTGAGAAGCAAGTTGGAGGCAAATATGTCTTATTGGAACTGATCTTTTGTGGGTGAAGTTCACGTCTTATACCCATCTCTTGTAAGTCAAGACGTGTCTTCAAGTTATCCTTTGTCTTCCCATCTAAATTCAACAATGTTCCATATACATTATCAATCACATTTTTGTCTATATGCATCACGTCAAGATTGTGACACAATTTTTGATTTGTCCAATACGGCAATGTAAAAAATATATTTCTTTTCTTCCATGATTGTTTCTCATCACCATTCGCTTGTTTCTTTCTTTTTTTGTTTTTTTCATTTGTCTTTGTCTTCCCAAATTTGTAATCAAGGTCTTCTATTTGCATCATGATCTCAAAGCCAGATAGCATATTGAGGGTTAGTTCTATTTCTTATTTGCCATCAAATGATGCTCTATCTTTACGAAATCTATGATCTTTATCCAAGAAACGCCTATGGCCCATAAAACAATATTTTCCTCCATGTTTTAACCATTGAGAATAAGTCTCATAATTGTAAGAAGGACATACAAGAGCACCCTTGGTATTCCAACCAGACAAATCACCATATGTGGGAAAGTCATTTGTAGTCCACATTAGAGCTGCATGCATTTGAAAGTTCTCTTTGGAAGAGATATCATAAGTTTGTACTCCAACATTCCATAATTCCTTCAATTCTTCAACTAAAGACTGCATATACACATCTATGTCATTCGAATGGGAGCTCGGACTAGGAATAAGCAATGATAGGATGAAATAAGATCTTTTCATACATATCTACAGAGGCAAATTATATCAAACAAATATGACCGGCCATATACTATAACTAGTACTCATATTCCCATAAGGGTTAAATCCATCTGATGCCAACCCCAACCTGACATTGAGGGAGTCAAAGGAAAAATCTACATATCGAGAGTCGAATGTTTTCCAAGCCATAGAATCGGCATGATGCCTCATTGTGCCAGCATTTGTACGACCTTCAGTATGCCATTTCATAGAAGCAGCTGTTTTTTAAGACATGAACAACCTCCGCAATCAAGACTTCAAGGGAATCCACCGTAAAACCTTTGCAGCCTTTTTCTTTCTCTTTTTAGATGAAGTACTCATATTATGCTGCAAATCATTCTCATTTGTTGTCCACCTTGAAGCATCACAATGACACACTTCATCATTTGCATGTTCCTTCCAAAATAACATACAATCATTAGGACAAACGTGAATCTTTTCATAACCAAGACCCAAATCCTTAATAATCTTCTTGGCATCATAAGAGTCTTTCGGCAAATTTGCATCTGAAGGAATCATATCTTTCAAAATTTGAAGCAGCATTGTGAATAAGTGGTTACTCCATCCATTAAGACATTTCAAGTGATACAGATGCACGATTGCTGACAACTTGCTAAAATTCTTCCCTTCATACAAAGGCCTCTCAGCATCTTTGAGTAAGTTGGAAAATTTTTGTGCATCTTTATTAGGATCTTCTTGAGGTCGTTGCACGCTTGGACCTTGATCAGATGGTTTTGGTAAACTACATTCTTCTGCATATTTATCCATATTTTAGGTGTGCATGGGAGACACGTCCTGCAACATGTCACGTATATCATCATACTCAAGTCATATTTCTTCAACATGGCTTTGACTAGTTCTACTAGAAGTCATTGCAGACATAATTTCCCCGTGATGATACCAACAATTATAACTCGGACTAATTCACAAGATACCAAGTGATCATGTACAACTTCTAGACCAACATGTATGAATTAATACATCTCATACATGGACATGGAATTGTTCTATCATTAGATACATTGCGAGAAGCAAACTCCAAAATTCTTTAATCCTTTGCACATAATCTCTTGACAATCTACTCTTCTTCATCCAACTCTTATCCATTGATAATTAACTAAATTAAAGTACCATGAAACAAAATAAAAAGTTAAATATATTATATAAAGAGTTATATATACTAACATAAAAAAACACTACACAATTTAGTATAGGTACACATAATAGAGTTATCTATGATTGGCTAATTCAAAACCATTGAAACAAGCTAATTAGATAAGGGAAAAAGTTATATGCTCAAACAGGACAAGTAGGTGAAAAGTGGTTTTATGATATGGCTGCTAGATGTAAATTTTGTAATTTGAAAAAGAGGCTAGTCATACATTTGAAATGTTAAGGAAGATAAATAATAATAATAATAATAATAATAATAATAATAATAATAATAATAATAATAATAATTTTTTGAAGACATTGAGCTCTAAATTCTAATTATATAATCATAAAAATTGAAAAGAAGAATATGATTTAGAATTGCTGCAATCTAACTTCTAAAGCAAATAGACCTAACCTTGCTTAATAGGGCTATTTTATTTATTTATTTATTTATTTTTGTGTGGGTGTGTGTATTTTTACTATTAAAAATAGGTATAGTTCTTATTTGAAGGGATCTTGTCTTTACAACACTCCCTTTTTTTTTTTTTTTGTTATTGCTCTAAACAAATTATTGTGAATCTTTAAAACAGTCGCTGCTGGCTAGGACTTTTATATTGACATGTAGTTGGTCAATCCAAATCAAATGACTCACCAACTAAATTTGGAGAATTTTATTGGAGATTTTTTTTTTTTTCATATTTTAATTTTTTTTGTTGTTATAGATTTAAATATAAATATATTGGTAGGAACCAAGGAAAGTATGGAACTGCTTGCATCTTCAAGTAAACAGCGCTAGTGGGTTCAATCCAGGCATATCTACTGTTTGGTCATACTTTTATTTTTATTTTATTTTTTGGGTTTTGGGCAAGGTTGTGATTTTGGATTTGGGTATCAGCAATGGATTAACCCTCATTTATCACACTGATTTTTCCATTAAAATTCAATTTGGTTTTAATTGTTTGTAATAACCTTAGCTTCACTTCACCTTTAGAAAGAAAAGAAGAAAAAGAATATTAAATAAAAGATAAAACATACTGTCAGGTTTCAATATAAATGTGCGTGGTAGATCAAAATTTTCCAGATTCTTGAAAATATGTGTGCAATTTGGATCCATTTTTCTAGAGCCCTACTGAAGCACTAATATGTAAGAAGTTGAAGTGGTCAATTGGAACACTCTAGTTTTATCTAAAAAACATAGATAATGGTTTTTGACTGTAACTTAATGCTTAATTCATTGTGTAACCATGCCCATGCGTACTTAGTTTTTTGGTAGACATCATTTGAAACTGTTATATTTTTTTTTTCTACCTCTGGTCTGTTATAAAGGAAAATCCATTAAATGGGTTTAAGTTTGCTAGTTAATTAGTTCATAGGCATCATGCTTCATTTGGTAGGAAAGACTGAGGAAGGAAAGGGGGTAGGTAAAGTAAAAATCCAGTTATTGTGTCCTACATTAGATAAATTTAACTCCAATCAGCTCCAGCAATATTGAGCATCACATTAGCAGTCATCTTAAAGACCTTCTTAAATATACACCAAGATGTTAGGAACAAGCAAAAACATATCTGATGATGTTTTAACAACCTACCAAGCCACATGATCAGTAATGTTAAGTGATGCTATCATAAAAGGCTCAATGTGAAGTAAATTTCGAGAAGAGATAAATTTTGTAATTGGAATGATTCCTAAAAAAAAAAAAGAACAAACCAATGAACAAAAGGTAGGCACTATTACTCCATTGTGGCATTTCATCAAATATCTACTAGACTAATGATTCCTCAAGCATGAGATTTTATTGTCCATTCACTTCACTAATTATATTGGTTAAAATATAAATATTATAGATGATCAAATATGTGTGTGTGTGTGTGTGTGTGTGTGTGTGTGTGTGTGTGAATATCATAATCAGAATACATATCATGTTAATCAATCTATTTTCCAAATTATTTTCCCAAATCAAAATCATTCAAGATGTTCCTGAAATCATTCAAAGTAGAGAAGTTTTGGAGATATTAGAAGCAATGCATGAAAGGGCAAGTATCTCATCTTAACAATGAATTCCATAAATCCAAACTTGTCCTAAAATAGTAGAAGAAACAGAGAGGGGTAGAGATAGAAATTGAGAGACCAGAAGAAAGAGGGGGATAGAGAAACAGAAATAGAAAGAGCAGGCTGACCTTGAAATCACAGTGGTGTTGTAGCTTGACGTCGTCAACATACACCGCAATGAAGGATGAACGAAGGCTATGATACTTGCAGGAGAGAAGTCTGGATAGACTAGGGCACAAATTGTAATCAAGGATAGTTGAATGGTTTTTGTTTTTGTTTTTGTTTTTGTTTTTGTTTTTGTTTTTTTTTGGACTGAAATTTTGATACGTTGTTTACAAAAATATATATATATATGATTTGGCACGAAATATTTGTTTTATTTGGCGGCCTTTATTTTGCTTGGTTTTTGTAACGCTTGAGGTCAAACCGTTGCCAAAAAAAATATATGGCAACATTTTAGGAAAAAAATGTTACAAAAAATTTTATTTTTAGTTGCGGTCAATAACAACTACAATAGCTCGTACATAGTAGCATTTTTCACTCCACTGCAATAAAAAACGCTACTAAAACTTGATTTTCTTGTAGTGAATGAATGCTCAGTGACTTTGTTGGTGGAAAAGCAAAACTAAAAGCTTAAAAAGTCTCTCTACTCATCTTGTCACTGCGCTTGCATGTCTTCAATTTGCCTTTGCAGTTTACGGGACATTCCTTCTATACTACATGAGCCCAACCATCGATTTAAGCCTAAAACCGAACTTTTCCTAGGCCACAAGAATCTCACAGCATTGGAAACAGTTCATAATCTAGCCACACATAGTGAATCGATTAGCCATTAGTCCTGGTGAAGTTTATGAGCACAAAAAGATAGATTTCGAGCAGAAAAAGTCAAATGATGCTCTCATGATCAGGTTCAAGAGAGAGCTCTATAAGGAGGTATTGGACTTTCAAAAAAAAATTCTTTGGCACGAGACACTATCCGAGATTATGGCAATAAAATCAAAATGGGATAAGCGAAACACCCCCCAAAAATCACAGTGAGTGATTCTAAACCATTTCAAGATAAAAACACTTTGTGCACAACTTGATTTTTTGCTTCACCAAACCTTTTCTTTCCATCATGTTTGGGTACTTTCATTTGGAAGCCCAAATGAGGCCTCACTCAAGCAAATTGTCGAAAGCTACAATGACACATGAATAAGTTTCATTGCATCAAGCAACGATTTCAAGTACTATAGAAGGTTCCAAATGGCTCTACAGACAAAATCAGACCTTGTGTACAGCGTGGACGATGATATGATCCCCAGTAGAAAAATGTTGGAGATCTTATCGCATGTGACGGGCACAGAGAAGTACTAAACCTTGGTTTTGGGAAGCATAGGAAGGATTCTGCCTTTTTGACAAAAGGATTTTACTTTTCCAAGCTATAGAAAGTTTCGGTCAAAACAGGCCAGGGATACAATGTGACTTTATCACAAGCTTACTGTTATAGATAGCAATGTGACTTTATCAATAGGGTAACAAACATATTATATCTATGCCACCACTAGGATGAAAGCTTACATAGTTTGTGTCACGACCCAAACCCACCTCTATAGATTTAGCGTCGTAACCGGCCAGTAATCTTAGGATTACTAAAGGCCTCTGAACAGATCAACACGTAATAAGGGGCTACAGAAGCAAATATATAAAACATACATAGTCCATTGAGCTGTGCAAACATATATAGGACAAAAATTTAAAACTTTATACATGCACATGTGACGTTATATATATATATATATAGTAATCTTACGTCACACACTCATACAGATCAAGCCAAAAAAGGACTTACCCCAATACACAAATAAACAGAGACTTGTTCGAAATTGACAAAAAGAAAACAAGGTCTTAAACTTCACTCACAAAACATGACCACTTGACTTTTTCCGGAAACTTCTCGGGTGACACAAAGGTTGGCCGACAAAATGAAATTCCAGGCAATCATCAGTGAGCCCAGTCGCACACCTAATCAGCTACATACATAAATAATAGAGTGAATGAAAGCCTAGTAAATAATAACAAAGTAAAGAGGTTTAATTGAATAATGTCCCAAACCAGATTCGGAAAGCAGATTAATATTCATGTTCACATCATATACAGAAAACAGAGTCTCATACTTAATCATATGTGGTACATCTATTAGCGTTAATAGAACAGATACAGAGTAGATACAGAGCAGATAGTGGTTATGAGTAACTAGTTCCATAATGAAACCTCCAGATCTCGGTAACAGATAACAAATATGCTGAGCTCCATAATGGAGCCTCCGGTACGGGTAATAGATTTTAGACATATTAAGTTCCATAATGGAACCTCCGATACCGGGTAACAGCTAACAAATATCACAGCCACAATAACATTTCAAAAATTGGACAATCATTCATTGTACGGAACATAGCATTTTAGAAAACAGATCTTATTTCATTATACATAAAATAAATAAAGTTGAACATAACTTTACTAAGTTATTACTCACAATTGGCTCCAAAAGCAGACATATCAAATAGCTCACGGTGCGTGACCTACACGAACAAATAACGAACACACACACTGAAACACATGCTAGGAAAACACTTAACTCAATTTTTTTCTATCTTGGTGTGTTTCTAATCCTTATTCTCATTATTATGTCTTAATTAGGGCTTAGGAATGCCTAAAATACAATGAGGATGCCAAAATGTGCTTTGAAACACTTAGCCAAATTTTCAAAAACAAGACAGTCCGCTAGAGCACAACTTCGGTAGCTGGAGCGGTATGTAAAGTCTGCAAAAGTATTAGTTGCATGGATTTTTCGTTCGATGAATGCTCGACGGTCGCTCAAGCATAAGAGTGAGCAAAGAAGATCTCCACTTGAGCGCAACTTCGGTCGCTCGAGCGGTCTACAAAAGTCTGTAAAACTTCTGGGAGCTCTCATTTCACGCTTGAGCGCAACCTCGGTCACTCGAGTGGAAGGTCAAGGGTGGCCGCTCGAGCGTAGGTTCTGCCACTCGAGCCACTCCCAAACTCTGCAAACTTACTAGGAGCTCACATTTTTCGCTTGAACGCAGACTGTACTACTCGAGCGAATGGTGCAAATTCTAGAATTTCTAGATTGCTGATACAAGCTCAAAACTCAAAAATTCAAAGCTGCAAAACATGTTCTTTTGGGCCAAAAGCTTAAGGAAACACATGGAACTTGTAAAACATTGTGAATTCAAAATCATTTCGCAAAATCAAAGCCCAAAAGCATGTCAATGGTACAAAATCAAGCTTGACACTGTGGAAACATGACATGCATGTAATGATATGAGCTTCAACCTTTCAAACCATGATCAATTGAGATGTTAAGTACAAAAACATGTTGAATTCCTAGAACATAACCAAGGCAAGGTCATGCATGTGAAGATTCTTATAAAAACAACTTCAAAACTTCATGGTATGCACATGCATGCATGAATGTTCCCAATTTCCTTAATCTAAACTCAATTATCATTGATTAAGCACGTCAAACTCTAGAATTCTTGTATATATGTCTTGAATACAAAGTTTAAGGACAAGAGTCTTACCTAGAGTTCTCAATTCTTTAAGGTTTAGTGGTGATCTTGAACAACTCTTCAAGTCTCCTAGCATATTCCTTTCAAACCTTAGCAACTCATCACCTCTTCCTATTTGAGTTCAATTCTAGCCTACTCTCTCTCTCTCTTTCTCTCTCTCTCTCTCTTACGTTTAGTTCAAGGATGGTAGAAAGTGATGAGTCTAGCAAGTGCTTACAAGCCTTATATAGGATTGATTAAGAAGTTTAATTAAACTTGGCTTAAGACTAGTTAATGACAAGTACTTTATTCTAATTTCTTCGTTCCAAATCGAATTTCAATTGAGCCTACCATAATATTTTAAAAATTCTGAATAACACGTAAATCAAGTCAATTTTGTGATCGGATGCCGATAAGGCCTTCAATTCGCAGAACAAAATAGAAACACAGACAGATATTTCTACAACAGATAGATATAAACACAAATAATGCAATACACATGTAATTAATTCGGAATTTCGTCTTAATTACTTATTAGGCATTCTTAATCAAATATCATTAGCTAATCACAGGTCGAGGTTGTTACAACTTGCCACTATAAAAAAAAAATTCACAACAATTTGTTTTTCTGCTTCTAATTCTACCCTCTAATTTTTATTGCTATCATGTTTAAAAGTACAGAAATATTGACTCATTTGTTTAACCAATCGATCCAAATGACAAAGAAACATGGAGAGACAGTGAGCACAGACTCAGCTATGTCTCTAAAACCACAATAATCTTCAAAGACATCGTGCAAGTCCGCAATGACCAATGGTGGAAAACTCTATCCACCAGTTATATCACACAATGGGCTAAAATGCACCCTCAAAAAATCGATACCCTCTTCTACGCCCACTCCATCGAAGTATTGGAAGTGGGAGATGGGTGTATACATGTTGTATAGCTATACAAAGAGATGAATAAATTGAGTAAACACTCATTTTATTCAATCACAAACAAATTATACAAAACAGAGCTATCTCTTTGTTAACTCTCAAATTCTCTACTCTCTTAGAATTCTCCTTATTTGGAGCTGTTATATTTCTCCCTAGAGATTACATTTTTCTCTCACTCTATCTAAAGCAATCACACAACCTATCTAGTTATAGACTCTCAATCCGTGTACAAACTGTGTGTGCTACAGCGTTCTCTTCCTCCTTAAGCTTTATCAATGGAGCTTTCTTGAAGCTTCCTTTTCCTACTAACTACTTCCATTTTCTTCTTCATTTTGAACTTCTCTTCTTGACTCTTCAATTCTCTGGCAGCTTCTTCTCTTCTCTGGAATTCACCATTTTTAAACTCAAATTGAGTTTGTTCGTTCAACATCCCCCCTCAAACTGAATTTGTTAGATTCTCTACACAATGCCTCATATCTGCTTGTGGAGTTCATTATGACCTATTGTCTGGTCTTTTTAGTCAATCCTTTATTGACTTTTATCTCTCTCAAAACAACCTCTTGTTGTCGGTACTATCAACCACCTGTTGACGTATATCTCTTGGAACAACCACTTATTGTTCGGTGCTTATGAAACAATCACATGTTGTTCTCTATTGTGCGAAACAATCAACTGTTGTCTTTTGTTACTGGAAACAACAATTTGTTGTTTATCTTGTCCACGATATCTGAGACGTCTTCTATCATCTTACCTGTGATGTTTTCTTTGTTGTATTCTTTGACTCTTGCTTCGAAGAATATTTTTTCATTTCATTTCTTCAAATAAAATCTGCAAATTTTTGGTATGGAATTTGTCAAATCTGATCATACGGATGTGTCTGGAATAGTCCCAAATAGTTGAAAAGCACTATTGGATCATCCAAAACGGACCTCAAATGGCTTAAATCTAGCCAAAACAATCTGGACAGTTCAAATTGACGGTTGTAGCTTAACTGCGAAACACTGGATAATTCCTTTTATTTTGCTACCACTCTGGTTCATCTTCTCTAGCATGTCTTTTTTCTGACAAGCTTTGATTCAGTAACTTCGCTTCGTTTTAGCTCCGATTTCTACGCAATTTTTTGCGTTAGAATCCTCTGGACGAGTGCTTTAATCTTCTATACTCAAAATTAAATTTCGATAACTTTGAAAAGTTTTGTTTTCGAATGTTGCGTTTATTGGCGAACTTCAAATACTTCTCGGCTCTTTTGACTAATGGTTTTGGACTCTTCTAGGCAACACGAACCCTCTAATTTATTTAGAAATTGATTTCGACACTTTCAAAATCTGGACAAATTTTGAAATCACTGTGTTCTTCTCTGTTTCTTCAAGATATTTGGCCCTAATTGGCTTTTCTAGCTTTGATACCACTGTTGAATAGTGGGAGGGGGGTATATACCAATTGTGATGGTATACAAAGAGAGGAATTAAATTGAATAAACACTTATTTTTATTGAATCACAAACAAATTATACAAAACACAGCTATCTCTTTGTTAACTCTCAAATTCTCTACTCTCTTAGAATTCTCCTTATTTGGAGATTTTGTGTTTCTCACTAGAGATTACATTTTTCTCCCACTCTATCTAAAGCAATCACACAACATATCTATTTATAGACTTTCAATCCGTGTACAAACTGTACGTGCTACAATGTTCTCTTCCTCCTTAAGCTTCATATGGAGCTTCCTTCAAGCTTTATTTTCCTTCTAAATGCTTCCATTTTCTTCTTTATTTTGAACTTCTCTTCTTGACTCTTGAATTCTCTAGCAACTTCTTTTCTTCTCTAGAATTCACCATCTTTAAACTCAAATTGAGTTTGTTCTTCTAACACGAAGAAATGAAATTTCTCGTTCCTTTCCTCAACAAATTCAAGTCCACCATAGGCAAAAAGGCCTACATTGTCGTCTTTGAAGGACCATTTTTCTCCTGTGAAGATGCTACAGCAGCTTTAAATTGGCCTAAGATGGTTTGCAAAGAGAGGCGGTTTAAGATTTTCGACTTAGGTATTGGGGGGGCTTTGTCAGGAATGTCGAATTCTCAAGTGTCGGTTGTACAAGGAGTTTATGCAAGTGTAAAAGGATTAATGAGAACTCACAGCCCTAGTGTTGTGCTTGCGGTGTCTAATATAGATTCTGATGTGATGAAAGCTTTGGAGATGGTCTCAGAGAGTAGTGGAAAATGGTTCGACATTGGTTCTGTTGCCGAGGGCTTCTGTGTCAAAGGTGCTTTGGATGGCTGATCTCTGGTCTACAGCGCTACCAAATAAGAATAATCAGCTCAATTTTTTCATATCTGCCATAGCTAAAAATTGACACTAGGACTGAATACTGAAATCAGCATTCAAGTTAAAAATGTGAACTTGAATTCATGTAAGTTACACAAAAAAAAAAAATTTAGCAGCTTAGGAACCAAGCTATTTTAGTAATTTTTTGACTTTCTACGAAAAGATGTGTACAAAAGTAGAGAGAGTGATGTAACAACTTATAGTGACTTTTTTAACTAAAACTGAAGGTTGCCAAAACGAGGCTTTAGTACTAGTTTTGAGTTTTGAATTTTGAGTTATGAATTGGCCAAAGTTATTAACCAAAGGACTTTGTTGGAACATTTTTTTATGAATGGAAGCCCACTAACTAATCTCACAAAAATAAATAAATACAATAGAAGTCCATTCTATGAAGCACAATACAGACACGAAACATGACAATTTTAAAATTAAAAAAAAAAATCAAGATAACACAAAGGGAATACGACAAGAATTTATATATATATATATGATTTATTATCTATATGAATATTACATTCATAAGCAACCAAAACTAATGAAAATTATCTTTAATTTAATATTAAAAAATATATTAAATTTAAATCATTTAAAGACTAGATATTTTGTTGCGTTAGGGCTCCAAGGATTGTTCAATTTCAAAACTGTGGCTAGATCTATGTTGTACTATCGATGGTTAGGTTTGATATGAGTTTTATAATTTTTTTACATTCAACCCTAATATTTTCAAATATTATAACATGACACTTGAAGTTAGTTTTAAAATATTAAAATATGTTTATGTCATATCTCATCGTGTTCAGCGAAAAATAAAAGAAAAATGCTTAGGAGCACTAAAAAGGAATCACTAGAGGGAGCACTAATAATGTGGACAGTGGGTCCCGTCCATTTTTCTATGCCTTGTTTTTATTTTATTTTTATTTTTTTTTGCCATTTTCAATATATTAGTACTATTAGTGGTGTATTTTTTAGTGGTCTAAATCATTGTTGAAAATAAAATTATCTAAAAAAATGACACAACACATGGCTTGCCAAACATGTCACCACATGTCCTATGCAAGTCCGACATAACTATGACATCTATTTTGAAGTTTTAGTGATTCATATTTTTTTCCTCTCCCAAGTCGTACAATTTCCTAAATAATCAATTTGTTGTGTGCAGACTGGAACAAAATGAAGATTTCTATCAACACTATCACTCAAAACCGTGCTCATTCATTGACAAGGCTTCTAAACTCTGTAAACAAGTCCTACTATCTTGGAGATGAAATCTCCGTCACCGTCAACATGGGTAGCAAAGTAGATGAACCAACCATAAAACTAGTAAACTCATTCAAATGGCCCCATGGTACCAAAACCCTAATGCTGTGTTTGGTTGAGAAATTTAGGAAGGGATTTAGAAAGAAAAAGGGAAAAATTGTGTGAAACTGAGTGAAATGTAAGTATATTTTATTCATATTTCACCTAACTTTTCCCTTTCTTTTTCCAAATCTCTTATCAAATCTCTCAACCAAACACAATATAAAGAAAAGAATCTTCCAAGGCGGTCTCATCAGCACCATCAGTGAAAGCCGGTACCCTATTGAAAGGACGACTGTGGTCTCTTACTTGAAGATGACATCGAAGTCTCCCCTTATTATTATTTATGGATCAAATATGCCCTATTGAAATACCAAGCACCCGTTTCTGACCTTTCATCGATCGCTCTTTACATGCCACGTTTGGTTGAAGTTATCAAAGAAAGTCCTAAATGGAATGCAATCGAGTTTTTCAAGCACATCCACCCAAACACGCCTTATCTCCACCAATTACCGTGCAGTTGGGGCGCCCTTTTTTTCCCAAAGCAATGGAGAGAGTTTTATGTCTATATGAACATGAGGTTCATCGATGATGCAAAAAAAAAAAACCGGTTCAAATCCCAAAGTCTAGGACTAATGGGTGGCTAGCTTCATGGAAAAAGTTTTTGATTGATATGATGTATTTGAGAGGGTATTTGAGTTTGTACCCAAATTTTCCTGGTCAGGTTAGCTTTTCAGCTAACCATATGGAGCCCGGGGCTCATATTGCAGCAAAAGACAATGTTGTGAAGCATGACAAGAGCGACTTTGAGGTGCCATTGATGAGGGAAGATTTTAGGAGATTTTTGCCCAGTGAGAAGTTGCCTCCGGCTTCAAAATTGCCATTGTTGAACCTATTTAATCAAGGGGTTTCATCGAAGGAGCTTAAGGCTGCTGGAGCAAAGTTAAAGCAGTATGTGCTTGAATGCGATTTGTCAGAGACAGTTATGGTTGATCATTAGACGGGTTTGCCTTCGCGTTGCGTGAGATTTTGATGATCACCAAAGTAAACAATCTTGCCTCACCCACAAACAGACTTTCCAGTCACCAAAAAAAAACGACACTTATAATTTTGGGATAATTTTGGACCATAACCCTTATGCTGTGTTTGGTTGAGAGATTTGATAAAGGATTTGGAAAGGGAAATGGAAAAGGTAGGTGAAATGTGAAAAAAATGTACTTACATTTCACATAGTTTCACACACCTTTTCCCTTTCCCTTTCCAAATCCCTCCCCAAATCCCCCAACCAAACACAGCATTAGTTTATATTTTCCAAAATAAATTCTTCTTTCTCAATTTCATCAATCACCAAATCTTCATCCACGGAACCAGAAATCTCTGTTTGTTTCTTGCCCCCACCAAATAAAGCTTATCAAGAACTCGTTACAAAAAAATTAAAATTTTAGTGATCAAAATTTAAAAACGAAATTATTTTTTAAGCACCAAATATTTTTGTTCTGAAAAGTGTTATTATATTTTTAACAACAAAAATTGAACATTGGTGATGAATCATTATCCTTTTAGGACCAAATTTTTTGTCTCAAAAAGTAAATCATTTTGAGACTAAATTATTTTGTCCCTAAAAGTCTATTCATTAGTAACATTTTCAAAATTTTATCGCTAAAAACTTTATTTTTGAATTTTTGAGACGAC
Organism: Camellia granthamiana; assembly: GCA_036172215.1. Lineage (NCBI taxonomy): Eukaryota > Viridiplantae > Streptophyta > Magnoliopsida > Ericales > Theaceae > Camellia > Camellia granthamiana. The sequence goes on along the minus strand of CM069914.1, from coordinate 55,022,623 downwards.
CTTTTAGCGATTATCCTTATGACGATGAAAATTAATCCCTAAATATTTTTTGCAACAAAATTTTCACTTTTAGAGACCAAAATATTTAATTTCTAAAACTCTTGGGCTAGTTTGACAACCTTAGAAAAAGCCAAAAAATTACACAAAAAGTTATCACTATTCACAAAAAAAATATTAAAAAATTAATATACAAATATTAATACAAATCAAAAAGTTGGCCTAAATGATGGTACTGACGTGATGAGTTCAGTCAGTGACAGAGAAAAAAAAATTATAGTAGAATATTCACTAAGGCCAAGTTTGGCAACCTCAATATAATCTAAAAAGCTAAAAAATAACACAAAAAAGCAAAAAAACATTACTATTCACAAATAAAAAATATTAAAAAAATATTATATATATATTTATAATTCAAATGCACTAAGCAACGTGACAGCGTGATATACACTTTTTTGGGGGGAAAAAAAAATTCCATAGGTAAAGTTTATTAGTTTGATGGTAATATTGGGCCCTTGGGGGCCCACTAAGGGTTCCGTTTTGATAATTCAAACCATTCAATATGTAGAACTCGTCGAGTAATATATGCTTGTAAAAAATCACGTTGATTGGATATCGTTAACTATATGATCAAATAAGTTTTGTATAAACAAAATGGATGGTGTAATAGTTAACTGTTGAAAAAAAACTAATCCGATCAACATGATTTTTTATAAGTATATAATAATCGACGATTTGTACATATTGAACGGTTCAGATTATTAAAATGGGACCCATGGTGGCCCCCACAGACCGACCATCACTGTCCAAAAGTTATTTGCCCCGAAAGAGTTGATTATTTTTCTATGTACACATGCTGGGGCAGCCGCAGGCGGCTGTACAATCAATCACCTTTCTTCCACTACACACTTTATTTATATAATTTTTTATTACACATTTTTTCATAAAAAAATAAAAAGTTAACCCAAGCATCCATATTTTTTTCCTTAACTTTTTAGTTCAAAAAGACAAAAAGTGCACTTATTTAGGACATCCCAAACAACCCTTAATAGTAAAGTTGGGCCCGTGGGGGCTCACCATAGGTTCCGTTTTGATAATTTGAACCGTTTAATATGTAGAACTCGTCTAGTACTATATGCCTGTAAAAAATCACGTCTATCGGATATCGTTAACTACATGATCATATTAGTTTTGTATAAAAATAAATGGTGTTATAGTTAACAGTTAACAAAAAAAACTAACACGATCAGATAGCTATCGATATCCAATCAACGTGATTTTTTACAAGCATATAGTACTCAACGAGTTCTACACATTAAACGGTTCCGATTAAAAAAAGGGATCCGTGGTGGGCCCCCACGAGCCAAACAACACCATCCAATCAAAACCCGAGAAGGAGACAATATTTCCTCATCTACTCACCCAGCCGGCTCCTTTGCCAATCGGTATGGCCTCCTATCTTATCTTCTAATACACACTTATTTATACAATTTTTTAATACACATTTTTTCATAAAAAGTCAAAAAATTAACCTAAACATCCATATTTTTTTCCTCAACTTTTTAATCTAAAAAGACAAAAAATACACTTATTTAAGACCCTCCAAACAACCTCTTATATGTTATAGTGATTAAAACCAAAACCCAAATCAATTAGGGCATAGAAAATTAAGGCATACAATAAACCAAATCCTAAAACCCAATTACACAAATTTGGGCAAAGCTTCTTCCACTAAAAATGCACTAAAGGAGGAGAGAGAGAGATACTCTCCTGTCCGGTGGCTACTGCCTAGTCGCTGCTCACCTTTGCTGATAGAAATCGATTTTTTTTTTTTAATTTTCACCCAACATTTTATATAATTTAAAATTGAGTCCTGAATTTTTATTTTTTATTTTTTCAGTAAATTACCAATACACTTGAAGTTTAGGGATTGTTTGGGATGATTTAAATTATTTGACTTTTTACGAAAAAAAATAGAGAAGTGATGCAATCTAAAAAAAATTAAAAAAAGTGTGCTAATATCCAACATGCCAAACAAGCTCTTAGTTAAATACGAATTGTCTCCTTTAATTTTAGAAATTACATGCCTTTTAAATTTTGAATTGCATATCAAATTATCACTTTTATTAATAAATCATTAAGTCAATTAATAATTTTTAATGATGTCAGAAATAAATTCTAATTAAAAATTCTGATAATTTTATTGTTGAATAAAAAAGTAGTTAGGAATTTTACTTTTTTTGTTAGTTTTGTTAAATAAAAATTTTTGACAATGAGTATTTGTAATTTTCAAAATAATAAGGAGCAATTCTTATTTTAAATAAATTTCATGGAGTGTATTTATAATTTATATTTTTTTATGTTACAAATATGATAAATATTCCATCAAGGTTGCAAATTATAATTGGCTTATAATATGTGTCCTTTTTTAAAAAATATATATATATATAAATCCTTGCCACCACAAAACAATTTATTTATTTATTTTTGTTCTCAAATTACTTGCAAATTCAAAATCCAACATGGCGTAAAAAATAAAAAATAAAAAAAACATGGCATAAAATTGTGCTATAGGGTAAAGTAACTAAAGGTAATTTGGGTTAGGATGCTTGGAGAAAATAGAAGTAAAGAGATCTCTCATTGCTTGGATAGTTTCAGAAAAAAAAAAAAAAAAATTCATTTAAACCTTCAGGAATGATAAAAATGATTAGCAATAGAAATCCTATAAACCTTAAATTTGTTTTATCAGAAGTGGAGAAATTTGGTGATACATTAAAATTACATTTTACAATTATTAAAAATTATAATACTTAAATTGTTCTTCTAAATACAAAATAAGTAAAATAAAATGACACATATGTCCTTTTTATTTATTACTCATCAAAGCAAGATAGTGAGAAATCACAAATTTTTTATCATCACTTAGTTGAGAAACTACAAAAACAGAAGTTCCTTTCTCACCCCACCATTCAAACAGAAGCTAAAATTGAGGCTGGTGATGAAAATCTGCCAACTGCAGTAATACCTAAATTATTCATTTAAACATAAAATAAATAAAATAAAATAAAATGACGCACATTCTTTTTCATTTATTATTGGGAGAATTACATGTAGGTAAGAGAATGAAAAAATAACCAATACATGAGGAGGTGCAAGTGACACTTGCACCCTCCACAGTATTTCATTTGCACTCCATCACAGACATACTTGCACCCTTCATGTATTGGTAATTTTTTTTTCTTTCTCCACTTACAAGTAGTTCCTCCTTTATTATTTATCCAAACAAAATGACAAGAAATTACAATTTTTTTTCCTCACTAAACTATAATAATTTCTTTTTCTTTCTGACCTCGCTATCTAAACGGAACCTAAAATTGAGGTTGGTGGTGAGAGCCTGACAACTGCTGATGATGATCCAAGTGAAGTTGTTGTTCTTCTTCTTCTTCTTGATGATTATGATTTGCATTCATCATCATCCATGGAGGTTGTTGTTGTTGATATTGGTTTTGTTGGTGATTATTCATTTGTTGTTGAGCACAACAAATGGCTGTCTGGCATTGAATCTTTGCTATTTCATACTGAGTTTGAATTATTTGCTGCTGCAATTCAAAAATTGTTTTTGTGCATCCGTAAATTGGGTCTTGAATTCTTGAACTTGCTTCCATTACCATGCAATCTGCAGCTTCTGCTCGCGATTGAATTGGAAGTTGCTGTTTTCAAAAATCAAAAAGTGAAATAAATAAATTTTTTATATATATAATCCGAAGAATACAATATTAGTTGAATGAATCATAGTCACAAACTAATTTTCACTTGCTAAATGTGTCACGAATTGTCGGAAAATAATTCAATTAATTGATTTTATTTTTGTAAGGTTTAGGGTTTGTTTGGTTTAGTTTTTAAAAAATTATTCTCTATTTTTTTTTTTTTTTTTTTTTTTATCTTTACTAAACTTAATTGTTAGATCCATCTAATTTAAATGTATCGAATATATATATATATATTATACTAAAAATAATAATAATTTTAAAAAGTAGCATTTTTTTTTCTTTTTTCTTTTTGTATTCAATGAATTTTTTCAAGGTTTTTTTTTATTTACCAATAAATCTCATCTCACAAACAAGTATTTTAACTAGTCCTAGGCATTTTCTATTAATCTGTTAAGTCCTATTAGTGGAGAGTTTCTTTCTGTGCGGTCCTATTTTCGATTTTGGTAGTGTTTTGATGGACATCTATACACTTTTATTAATGTAATAGGCATGATATGACACTTTAATGTGACAGATATTAATGTAACATTCGAACGTGGTGAGTATGATATGACACTCTAAGAAAATTAAAAATTTCTTATTATACTTTTCTCAAATATAACATGTGACATTCCAACGTGGCAACTAAAAATTTCTTATTGTACTTTTCTCAAATATGACAACGTGACAGGTATGGTGTGATATTCCAAAAAAAAAGATTTCTTAATGTACTTTTTCCAAATGTAACATGTGGCAATCCAACGTAACGAGTATGATATGACATTAAAGAATTTCTTAGTATACTTTTTTCTAAATGTGACACTTCAATATGGCAGGCAAATGAGTCATTGCACATCCAAAATAACTAAATGGATCATAAAAAAAAAAATAAAGGACTATATAGATCACATGTCCAAAATATGAGACTTATTGGTTAATCTCTTTTTTTTTTATATCTATTTTACATTTTGAGTTAATAAAAAGACAAAAAAAAATTAAATAAAATATGAAGAAGATTCATTACAAATAAAAAGTACAAAAAACATAAATTCACAAAATGAAATTCAATAGACAATGGTCTTATTTCGTGCAATTTACAGCAAAAGTTAAAAAAATTCCTTCTTTAACTTTTAAATAATTAATATTTTTATTTATTTAAATTATTTTTATTAATAAATTATAAACAAAAATTATATCAAATAATTTGACACAAATTTCAAAATTAAAATAAATTATAATCAACTTTAACAAAGTTGTCATTTGTCAATAAAACTATTTTAGGTAGCGTTTGGTAGAGTTTTGTAAATGTGATTTGAGAGTATGAGTTGTATTTTGAATTTGAGTGTTGTGGAATTATGATTTGAGTGTAGAAAATTTGTTTGCTAAAGAGTTTTGAAAATTGTTTTGGAAAAGAGGTTTGATTTGAGTGGAGAATTGTTGATGTGACATTTGATATGTGATACAAAAATTTACAACTCATAACTAAACATACAACTCAAAATTATTTTAAAGCACAAAAAAAATTTAAAAAATTTCAGAAAATATTTTTCCCGATTAGGTAAATCAATTGCAAAAAAAAAAAAAAAAAAAAAATTGTAAGCGCATCCGACATCCGGTTGGACATCCGGATGGTCTACCGGGTGGTCATCCGGGTGGTCTACCGGGTGGTCATCCGGTAGACAGAAAATATAAAGAACTCTGCAGACAACTCTGCAGAGAGTGTAAAAAACTGATTTGAAACCGGAACCAAATATCATGCTTCAACACGTGTGTTGAAAACTAATTCTAGAGCACAACCAAACAGAGCCTTAGTAATTTTTTGACCATTTTAACTTGAGACTAAAAAATTTATTTACGTTAGCTTTTTTGACTTCTGTGAGAGAAAAAGTAAAATAATTATAATTTAAATGTGATATTTTATTTTATTAATTTTTTTAACTTATTTTATCTTTTAATGACTAATTTAACCTCAACTTTTTTGCTAAACAAAGCCAAGAGAGAGAATGTTTCCCCACACACCTTTTTCATGACTTGTGCACTGAAAATGGGGCCATTTCCCTAAATAAGCCAAAATAATAAGGGAATTCCCAAACTAAGCCTAGTTTTGAAAGATTTCTCAAAATGAGCTAACTCGCACAATCACGAGTTCAACAGTTTTCCACCCCTGTCGCGCGAAACTTGCCAAAATTGAAACTCGCTGTTACGAAAAGCGAGTTTAATTAAGAACTCGCTGTTAGAAAACGCAAGTTTGATTTTTTTTTTTTCTTTTGAACTCGCTTTTCACAAGCACGATTTCATGTTGAACTCGCTTTTTGAAAGCACGAGTTTAGCAGAAAAGATTTTTGTTCTGAACTCGCGGTTTGTAAGCACGAGTTTATCAAAAAAAAATTTCTAATGAACTCGCTCTTTGTAACCACGAGTTCATCAAAACCCACGTTTTATGAAAAAAAAAAATTCTTCTAACCTCACTCTTTAGAACCACGGTTTTTTGCCAAATTTTTTTATGAACCGCGCTTTTAGCGTAATTTTTTTTTTAATTTCAATTTTACTGAACTTTAAAGAAAAAATTTTCGTTCTTTTGTTTATGTTGTCATTGTTTTGGTGATAATATATTTCAGAATAATTTTTTTGGTTAAAATTCTTTTACTAAAACCGTTCTCATATTAATTTTTTTTTCTTTCCTTTTGTCTTTATTTTGGGTTAGAATGTGTAATTCACCATTTTTTTATTTTGTTTGACTAAAGTAAATTTATTTTGTTTTTTCTTGTGTTTGTTTTGGGTTAGAAGGTAATAATGTAATTCATAAATTTTTTGAGCTTTAGTAAAGCCGTTTTGATGTCAATTTTTTTTAAATTATTATTTCTTTATTTTGCGTTAGAAGGTGTTATTCAGTAATTTGTTTGGGCTTTAATAAATCCGTTTTCATTTAAATATATATATATTTTTTTTTTTCTTTTGTCTTTATTTTTGGTTAGAAGGTGATAATGTAATTCATAAATTTCTTTTCACTTTACTAAAGCCATTTTCATGTAAAGTTTTTTATTTTTTATTTTTTTTCTCTTGTCTTTGTTTTGGGTTAGAATGTGTTATTCAGAATTTTGTTTTGGCTTTACTAAAGCCGTTTTCATGTAAATAATATATATTTTTTTCTGTTATCTTTGTTTTGGGTTAGAAACTGATAATGTAATTCATAAATTTCTTCTCGCTTTACTAAAGCCGTTTTCATGTAAACTTTGTTATTTTTTATTTTTTTTCTCTTGTCTTTGTTTTGGGTTAGAATGTGTTATTCAGAAATTGGTTTTGGCTTTACTAAAGCTGTTTTCATTTAAATAAATTTTTTTTTTTTTTTGTCTGCTGTCTTTGTTTTGGGTTAGAAGCTGATAATGTAATTCATAAATTTCTTCTCGCTTTACTAAAGTCATTTTCATGTAAACTTTGTTATTTTTTATTTTTTTCTCTTCTCTTTGTTTTGGGTTAGAATGTGTTATTCAGAAATTGGTTTTGGCTTTACTAAAGCCGTTTTCATTTAAATAAATTTTTTTTTTTTCTGTTGTCTTTGTCTTGGGTTAGAAGCTGATAATGTAATTCATAAAACCTTGAGGAAAAAACACATAAGTCTCCCACAAAAATACATAACTAGTACAAACATAAGTCTCGAACAACAATACATTGTGGACACCATGAACTGAACACACAATACATGGATAAACATAACAGTCAGACATACAAATATTAGCTAGACAATCTGACCAACTCATTACGGAAACACTTACTCTAACACAGACATTACATATTAATGCATGACCTAATATTGTCGAAGTGTAGACATTAACACCTAATTCGCGTGTAAATCGGTAGGTGGTTCAGAGTCTGAACAATCCGAAAGCTCAGCATCAGAGACAAGCTGAGGATCCTCCATGATACCCTTGATAGCCGCATCATTTGGTTCTGTTTTGTTCTTCTGTGCATCCTTCTTAACTATGTATAGCTGCATATCGCGGGCTAACCTACGGTTCATTTGAGAAATCTCACGTTGTAGTCTTTCATATAGTCGATCAACATTATCAGGATCTTCCTTTTGGATCTCAACAGAACGTGCTTTTGGCACCTTCAATCGATTTTCCCGACATAATCTTTCCATTTGGACTCGCTCTATAAATAGTGCGGGCCACTTCAGAAGTCTAGCGTTTGCTAAACCATATCCTGTTTGATTATCTGATGGTTCCTCCACCAAACCACATGGATCTCGATAGTACTTGGGCATGACAAAATGTCGCTTCCCAAACCTATCATGATAAGCACAAGAGGCATCTAACGAAGCAAATGGTGTTTCATCTTCAGCATCGCCACTTCCCCTTCCCCCTCCTCGTCGTGAACTGTCACCCC